>JAFREQ010000011.1:16775000-17080892 GCA_025331565.1 Holacanthus passer | reverse complement strand
AGCAGTAGTAAGAGGACAATAAGATGGATGAAAAGGACAAACTGGAGAAAGTTCTGTGACTCAGTTGCCGTAACATTGCACATATACAAACTGACAGAACGAATGGTAAATGAAAGATGTATTTTTTTTTGTTGTTCAGAGAGGAAGGAAATATTGCAGAATGTTGCAATAGAATATAGAAGGTAACTTGGATCCAGTGTTATGAGCAGAAACATGACTGATAGTAGACACAGATGTGGCATCACAAGTTCATCTCACTGATCTCCACAGCGTGTTTGAGCTGGACATTAACATTAACCCCAGTCTGCATGTGAGCACAAGCACATTAAAATCAACGAGGACACAAATATAAAACTGACAACGTGAACATCTGGATGATTTATTGACGTGTGCAGTGTTTTGAACAGGAATCGCCACAGTCACAGACATTGTCATTGCCTATAATCCTCGGGAAATGAAGCAGAAAGTGGATTCAAAAGAAGACAGAAATATACATTCACTGCTCACGTCTGGAGATCTTAATGATGGATTTTTCTACAACACCGCTTCAAATGAAGATGCATCCTGAGACCGTCACAACCACAGAGCCACACAGTAGGACATCACCAGTTAATTCAGTTAATTAAGTCCAGGTGAGTCGATGATCAGAGCTGAGGGTCTAACTGATGCGAGGTAGGAAATACAGCCAGCATTTCTACAATGTATTGAATGGCTAACACATATAAAACCACAATCCACTCACATGTGACATGTTTACGGGCTGTATTGTTGTTGTTGTTGTTGTTGTTAGAGTTCACCGATGGGAGTCCTCTCTGTCTCTGCAGCAGACCGGGCAGGACATGCGCACAAAGCAAACAGTGCGCGGTTCGACGTTTGTAAGGGCAAACATGTGTCCCTGCAAGCTGATTCTATCGTAATGTCTCAATCAACAGCACCACATAAAATTGTGTTTTAGTACAATAGTATAATTTTGATCGTATATAAATCGTCACTCATGCGTGCAAAAAATTATTTTTTTTCTTAATTGCTCTTGGGGGCCCCCAAGTGGCCGCGGGGCCCTAAGCAGGTGCTTAGTTCGCTTATGCCTTGGGCCGGCTCTGGTTCACAGTGTTTCATCCCGCAGTGCTTAACGCAGTCACGAGTCGCAGGGAGTTAGTCATCAGGTCAAACTGCCTGATCAGCTTAGTTTGTGCAAGTGTAGCATAGTCATGTAGAAGGAGCTTATCATGTCTTCAGTGCATGTAAATTTACAGCCTTCATGCGTCAATGAATCAATGAATAGTTGAAAAGCAGCAGTGGTGGAATGTAACTAAGTATAATTACTCAAGTACTGTACTTAAGTACAAATTTGCGGTATTTGTACTTTACTTGAATATTTACATTTTTGCTACTTTATACTTCAGAGGCAAATACTGTACTTTGCAATATGCAGCGTAATATTAATTGAAAAACATGATATATAAAAGTAAAACACTGACAGGGAGCATTTTACTGCAGAATGAGTACTTTTCTTTTGATACTTTTTAAAATTTTGCTTATAATACTTACATACATTTAAGTAAGGTTTTGAATACAGGACTTTTACTTGTAATAGAGTTTATTTTTTTTACTGTGTAGTATTGCTACTTATACTTACAAAGGATCTATAAAGGATATAAAGGATCTCAATACTTCTTGCATTACAGTCTAAGTGCCAGGCTAGCAGTTTCCCCATGTTTCCAGTCTTTATGCTAAGCTAAGCTAACTGGTGTTATTTCTTTAACATAATACAAGCTATGTCAAAACCTCATGTAGCTATTAAAGTCAGTATTTATCTGTCATGTCAAACAGACCCAGATAGATAGATAGATAAAGGTCTTTAAATCAATTAAAACTCTTTAGGTGTTAAGGTACATAAAGAAAAAAAAACATAACAGTATATTGATCACAGGAATATATCAGAGAATATCTATCTACCAGATGTAATCTCCTCGAATTGCTTCCATTCATCTTTCTAAAAATACATTTCATTTACTTCACAAGTGTTTCCTATAGGAGCACAAACTGTTTTATTTCTTTTAACTCAACGCTGGATCAAAAGCTGAGATGAAACAAATACAGCCGGGCGATACAGGGAATCCCTTTTTCAAATTAGCATTGATGCTTTGTTTATTCTAACGCATCCCAGTGTTTTTATTAGCATAACCCATCCATTTCCTCTCCCCATCCAGCCTGAATGATTCATTGAAATGCACATCTTGTTTGCAATTGACTACATTCACAACCTGCTGAAAGCTTTTTGTTCTGTCCCTGTGATGTCGGCAGGCCTTCAAACAGCTTTGATTTAATTGAAACTAGCAGCGCTCATGGAGAGTGCTCGCAGCTTAATAAAGGCAACCGCCGGCCATGTTGCATACAGGTTTATGAATAAAAACCATGTATGCTTTTGAAAATGGGTTTTTCCCTCCGCGGCCTCCCATCCCCCCACAGTCGAACTGTGCAGCCACTCTGGGCTGTCATTAACTGCTATTGTCAGCTGCACAATCAAGAGCAGGAGAAAAAAAAAAATACTCCAGCACTTATCATGAGCTCAGCCACAGGACCCACATATACACACACACAGGAACACACCAAAAATGCACAACGCACACCAGGAGAATGGATGTTACTATTGATTTCTGGGCCGATGTGCGAGACGTTGCACAAATACAGAAGCCTGGCCACAAAAGGTGTTTTTGTCTTTCAAGAGCTATAATCGTTCTGCAACACCAGGCCAACGACTGACTCTATATTTAGACGGCAAGTCAATACGACTATGGAAGAGACAAAAATGCTGCATCGCTCCAATCTTCAGTTTAATCTCGACCACGATGACCTACCTTATAGACCCAACTTTCATAGATGGCTTTGAGAAGAGATATAGGAGCCCAGTAAATGAATACACAATGAATCAAAACAATTAGCTCCAAAGGATTTATCTGGCGATATTCTAACTTTATGTTATTGTCAATAAATCCCTTGCAACTACTAACATGGATGCACCATACGTGTATTAATCCCCAGCTGAAAATAGTCCCTCACTATTCGCTCCTGTTTGATTGATGTTTGTTAAAACTACACTGACCATCTGTTTTAGAAAATGACTGACCCTTGTGAATGAAATGAAAATATGTTTTTATCTGTGACACAGAACTCAGAAAAGTGTTGATAGACCAAATGAATGCTGACAGTTTTGGCGTCTTGGGAAAATTAGTGATCTCCATTAGAATTTAAAACTAAGCTCTGTTGTTTCAAACATTGTGAGTTTGTCATGACTAAACAAAAACCTTTCTTAAGTGTTTTATATTTACTGTCAATTCTCAGTGATTGATTTTACGATCGTTATGTTTTTGCAGTTTATTTTAGGTCTCAAATTTTACTACCAACTATTTTTCCATCCACTTTGATTGGACCCAAACTTCTATTATTCTTTTATAACCAGTTTTTAAAGCCCCTTAAAACTTGCCGTCAAATCTCAAGTATTTGAACATTACATATTCATGACCAAACAATCAAAGTGAAAGATACAAATGTGATCAGATTTCAGTGACAGTGACCAAACAACCAACCAACTGTTATTATATTTTGATTCAAATGTTGCTAAATCCAGATTGGCTTATTGATTTATGTGACATCACCTTTTTCAAAATATAAAAATCCATCATGAAATAATCAAAACTTTTGGGGAAAAAAAATCATGTGTTCAATGCAGAAAACCCTTCCTCGTGGTAAGAAGACAGTTGAGAAAATTTTCGTTTTCAGCGCCTTTAAAACATCATGAAAACAACACAGAGTAATTTCCCGCACCCTCGTGTTTCTGTGACTCTGTCAAACACACCTTTCATTGACTGACTAGAAGCTAATGTAGCCTGTTGTTTTCTGCCTGACTTGTGCTATAGAGAGCTTCGTCCCCGAGGGCCACTGCAGTAACACATCTAATACAAACCTGTCAATATACTCAACTCCTCTCACTCCTTTCAACACCGGCCCTCAGGCTCCCTCCCTGTGTGTCTACAACTCGGCCCTGATTGCTTTCTGATCTCTCTTCTGTACTGTTTAAGCAGAACATTGAGGAACACATGCACGGCCGCAGAGGGCAGGTCGACCACACAGGAAACACATGAGGATTGTCTGCACCTCTGAAGAGTCCTTTAAAGGTCAAGGTTTCATAATTATAAGACGTTAGCTAGTTAAATATGTTTTTGTAATAGATCTAAAGGGGCTGACATGATTGCACCTACATGTTAAATTTGGCATTATTTGTATTATAGCCACTGCATATTTCTTGATTTACTATCTTTACCTGGCAACACAAAGGCCTTATGTTTGCCAGATTATTAAAGCAACATTTTCTTTGCTCACCTTTGTTATACCGCTCCGAGCTGAAATTAACCATGAAATGATCGATATGTAGAGAAACAGGTCGGTGTTGGTGATTACTTTGAATCATGGCCTCAAAATAACTGCAACCTGTGATATGCAAAGCAGAACGTCTCCATTTCCACGCTCATTTTTCTTCATCCGCTCTATCTTTTGGCTTTTGACAGAAACACAAATCAGGTCCTGTCGGCAGCCTCTCCGCTGTCTGACCACAGACTCGTGGTTTGGTCTCCAGCCGACACGAAGCCGCCCGCACCCACATTTCCCCCTGAACGAGGTACTGGTGGAAACAGTGTTGGGTTTAATTACCATGAGAGTGTTGAGGGCAGAATTCAACAAAACCTGAAGGACCACACCAGTGGGTTTGCACAGTTTAGACAACTAGAATTCACATATATTACAGCTGCCCTGTTTCAACCAGCCACATTATCTTCATGTGGTACTGCAGGTGAAAACACTGCAACATGTATTCACGTTCAATAGTAAAGTATTTCTCTTCCACAAATACTGTAACTAAAATGAACCTGACAATACTGTGTTCAGTCCAAACTTTGTGCGATCTGGATTGTTCTGTCAGAAAAATGTCTGGGATGATCACAGCAATTCAGAATTAGAAGTAATGAACAAAACACAATTATACAAAATTGAATTATAACTCTGCATGCAAGATTGTAATCATTGAAAGAAGCAGGTATGTTAGATGTATCTTTGTGGCCTAAACACAGCATAAAAACAGGATTATCACGTCACCACCTCAGTGCGTCTGTTCTGCTCCTTTGTGTTCACATTTTGGTGTCACAGTCTTGAAGAATAAAAAGAGGCCTGTGAGGTTGTGTCCATGTGGAGGAATTCCTATAAATTCCTATAAAAACAAGTAAATATTCTCGTGGTCATATCTGCAGCGACAGAAGTCGGCCTATCAGATCACACCTCTCCCTAATTCAATCTTGAATGTAGCTTATCACGTTTCCACCCTGATCTGAAATGTTTCTCCCCCCATAGCAGGGGGAGATAACATCTCTATTGTGCGGTTGTGTTTAGTTGAGATAAACAGCAAACAATATTAAACACCTCCGTATCTGCACCTCCTCTCTCTTCACACAATCCACTTCTCACTGCTGCCTTATTGCATTTCAATCTCACAGCTCTCCCCATTCTCCTTCAATGTGCCCGCCCCACCCTGTGTGCAGTGGTATCTCCCAGCAGCGCTGCTTTATTTTGTACATCCAGTCGAACTGTGTTTTCTTCTTCTGGTTGCTTTTAGCCATCTATGGACGGTGATGCTGATTACCAGCGGTTGATTGATCCACCACTTTGGTCCAGATTGAAATATCTTAACATTGGATGGATTGCCATTAATTTTGTCGGGACACTCATGATCCCCAGAGGATGAATCCTAATGACTTTGACTTTCTATCCATGAGGTTGATATTTGTGTTTTTTAGAGAAATGTCTCGTATTGCCCTGAAATTCACACCCATTCATGCTGAATTGTATTAACTTTGTTGATCCCTTCATGTTTACACTTCAAGCACCATCATCATGTCAAATCATGTTTATATGCACCATTTGCGCCGTCTGCTTCTTTAATTAATGTGAACAATGATCCAACTTCAATTTATTTATCCAGTTTTATTTATATACTGCCAAATCATAACAGAAATCATCCCATGGCAGTTTTCATATAGAGCAGGTCTAAACCATAGTCTTTATGACATTATATTGAAATTATGTATCATGTATTACTGTAACTGAATGGTGTTTTTTTGCCAGTTTTCAAGACTTAATTCTCTGGTTCCAGCTTCTCATGTTAGAACCTTTTGCTGCTTTTTCTTACACTATAGTAAATTGAATGCATTTGGATTGTTAGGACATTTTGACGGACAGTTCTTTAGTTTTACAGACCAGTTGATTAATTGATTAATGAGATTCATCAACCATGAATATAATGGCTAGCTGCAGCCCAGATTGGTGACCTCTCTCTCTACTTCTCTCTGTCAGGTATCCTCACTATCATCTGCAGTCATTAACAAATGTGTCTCTTGTGTCCTTGCCTCTTGCCTCTCATTGTCTCTCTGATATCTCCTCTCCACCATCCTTTCTTCTCTCCTTCTTCCATTGTCCTCTCATTTTAACTTCATCCTCTCTTGGCTTCCCCTGCTTGCCCCCCTCCCCTCCCGTCCTCCTCTTCCTGTCTCCGTCCTCCTCCTCGTCCTCCTCCTCCCTGGCTGTGTCCTCTCTCCCTCTGCTCTGTTGTGATCATACCGCCACCCGGGCACCTGACTGCAGATAATCACCCGAGAAGAAAGAAAGGGAAAAAGCTCATTTTTTATCTGCAGTCACAGCTGCAATTCATTGTAGAATAGTGAATGAAGGGGAGAGATTAATAGCACCCCCCTCACTCTCTCTCCTTCTCCTCTCTTTCTCCCCCTTTCCTCCACTTTCTGTCAATGCTGCCTCCTACAGCTGGTGCTTTCTGAAGGGTGAAAAGACCCAGCTCCAGTTGAATGCTCCATTTTGAATTTGCTGCACAGCAGCTGTAAATTATAGGCTGAAGATAGATGAAGTTGCTCAAAAAGTGTCCCCCTTTGATTGTTCTATTTTTATACCTTTATTCAGTTTTAAAATGAGTTCTGCTATTTCTAAACTTTTTAAAACATTAACCTGCAAAAACTACTGTCAAACATTTTGTTTACAGACAGAAATGAAACTGCTGCATATTTAAAGCTGGGTTTAACGGATGGTGAGAGAAGCGAGGTGCTATTAAAAAGAACCGTTTGCTCTTGCAATTACGAAAAGGACAATTTTGACCCCAAGGCAGTGCAGCTCACAGCGTGAATTAAATGGCACAGGGGAGCAGTGGTTTCCACGGCTCTGTGTAAATGGCACACTGGCAGGTGGAACAAAAACACTTTGCTTTGGCCCAGATGAGCGAGGGGGACAAAACCGATCCAGGCTATAACCTGCACCAACTCTTTGTCCTTTTCTGCAAACATCAAACAAGATCTTTTTATTTCTTCTCAGTTACTGATTTCAGATTTCAAGATTTGCATTCAGTGTTCATAAGAAACCATTGAAAAAACATATAAGCTGCATTTCTTTAATTCACTCTTACATTAGACTCATATTGCTGTGCAGCATTGTGACCTTTTCAGTGGTTTGTGCTTGTTACACTTTTGTCTGTTTAAGTCAATTCAGTTCAAGTGATTCATCAAATTTAGCTCTCAACTCTGCTCTGTTGTAAAAACCGGGTTGTGTATCTCCAAAATGTTTCATGACCTGAGCAACACTACTGTTTTCAGTCTTATGACAAATGCATTTTTTATATAATCTAATGAGTTTTTAAATGGTTTATGTAGCTAATGAATCCTTGAGTTTATTCTAATATTCCTGCTTGAAAATGTTTTAGTAACATCACTGTTATTTCAAAATTGTAACTCATGTAAAGCAGATACCTTTCAAAGACTCACAGTTATATTTTTGGTAATCAGAGTACATGTAATCTGTTACTCCCAACAGATGACGGGGTGGCTCCTCAACATCACTTACTGATGTGATTTTCTTCATACTGAACGTGTAGATGTGCTGAATTTCTCCCCATGAGAATCAGTTAGTTTTCTCCGTTCCACCCATTTCTCACCTGCATCATTTCACAGAGGAGCAGAAGAAATTGTGAATGAGGCCTGTTTGACGCAGCAGCTCCATGCAGAGTCATGAGCACATGCCATCATATTTCTTTCCTAACAGTCAAAGAAACTGAGCCGATGTGGTGGATTTTTTTCAACTTGAGTACAGATATGTGCAACATTTCACAAAACAGTTTCAATAATCTGCTCTGAGCCATGAATTCTGTCAAATCAGGCGTCATTTACAGTGATGAAAATGAAGATACTGAGTTTTTTCTTGAGATCTGCAAGTCATTAGAAATGAATTCCCATTTCTTTTTAGAAACAGTTCATTATTTAGTGTTTACAGAATGAAAGCTGAAAGGTGACAGGACAAGTCTTTCATGCATCAATTTTTCAAGGCAGTTTTTTGTGCATCTCATTGTAAATTGTTCAAAAATTATTTCCACAATAAAAGTAAAGCACTATAGAATAAGCTAATTAAATGTCTGATTTTAAAATCTTTGCAGACAAGCTAGTTCAA
This sequence comes from Holacanthus passer, assembly GCA_025331565.1. Taxonomy (NCBI): domain Eukaryota; kingdom Metazoa; phylum Chordata; class Actinopteri; family Pomacanthidae; genus Holacanthus; species Holacanthus passer. The sequence goes on along the minus strand of JAFREQ010000011.1, from coordinate 17,072,345 downwards.
AACAAATAAAACAATACGGAAATAAAGGCCCTCTGTATCTGCTCATTATCCACAATATACTGCTGTGTTAGATCATCTGAGATCCGTCCTGTTCTCAAACACTCTGAGATCATGTCCGCCTCGTGGAGTGGCATGGCTCTCCACTCCACTGTGTGAAGGGGTGTCTGGGGACGTGGACACGGGTCACAGGCAGCGCCTCATCAGGGCATCGAGCTCCAGCCGAGTGGGAATTCATGTTGATTTTCATGCATGGCTAAACCTGTTTTGCCAGCTGCCATTTATGCTCAGACATTCATTCTGTATGAGTGACTGTGTGTGTGTGTGTGTGTGTGTGTGTGTGTCTATTTTGGCCAGCATAATGTGGCATCCAGCCTAAAATAGAAACAGTGTCATCATGGCAAAGCAGGATCATCAGAGCCTCTTTGAAACAAAATAAAACTCCATTTTTACACATGAAACTGTTACTGTAAACACAAACAGGGGCTCTGCAGCTCTTCCTTCTTCCTGTCTCTTCAGAAGCAGAGCTGAGAGCTTTTTCTTCCCCGTCCAACATAATTCAGCTCGGCGTCTAATTCATATTATTACTGAAATTGCCTCAAATTTGTTGCCATGGTTTTCCTCTCTCTTTTTATAAGCTTTGTGCCTCCTCGGCGGCTGATGATTAGAGCCGACAGCAGCTAGAAAGAGTCTGGGTGTGGGGAGACAGTGTGTGTGTGTGTGTGTGTGTGTGTGTGTGTGTGTGTGTGTGTGTTTTTGTCAATAGAGGGACAGATAGGCTGCAAGGCAGTGACCTGGTAATAGTGAATATATTCACAGGCAATATTCCAAGATAGTTGCTATGGCCACAATAATTGGGAGGCAGAGCAGTGTGTGTGTTTGTGTGTGTGTGTGTGTGTGTGTGTGTGTGTGTCTCAGTTCTACAGACAGACAGAGAGAGAAAATGATTGACTTTGAGAAAAGGAGGCTCGAGGCAACAGTGCAGACTAGCAGCAGGAGACGGTACTACATGACCAGACGCTCACTGCCCACACCATGTACAAAGGATGGACAAAATAACAGGAACACACTGCTGCATTGTGATGCAATACAGGTCAACAGCAACACTACCTCAAGATCAAACCTTGTATGTGTTTGTCTCTTTTTAGATGTCTGTCCCCACAAATATGTCTGGAGGCAGAAATCTCAGAGACAATCATGTGAACAAAATGTGTTTTCTGTGTAATTTCAGTTAACCAACTCATTAAAGACCTGATACATCTGATTGCATTTTAACGCCAGGTTGTTCCTGTTTTTTTGTCCATCCCCCCAAGTAAATGATGCATGTGCATACAGGAGAGTCATATAATTTCTAATGTGTGAACACTTCCTCAAGGACAAACATGGAAAGACTCACATATTCTAAAAAAAATCACCAGATTGACAAGAGAGAATTTAATAGTAGCAGTAGTAGTGTATTTGGTTATGTTGGGGGACTTGAGTTTTTTGACTGAAAAAACTTTAAACATAGTATGTGTCAAGCTCCAAAAACACTGGATCCCATTTCCCTTCCTCTAACTACATGGGATCTTTCATTTGACCCCTCCAGCCTGGTTAACACACACATCCTTCGAATGACACACACCTCCAGTTTGTAACATAGGCTTTGTGTTAAAATTAGTCTCCAAGTTCAGATACTTTTGAAAGCTCTTCCATACAACTGATTTGACAGGCCAAGTAGTAACATGAATAGTGTCACTTTAGACACTATTCATTTCTATATCAGCTTGATTGTGTTGCACATGTTAGCACGGAGAAAAATGGAGTGTGAGAGTGTGTTTTCTGGCTGCTCGCTGTGTTGTGTGCAGCCCTCTCTCTACGTCTGCCGTCGGCCCGTCACAGTCTGTCTGCTGCTGAATGAAGCGTCTCTCTGTCACAACACAGCAGCAGCAGCATCATCATCATCCTCTGACACACTGAGATCACAGGGGTGTCCCCCCACCCTCGCTGCAACACACACACACACACACACACACACACACACACACACACACACATTTGTGGCTGGCTTGCTGACCTCCGGCGTCCCACTGTCATCATTACTACTGTCTACCCACATCTCTCTCCCTCTCTCCTCCTTCCTTGTGCTGTGGTCAGGAAAAGCCCCCTGGAGGGTGGGGTGGTGCATCGTGGGTGTTTCTCCACGCTACGCATGACATGAAGTGAAGCCGGGGCGATGATGACGTGGTGTGTCGCTGGGCGTGTGTGTTGAGGTCGTGGTTCTTCATTGGATATTGGGTTTCTGTGTGCACACTCACGATTATGGTGCAAAGGAGCCGTTAGACATCTGAGGGCACACCTGAAGGACAGAGAGGTGTATTCACCTTCTTCTTCTCTCTTCTTTCCTTTCCCTCTCCTCTTTTTCTCTGTCTTCCTTTCCTTGTCTTTCCTCCTCTCCCTTCCCTGCTTTGTTTCCTTCCCTTCCTTTCTTCATCGTCCTCTCTTCTCTTCTTCATTTCCTTGTCTTTCCTCTCCTTCCTTTACCTCCTCTTCCTTCCTCTCATCTCCCTTGTTTGTTCCCTTTCATCCTTTCCTATCCCCTCCTTTCTTTGTTTCCCTTTCTCTCTTCCTCTACTTCCTTTCTGCTCATCACCTCCTGTTGTTTCCTCTCCTCTCTTTCTCCTCACCACTTGGCCTTTACTTTCCCCCTTTTCTTCCTCTCCTTTCTTCCTCTCCTCCTCTTTTGCCTTCTCATCTCTGTTTCACGCTTCCTTTATTTCCTTCCTTTCCTCTCCTCCTCAGATGTGGAGGACACAAAGTTTGAAGTGGAAGATAAAGACAATGTAAACAATTAAGAGAAAACAAATGTCAGCTCGTATAATGGCGTACAGTATTTGGATCAGACGGGGGTGTGTTTGATGTGTGTGTAATGGTGTCGGGGGGTTTGGTGGGAGTCTTGATGGCAGTGACGCATGGTGGCTGGGTGGGTGGGGTCGGGGGGGGTCTCGAGACATGAGTCATGTTGAGGAAGGCGAGCACAGCCCTCCTCCCTCCCTCAGTGGGGGCTTTTGATGCTCTGGGCAAAAAGCTCTCTATTGTCACTGTGTTGTAGTGATAAGGTTTGTGTGTCGCTCAGTGGCTGCTGTCAGCATGTGTACACACACAAACACACAGGAACACACCTTCTCGTCTCTGATGTGTGAAAGCATCAGTTTGTGAATACATGCAGTCGGATTGGTTCAGTGTGAGACGTGCTGTCAGTCTGAAGTGTCACCGTTTGTCTCTCTCTCTGTATGTGTGTGTGTGTGTGTGCGTGTGTGTGTGTGTGGGCAGTGACCCAGGGGATGAAATGTCTGTCGCTGTGAGTGAGGCAGTGCTGCCAGCAGTGTGTATGCGTGTGTGTGTGTCACAAACATCATCAGCTACCACAAACACAAAAGCTGCTGCAGCTGCAAACAGCATTTTTTATGCCCCAACCATGAAACTGACAAAAGACAGGAAAGGTTATCACTCAAATAGAAATAAAACTGAATACTTTAATAAATAATGCAGTAGTTAAATATTGAAAATGGAGTGTGAGAAGAAATATAAACATGCTTACTTTTCCTTTAATCTGCAATCAGTTGATCAAGTTGATAAAATTTGCTTTTCCAATCATTCTAAGTTTGGTTTTGGTGTCGATGCTCTTATTTAATTTGCTCATGATTCCCATTTTTCTCATGCACAGATTATGATAATGAGGTGGCTGTGTTTATGCTTGTCAGGTTATTGGTCAGGTTGTTTGTCTGTAGCTACATAGCATCAGTGGTTCAGGACGGCACAGGCCAGACTGTTTGACCAGCCAGCTTTCCTGAAAACACTAAGTACTGTTGTTATGTATATTTTCAATTTGCATATAAAAAAATATGAAAACACTGGAAAGTTGAGGGAAAAAAACCTCAAAATATCGCAAAGCAAAAAAGTCTTTATTTGGCTGAAATGGAAAAGTTGGTATGAGGATAAACTCAAAATGAGTCAAAGTGTAAATATATACTATAGATTCACACGACCTCCATCAGCTTTATGATGAAAGCTAGCTGCTATGTAGAGCTGCTAGTTTTTTTCAGGCAATGTAAAAATAAATTAAGCATCATTTTATCAATATTAAAACAAGTATTTTATTTTAGCAACTGTCTTCATGGAAAAACAATAAAATGTTTTTTTCTCTTTTTTTATCAATTGACTGAAGTTTAAAGCAAAGGCATAAAGCTTTGTATTTATTTTTTCCATTAATTATCAAACTGTATTTTTTATTAATACATTCATTATTTTGTGTTCTCTGATGATATTATACTGTTTCTGACTGTGTCTCACCTCCTCATCACAATATTATTTTTGTAGTTTTTGAAAAAAAAAATCTAATCTTTTTCTTTAATTGAGAAACAGGCTTTATTCTGAATGGCTGAAATGAGCTCAAACTCCCATCTGCCTGACTAAATCAGTTTGGGTTATCAGCACCGGAAGCAGCCTCCTTTAAGCATATTTGCACTGATGGATATTGAAAGATAAAGGCGGCCTTTTCCATGCAATCATTTTATCTTTAATTATGTGTTTTATTAATGGCACTTGTTATATGGAAATGTGATTATATTACCACCACATACATATTGTAGGTTCATATAAAGCAGCCCTGCTTTTAATTTGGCACTTTTCCTTCAAAAAAAAAAAAAAGTGGCTATTTAAATATCTTTGATGTTCCTTTCAGAGTGTCTTCCTGATGCAGATTCACAATCAGCGCCGCCTGTCTGACGGCTTTCTGCAGCAGAGATAGCGCTCTCTTCATTACGCGCTTCATTAATTTAAATGCTAATTGATTCTGCGAGGGCCTTTCAGACCGAGGGCCAAGTCCTGTCTCCCCCCCCATTGATTGTGTGTCAGTGAGTGTGTGTGTGTGTGTGTGTGTGTGTGTGTTAGTGTGTGTTTTGTGCACCTGCTGGATCTTGGAGTGATGTGTCCTGACAGAACAGCCTCTCCTGCCTGTCTGTCTGCCTCAAGTGTGGCACTGATATGGTTTGAGTGCTTCAAGCCAGAGAGACAAGTACTGCACTAAAAAAGAAAACCAACAACCAGGCTCAGAGGTTTCAGGGCCCGCGAGGTGCAAATGAAAGCACAGAAAACGTGAATAAAGGCAGTTGGCATTACTGTATGTGACTGGATGGATGAAACAGAGGATGCTGGGGCAGTTAAATGATCCATGCTCGGTTGCTAGGAGACACCGGGGCTGGATGCTGGAGATAAACGCTGGGATCCACCCCTGGCGGCGAGCAGAGGGTGGGAAAGAGTGAGAGGGGGGAGGCAGGGGGTAAGAAAGGGAGAGTCTAGATAAGAGGGGAGGGGGGGTGAGTCATGTGACAAAGAGGGCGGCATCCTCGTTCGTGGCAGATAAGCTTTCTTTTCTACCTCCACAGACCCCATTTTCCCTTCTTGTCTTCTCGTCTGTTGTTCACCAAAGTTGATCCTAAGACATAAAAACAGTAATGCTTCTAATAGTGATCTGTGCCTGATACACAAAATACATCTACTTCATCTTCCTTGCTGTAAAATCCAGAATCTATAAATCTGTAAATAGAGTTGATTTCAAAGGTTTTGGATCTACTTTCTCAGTGTTTGTGAACTGGAGGTGTCAAGTTTCCACATCACACTTGTGTTAGTTTAATATTAGACACAATTATTAGGGAAGCAGCTGATGAAAAGGGTCCAAGTTCAATTTTAGTGAAATAAGGCCTCCCCTGCAGTGGCTCCCTAAGATTAGTTTAGTTTAGTTAGTTTTCAGGGGCTTTAAACGCAACAAGGTAAAGTTAATGGAAAACGAGAAAATTACTTTACAGCATATGAGTTTTCTGAAAATATACTGTATATGAGTGTGTATGTATATAAATACATGTACAGTATATCTGTGATACACTCATCTACACATATGACATCTAAATAAAAATGATAAATGTAATACAGCCTGAACGATAAATGAGCCAGGCTGATATTAGCTCACTACAGCAGTATCAGTATATCTAAGGCCCGAACTCACAGTAAATTACACTTTAACACAACTAGTTTAAACATGTTAATCAATCATTCAGTCAAATTATTTCCATCAGTGATTTCTTCAGCACAGTCCTGCAAATCTGTTAAATTCACACCAGAACAAGTTTTCTTTTCCCATCCGCTTCCTGCCTCATTGAACACATCATTAGCAGCAGAGATCAGAGTCTAAATTTGAAAGTGAAACTTTGCTTTTGTGCAAAACGTCTCATCAGTGGTCGAGCCTCTCCAGCTGGTGCCAGGAGGGAAACCATGGCTGCCACCATGCGAACACAGGAAAGAGCTTCATCTCGCACCGTCATCTCTCATCAATCCGGTCGACTCCGGTCAGCCTGGCACAAAAAGACAAAAGGAGGAGAAGAGAGCTTCCTCCATCAAATGTGAGGGAAGTGCTGAGCTCTGAGTGCAGGTCGTGATTAGTTGTGAATGGGACGCGGCGGTCTGATTGGTGGAGAGAGCCGGGGGTCAGGCGTTCTGCCAGCAGCTCATACAAGGCTGCTGATTGCTTTTCATCCACTGATTACAGTAATTTAGATCTGCAGTAGGCCAAAGGGACCTGCGTCTGGCAGGCTGGCTGCTGCTGCTGCTGCTCTGTCTGGGGGGGTGCAGTTTGGTTTGTTCAGTGATTTTTTTCTGTTGTCAGAAATGAGTGAATGAGGCTGAAAAAAAGAATCAAACATGCAGAATTAACTCGGAAAAATGGATGTGATGATGAAGCTGACAAAAACATAACTATCTATTGTTATATTGAAGAAGAATATGATGAATTATTTGAAAGATTTTATCTCAAAATTCTATCAATTAATTTTGGAAAATGATGCTGAAAATGTCAGAAAACAATTTACAGAAAATGTCAGTATTCTAAAAAAGCAGATGGTTGCATCCTGTTTAAAATCAAAAGATTTGAAATCCATTATGCCAAATTTGCAATCAGTAATGAAATCATTAATTCCCCACATGGTGCATGCTCTAAAAATAAAAACTCAAATTTTGTAACAGAAGACAAAAACGAAAGCTGTGTCATACGTCAGTTTTCTTTCTTTTGTCTTTCAAGCAGCCATTTGGACACGCCGAGACCTTGAATAATCAAAGTTGATGAGGCAGTTAGCTGCGAATGTTTTTTTCCAGGAGCGAAGACGATGATTAATCAAGGACCTGAGCAGCACTGGCCTCTTCACCATTACAAGGTTAATCTCTCTATTGATTACAGCAGCAGAATAAACCAATACTTCACTACACATTTTCCACGTATATACTCTGTGTATGTTTGCTTCTGTCTGTGATGCAGTTGTAGATTCACCAAAATGATGAATGATTCTTTCACTGATACTATCTTTCCACCACACCCATTACCCCATATTGAAAAAATAAATCATGTTTAGCACAATATTACATTCACATTTATTGACAAAAAAAAGGACATTTTTCAAAAGTTTTTCTTTCTACAGCAACACTAAGGGATTTTCACAGAAGTATTAAAAACAATGTGTAAAGGGTATAAATATACATTCTGACGTCTTCACCGCAGTAAAAGCTGGACATTGATGAAGACAATGAGAGTTCCACAACCACACTTTGATCCTGACAGGAAACAAATGGTCCATCACTTCATCTCCCTGGGTAATTAACACTGTTTCAGAGAAACCTACACCAAAGGAAGCGTCCTCTTTTTCTCTCACACACAAACACATTCACATATATACAAAGACAAACAGAGTCAGTGTGTGAACTTGTGGCCCTTGTTTTGGTGACTCCACGTCACGTCGGTGTGTGTCATGTGTGTTTAGACAATATGTGTCCATGTGCTCGGCTCCTCGGGGTGTTTGGACACACGCTGCTCGCCCTCTGGGATGCTGCTTCAGAGGTGACCTAGTTCTCCTGATTGTCAGCAGAAGGCAGTTTCATCAGCTCGCTTTGTGCCGAGGCACTGAACTGTGCCTGGGACCCTGGGACAGGCCAATTGGACTTGTGTAATGAAGCTCATCACACACATGCATGCACACACACACACACACACGCCGCTGCTGTCGTCAGGTCCAGGGCAGCCGAATTTATAACAGCTATTTATTACCTTCTCCTTTATCAAAGAGATGTGATTCCTCTGCGTGTTTCTGATGCATGCGCCACACTGCCATTACGGTCCATTATTGGGAGGTGACAGAGATGGAGCAGAGGGTGTTGATGGATGTTGGTGCCAGGCCGGCTGTCATTACTCCATCTATTGAGTGGAGTGTGCGAGACACTTCCCACAAAATGGCCGCGGAGCACCAACATGGCTCCGACTGCGAGGAGCAAATGATTCACATCTGACGATCGGCGCGAAACGTTAAACACATTCATTTGCTGCTCGTATGTGTTTGGAACACTTCACACAATCACCACAAACAGTCCGACTGCAGCGATTTCAGCGCCTCTTCACAGCAGAGTGCACGGATGAGCAATATTTACACATGAAGTTCATCTTACTGTACTGTTTAGAAGAAACATGTAAAGAGATCCATCAAAAAAACAAATGAAGAAATATGTACAAGAACACTGCAAATTCCCACACTTTGTATGGGTGACTTAACACAACATACTGTTACACTGAGTGCAGCAACTCCACTTTATCCTAAAGTCTCTCTAGCCTACAGCATACTCATCAAATACAGAAGCAACAATGGTATTACATTCATATAAATAATAATAATCCCAGTTTACCCCAAGAGTCGCTTCAGCACATTCACGTGTTTAAAAATGAGATTTGAAGACCAGCTTCACATAACTCCCTTTAGAGGTGCAGTAACTGTCCTTGAGGTTGTGACACCAAATCCCTTGGTATCAAGAAGGAAAAAAGTCTCTTTGAGCACCGTTCTGTACAGGTCAGGGGTCCTTGGAAGTCCATGGATTTTTATAAGGCCCAGGGGATCGCAGCGTTTCACAGATAAGGGGGTATCAGTTCATCTGGGTCTCTTTCCCTCTTTGAATGGCACAGATGTAGAAAGGAGTCAATACAGGGACGTCTTTGTTTACTTTGTGATCAAAGTATCTGAGGTGGAAAACGGTCAATGGAGAGAACGAGCAGGAGACAAAAAGCATGTGAGAAGGCTCCGAGCACAGTAGAGCTGAGGTCCTGCTTCATTCCCACTTTCCCATTTCCTCAATATGTTTTCTCTCGTTGCAGGTTTTAAATCATCAGTAATTATTGAAAAATAAACAGAGCATAATACTAGAGCTTTCTGTCCTTGGCTAAATGGAATCAGCCGGTGTGTTTACGTGCATTTGAGTGACCAGGTTACTGTTGTCTTTCTCCAGTAAGCTGATTTCTTTAATGTCATGTAAATGAGAAACCTGGTGACAGTAATGTGGGTAGGGGGACTATAGAAACCTGATCGGCCCACGTAGATTTCCCCTGGAGATTCAGGCTTCTATTAGATAAATATGTGCCTGTCAAAAGACTGCAGACTGTAACAGTGCAGCAGTTGGATGAAAGGAGAGATCATTCTTATATTTAATATGATTCCATCTGAAGTCAGACTGAAAGTCAAACTGACACAAAGTCGGTCTAATCTCCAGTCAGTTTTTCCACCGCTAAACATTGACTGCTTGTTAAATTCAAACACTTTCTGTCACTCTGCTCTGTCTGTCCTCCTCACACACAAAAAAAAACCAGAGCAGATACAGCTTCTTCTAACAGAGTTAAATCAGTAGACCATGCTTCCAAAATAAGGTCGAGGGGAAGAAATCTGGTTCCTGATCTGCTGCAGGTTACTACAGTACATGAACATAAACATGTTCCCTGATTACCTGCAAATCCTGGTTTCTCTGAGGAAACTGGTTACTTAAATGCACATGAACGCACCGATTGATTGTAAGTAAAATTTGAAATTGATTTTAAATTATTATTTGTCAGCTTTCAACAACTATAGCTCCCATGAGTCTCCAGCCTAAGACACTCTGCAGCTCAATCACAAAAGCTGAAGTTGTTGAAACCGAAATTAATGTTGGCAAAACAACCTCTATTTAGTAGCTATTTGTGTTTCCAAGGTCAAGAATGAACTCTCAGTCTCAGAATAAATGTTTTCTCTTGTGTAAAACAACAACGTATTTAAATTCTACTGTGGGATTAGACACCAATTCAGCCAAGAATATGGGTGGAAAGCTCCTGAATCCTGTTTGAGCTTTTTGCAAAAGACTGATGAATGAAACCCACAATAGGAAACACACTGTCTGGATGGCCTGAGAAAGGGGAGGAGCTCGGGCTCTCTATAGCCAGAGGTGCTCTGCATCTCCATCTGCTCGCTCGTGGTTGGAGATGAAAAAAGATGGCGAACCAAATGGCCAAGCCGCTCTCTCTCCTCTGTTTTCTGTGCAGCAGGTTCTCTGTCGGAAGTAATGAGTCACGTCAGCAGCTTTTTGCTTGCAGCGTTGCAGCCCCGTGGTAACACAGGAGTGAAGGGAGAAAAAGATGGAGAGAGAGAAAGAGAAAGAGTGCAATGTATGTTCATCTGATCACAGACAGTTTTTAGGCTCTGCTCCTGGCAGACTCTCCGTCTATCTGTTCCTGCTTCCTCCATCTGTCCATCTGTCTCCTTCACCCTTGTTGCTTCAAGGATGAAAAGGACAAGAAGAGAAGGCTGCATGGATTTGATCTTTTTTTAGGCTCTGCCTTTGTCCTGTTCCCCGATCTGTCTGTCCATCCTTCACAGCCCTCTGCCGGCGTTGGGTTTCAGCTTGATGACCCACTCTCCTCCATGGTTACTGTTGTACAAATCCAGGAGGTGTGTGTCGGGATCAAGGCAGTGCTCACCTGCAGAAAACACAACAAAAAAATTACTGAAAGTCCTGGCTGTCATTGTCAGCTTTCATTGCTGATTAATCTACAGATCATTGTCTCACTTAATCAATGAATTGTTTGACCTATTGAATGTCAGGAGATCATAAAAGGTTTCCTAGAGTCCAAATTATCATCTTTACATGTCTTATTTTGTTTGACCAACAGTCAAAGGTATTCAGTTTTCAGTTACATTACACATAGATTATTTTCTGGGTTTATTCATTTTTTCAGCTTTAGTATCAATTCATGCTTGTATCAGTAAGAGTGGTCATAAGTCAACAATCTCAGGTTCTAATGTGCAGATTCAGAAGTTTTACACTACAGAGCTGAAGTGGCTGAACAAGTTTTTTTTTTACTGTTCACCGTGTCAACTCTCCTGTGACAGCACAGACATGTGTGTAATAAGCATTTGTCTGCTCTGATTACTGCAGATGCACTGCTCGTGTCTGTTTGGCGTTCTCACAGTTCATTACATAAGACCTTGATACCCTCATCAGTTCAATGAGCAGAAAGACATGCAAATGTCAGCACTGCTCCGACCAGAGAAAACAGTGCAACCGCTTCCACTTACCGATATTCCCTCCTACTTCGTACAGGGCACAGTCTGGATACACCACAGAGCCGTTTCTGTCGAATGACATGGAGCACAGATGTATCATCATCAGGTTCATGTGCTATGTCAAATATATTATCAAATATGATTGTTTTTATGGCTTTTCCAACAAGTCACTATTCATAATCTACTTACAATACAAGGTGGCCATGATATGTATGTTTAAGATCATTTTGAACAGAAGTATGAAGTTAGTTAGTCTATTAAACTCTATGCAGTATTGTACCTTCGCATCTTGCCCTTTGCATTTTCGGGGCTGCGGAGGGACTGGCGGTGAAACTGGGCGAGCAGGTCTGAGGCTCGGGAGTTGATGTTTAGCTGATACTCCATGGTGCCGCTCACCAGATCCCCGACCTGGATCTTCACTGTACGGCACAACTGCAGGGCAAAAAAAAAAGAGTTAAAGAATCATCATCATCATTCATCATTGTAAAAACTTTGGATAGTAAAGCAATGACGTTTACACACCGTACACCTTATTAAATTTGTACGACTTCAACAGTGATACCATCTGCTAAAGTTACTCTTCTAAAAGTTTTGTGAGGAGCTTTTTGTGGCTTGCCCAGTATTTGCTTTGCTTGCTTTTCACAGATATATCGACATTAGTATTTGTTCCACAGAGAAAATGACCACAAGAACACTGCACAGCACAGGTTTGCTGAACCAGCTCACCTCTGAGGTGTTTTTATCAGGTTTCTCCCGGCTGTCTGTGTGGATCTTCCTCAGCAGATTCTTGATGCGGCGGTCGTAGAACTGGTATCTCCGGTTGCTGTTCTCATTCAGCTTACGCACCTGGCTCATGAGGAAGTTAGGGATCTGAAGAGAGAAGGAACATGACGTAACATTTGTGATGTATATTTTCATGCTGAGAAATATATTTACAGTTGTTATCATAACGGAAATTTCTGATGACAACTTTTTGTCAAACTGGTATTTTCAAAATTTTCAAACTAAATTTAATTACAGCTTTTGATGATATTTAGTTCTAGCTTGATAACAGGGGCATGAATTTCCAAGTTTTTTTGTGATGAGTGTTGCTTAATTACTCTTTACTGTTCTCAGGCTTTACAGAATATTTGGCTATGAGCACATGTAGAAAATCTAGGTCTCCTCCTGAGGTTGAATATGTGTCCTTACCGTCCAGAGCAGGTCCTGGTAACGGATGAGGAGCCTCATAACATCAGCTGCCTTCTCTGCATGTCCTTTCTCTGCCCCCTCAGTCAGTCTGCTGGGGACGGCCTTATGGAGGAAGAGGTTGGGAGCCATGATGGTCGCCACAGCCCACAGGTTCATCCTGTTCCTCTTCTCTCTGGAAACCACCTTACTGAGGAACTCCAGGAGGGCCTGAAGTACACGCAGATGGAGACATGCATACAGATATATGAAATCAAAGGCATTCAAATATTATGGACGTAACATGAAGGTTGAATTGTCCAGTTTTTATACAGCTGAAAGATACTTTCTCATTTCCATCTGAACAGTGTTTAAATGTCAAAAGGCCACTTATACTGAGGCACAAAATGGAGTAAAGTGAATTATCACAGTGACTGAATCATCTGTAACACCTCTACTGAGAAGTATGTTAATGCACACTAAGTTTCAGCTGCCTCCACTGGAGTCAAAGTAATTAGTTCAGGTGGGTTTTATGCTCCTGGATGCTATAAGCGGAGCTGACTGCACACTTGTGACGGTGAAAGTGAGTCATGGTTAATGCAAGCCATTATATAACAGAACAGAGTGCTAGAAATGTGGATTAAGGGCAGAACAATATAGTGATGCATTATAAAACAGGGCTTTGGTATGTCAGGTTTCATGAAAGTGCAAATTAGGATTAATTTCTGACAACCGTAAGGAGAAGAGAAGAAGAAGAGCATGACGGGTGTGGTGAAGAATGCTAAATTTAGCTTTACAGCAATTCAACACTTTTGGGGACATTTATGAATTCTGTAAAATTCTTGTAGTGTTTTTACACTTGAAGATGAAATATTTTTTCATACCTGACTCTATAATTATTGTTGTGCCTGAAGATTTTCTCCTAGTGACGCATTGTCCTTTACTGGAGCAGAAACGGTAATATCACTATGTAAAAATACTTATCATAAATGTAAAAAGTAAAAGTACATATTAAGTATCATTAACAAAATTTACTTAAAGTATCAAAAGTGCTCGAATACAGAAAAATGGCCCCTGTGAGTGTTATGTAATGAAATCTGTACATCTATCCCAGAGCATGATAACTATTTTTGTCGCTACTTCATGAAGTGCATTGTTGAAGTTTTGTGTGTGTGTGTTTTGTTTTGAGTGTGTGTACCTTCAGTGTGTTCCTGTTGGGCTCAGGCAGCAGCAGGATGAGCAGGTTCAACATGTGCAGTTTCTGCTTCAGCTCTGTGATATCTGAAGAAGGAGGAAGCAAAGGGAAGACAGGTTTAACAGACACACACACACACACACACACACACATACACATTTCATTTCCTCCGTGTTAGACTAAGAATAATGGGATGCCTAAAGATTAATGGCAGTGTGACAGGTGGCCATTAGGTCTGTTAGCTTATGTCTTTGTGGTCACATGTCGTTTATCACTTTGCACCGATTCTCTTCACAAACTACACAACAGTGAGTCATCAATCAGATTATATTAATATCACTCCAGTCTTTTATTTAGGTGAAACTAATGTGAAAATAGCAGATCTTTTACTCGGCTTTGTCACTGTGCTGCATGTATTTGTGGCAGTGTGGGGACGCCTCTTAAAAGGCTATCAGCTTGTTCATCTTAATGTGGATTTCTCTGCCGGAGCAGAAGAGATAACCGTCGCACAGCGCTGTCATCACGGTAAAGAGACTCAGGTAATTATGATGTGAACCCTGCTGAGCTGTCTGGAACAAGTGGGCAGCAGATTGTTGAAGTTGTGTAGAGGAGAAGAGGAATTGTTGTGTATGTTTGATACAGCCAATATGCAACTTTCTAGATACAGTTAGTCACTTCAATAACACACCCATCTGCATACTGATATCCTGTATGATCCATCACAGGTCTGGTCATTATGTCATTATAGAACAGCTGTGTAACTTGTTCTTCCATTTGGGAACTGGAGCTACAACTACTGGTGTTCATCACATCAAAAAAGCTGAAAGTAAAACCAATAAGAATTGTTAAGACTCTGACCTCTGACAGCGCTGAAGGTGTTGAGGTACTCGGCGGTGAGCAGAGGAGCAGGCAGGTCCCGGATGAACTTCTTGAGCAGCGCAGCGGCGTCGTTTGGACTCACCTCATCCCAGCTGACCTGCCCTGAGTAGAAGTTAGTCTCCAAGTTCTGCTGCAGCAGCTGCAGACAGGAAACAATGAGACGTGTTCAGAACAGATGACACAGATGAACTGTCAGCATTAAATTCTACCTCAGAGACATTAAAAACTGAACACTATCAGTGAGTTTGCAATTGTTTTATTGCCCAATTTACTTTCTATACTTATTATTGTATTGTTATTATTGTTTTGAGAACAAGAAATGATTAAATATTTTATATATAAAATATTCAATTTAGTTAATCTATCCTTGAAATCTGTCCTATCGTTCTTCTGAAGGGCTAAATGGCGCCCTCTTCTGTCTGCCTTGATTTAATCGATTCACCATCTACTGTGCATGTGCTGAATTAAATACAGCATCAAAAGGTGCATCTGGCAGCAGCAGCTGAAAAAACATGATTGATTTTGTCTGGTTGGACCTTGTTTTTCTAAATGTCACCTATAGTTAAACTCAATGAAGCACTTTGATTTTCCTCACTGCTTTTCAAGTACTTGTGACATTTTACAGTGTCAATATTTTGGCTGTCCTCCAGGTCATGAACATTTTTTCATGACTTTGATTTAAACATGAGATCAAAAAAAGGAGGCAAATTTTGTGATAAAATAATGTGGTGCAGTGGCAGCTTTGTGTGACAGAAATAGGTGTGGATCTAAATATTGTACCTTGATTCTGGACTGAGATCCTGGAACCCGCAGGATCCCCTCCGAATCAACTCCTTTATTCTCCAAAAAGGACAACAACTGCAGAGAGAGAGAGAGGACACACAGAGAGAGAGACATTAGCAGAGAGTCAGACATCAGCAGATAAGAATCTCTTGCTCACCTCTGCTGGTTATTCTCAGTAACTGCTGCTACATTCAGGGTGTGGTCAAAGCATTTTACTGTCAGAGGACACTGAGATGGTTTTATGTGCTCTGTGTGAAGATGCTGTTTATAGTTTCAACAAAGGCAAAAAATGTGTTGAATGCATGCTGAGCAAAACATGGTCCAAAAGATAAAAGACATGATCAACCTGTCATCTTGATTCAAACCAGGGGATAATGGCAGATCTGATTTGAACACATAAACTAAAATGAATTCAGAGGCTGTTGAGATTCTCTGCTAAATTAACACCTCGAGCCCACACACAGTACAGATGGTTCTTATAAAAAGTGTTTGGCTTTATGTGCTTCACACTTTTATGAATAAATGTCTTTGAAGGTCATATAAACGCAGATGTATTTTGGGTTCTTACCGCCTGCAGGAAGAGAGGAGTCGAGGTGTTGGACTTGATTTTCTGATCGTTCTCCAGCAGCGTGGCCAGCGGCACCCCGAAGAGTGTGCTCTCTGTAAAAGACCAAAGTGTTGCTCAGCAATTCTCTGCCTTACATTGACATTTAGCCACAGTTGCATAAGGGAGACATTTTCCTGTGTGGTGTGTGTGAATGCCTACATCCATAGTGCTGTCAACGCTTATGTAATTGTGTGCATGTGAGTCAGCAACTGCAGTGTGTCAAACTATTGCTAACCAAAAAAATGCTAGGATTGCTTATGAGTGATTAAAGTGTTACAAAAGAATGTGTTGCGTTGTTTAGCCTAATTTAAATCAGGAACAACCAAAGACTAGGACAGTTGTCGAATGCTCCAAAAACACCTGTTTGGATCATTCCACAGGTAATCAGCTTCATTGGTAACAGGTGATAGTATCATGATTGGGTATGAAAGGTTCACCCTGGAAAGACTCAGTTGTTCACAAGCAAGGATGGAGAGAGGTTCACCACTTTGTCAAACACATGATTGTATAAAGGAGATTACTACATGGGCTCAGGAAGACTTTGTAAAACCGTTGTCAGTAAACACAGTTTGTTTTCAAATGATTGTATTTGGTGTTGATTTGTTTTACACAGCATCCTAACTGTTTTGGAATTAGGGTTATAGATCTAAAACATGCTCTGTTTGTAAGTCTTCATGAATCAAGTTCACATGGCAATAAAGTGATGTTAAACCTGTTAATCATACAGACTGCAGAAAAAACAGAAAGAAATCTCTGCCGAAATGAGAAAGCTGACAGTTTTGACAACCAGCCAAGTGCCATCTTGAGTCGTTGTTTAACTTTGATTTGATCAGCTCACAGTCAGATACAATGTGTACAAACAGACAAAAACCAACACTGCACATATTTTAAATGTTATCATCTAAAAAAAGATGCTATCTGTCTACAGCATGTCTATTTCCTTGTGTGTGTCAGTGTTTGACGAGTGCTCATCCTTTCTTGTGCGGGTGCTTGCATACCTGGGATTTTCCTCTTGCCGGTTTTGTGCCTTTTGACCTCCAGCTCTAAGAGGTCGCACAGCGCCGTCATGTCGATGAGAGCCAACTGACGCACCTTCTTCATGTCAGCGTGGGAGAGATCCTGAATACGAGTCACTCCTAGACGGCACTTGGGGCAGATGACCCGCTGAGAAGTTGAGAGTGGAGGGAGAGAATAGTGAGAAGAGGGGGATTGGTGTTGAGAGGTGGAAAGTGGAGGTGAAGAGGGAAAGAGAGAGAATGGGATAAAGAACAGGGAGGAGAGGAAAGAAGAACAAAATGGTGACTGTTAAATCATTTACAAAATACTTGACATGTACTGTGCTTCTCTTAGTGTCATTCCCTTGATTAATACTCTCTGCAGTATCTTTAATAAAAATGTGGAAACATATACAATTAACATGTTTAACTAATTGTCCCTCTTCACTGTGGAAACTGATTGAGCCTGAAACACAAAAATAAAGCTGCTGGACTCTGTGACACAACAATCTTCTTTTGTTGTGAGCTAATTCCCACATTCCTTTATTCTGCTTAACACTGTTATCTAACCAACTGCGGGCCGGGTTGTGTATGAGTGGGTTCATTAACAGGTTTACATGAAAACCCAATCTGACCCAAATGTCAAAATATTTTGGTCGACAGAGAGAGACAGAGACTGAAATGTACAGTGATGTCTGAAGCCCTAAAGCCATAAATCACTGTGATATATTTTATTATTTTATTTTATTTTTGTGAATTTCAAAACTGAGTTCTCACCCTGTACCTAATTTTAATCAACTCTTTATAATAACTGACAGTGGCAGAAAACCTCCAATGATGTAATTCCATCCTGGTACACAAAACAACTATTAATTTGGAGTTATCATTCATCGTGTACATTGCTTCCCAAAAACTGCCTGATTCAAATCCTCTTTCCTGTAAATAGATTTCAGGTGTACACCCACCAAAATAAACAAATGTAGGGAAATACAAGCAGAGAAACATATGTCACTATTTCCCTTTGATGCCCTATTTGCGAATTTCCCCACTGGAGGACGAATAAAGGATTATCTTATCTTATTTGCAAATTCTCTTCCCATAACTGGTGCATTTACAAAATTCTCCATTTGAAATAACAAATTTCCACAGTTTGTGGGTCCAACAGTCAACCTGGAAAATGAGTAGTATAGGGGGATGTGTTGGTGCTTACAGGCAGGGTGCCGTCCTCTTTCCTGCCTTGGTGGTTGTTGTGCGGCAGTTTGGCCTGTTTGAGGAAGATGACGGCCTGTTCGCAGTAAGCCACGTCGGTGATGAAGAACTCTTCTTTAGGGGCGCCTCGCTGATGCTCTGGCATCACAGCTGAGCGGGTAACACACCCTTAAACACACAAACGCCAATGTAAGTTTACGTGAGGAAGTCCATGCAACATGAGAGAACAAGAGGAAGAGAAAGGACAAAAATACCACAAACATGAGGAAATTTACCCACACGCTCCATTTATCTCTAATCTGATGCTTATCGCCCAAAACAGAGAAACTGTTCACATGAAGATCAGATTACTACTGATGTCACAGTGACTATTAACTGTTATTTGATCTGTAACAATGTGACAGTCCCTTTACTGTATTTAAGCTTTTACTGTTGTTTGTCAACAGATATTTTTCAACTGTTAATACATCAACTACTCAATTACAAGATTTACCTGTCAGTAAACTGACGAAGGCACATGAGGCACTTCTTGGGAGCATAGCTTTTTCTCAGTACAAAGTCTGTCATCTTACCCAGAATGATTGTGATTTCAGCTGAACTCAGAACTGTGAGGACAGGGACTTTCTACAGCAGCAGCATGTAGAGACAAGGTGTTATCCGGGGGATTATTCTGAACCAATTAGAAGGTAGATCACAGGGCTGTGGTCTGATCCTGACAGACAATCCCTCATCTACACCTCACAGTTCTGCTGCTCACCCGACTTCTTCGGGTATATGTTTATTACAGACATGTAAGACAATTAATTTGCAGTGAAACTACGAGTAGTTTGCAAGATGATGCAACAATGGAAGTACAGTAAGAGTGGTTAGTTTATTCAAGTCTTACAGTCTTCTTTTGACTCAGCAGATTATCAAAACAATTGCATACATTGCTACATGCATTATATAAGTGTTGTATACCTGGGTTACCGTAACAATGACAATTCACTGTATATATCTCTTACCTGATAGTGGTGTTTTGGTTACTGTTGCCATGCTGTTGTGGGCGAGGTCTTCACTACGCTGGGACTCAGGCAGAAGGGTCTGGTGAGAAAGAGACTTTATTGACACATCACAAATATATACAACACTTTCTTATACAACCTCGGGTAAAAATGTCATTCCTGTAATATTTTCTCCACCACTGGGAATAGAAGTAGTTTTGTATGATTGATCACTGAGAAGATGGTCATGGATACAAATAGTGTTTCCTTTGATAAAGGACCGATAAGAATCAGAGGAACAGTGTCTCTATTCCCTTCTCAGGGCTGCTTGGACAGACAGCATAACCTTCAAATGTGATTTGCCTTCATTGTCGCAGGTCAGCCTCTCTGCATGGAACAAGACATCACAATACACTGGGACAATAGAGGGTCTCTCGCTGAGTCCTGACAGTCACCAGGGAGATGAGCATTATATATTTTGCTGTATGCAGCGTTGTCGCAGACGGGCTATGCAGACTGGAAATATGAGCAACTGATGAATTTGTACGTATCAAAGGAAGCTGAGTCTCTAGGTGAAAATCCATGTGTATGTTGCAAGTTACTCTCCATAATGAACTGCATTTACATTTAGAACGCCATCAATTCACAGCATGAAGTGCCTCTGCATTTTCTTTGGAGTAGATGTAAACAAAGGGCAAACAACATTTTATAAGTCAAAGTTACAACTTCAATTTATTTTCTATTTGTAGATCATTTTATGGTATAGAAAGCTAGCTTTTCCTTCCTTGTCCTCCTCCACCAGGATGTCAGAGGTCCTGGTGAGTTACAGAACAACTTCCCTTTGACCAACAGGGATTTAAAAAGTCCTCACCTGAGTGATGGGAGAGTTGAAGACGTCACGGACGTCACGTGGCGCCGGTTTGTTCCTCTTGCGGAGGGACAGTGTGTAGGAATCCAGTCGACGCTGGACGGCCTCGGCCTGGGTCCGGGTCAGAGTGGACAGCAGCACTGCGTTGTCTACATCCTCGCTGTCCTCACTGATGAGGTTCGACAAACCAGCATCAGCCAGCCACTGCTCCTCCTGTTCTCCCTCTGAGACATGTACACACAACAGACGCATGTAAATACTGAGTGATTACCAGTGATTTACTAAATTAAAACTTAAGAAATGTCTTTGCCAGTAAAGACTTAGTAATGTGAAAACCGGTTGTGAGGAAACATCTGTAGCACGGTCCAATCAAAAGCAAGTGATTGTGAAGTCACTGCAGCATCACAGGCTGTAACATAACTCCCAAATATAACAGTTTTAAATTAAACTTAACTGGCATTCTTTTGTAAAAGTTGGTATGATTTAGTTTTATTTATACATACAAAAAATGTGAATGAGAAATGTGTCAGATTAAGAGTCAGTAGTATTCATAGTGGACAATAAATGACTTTGTTAACCTAAGTGTGTAATTTAGCAAAACACAGCATAAAGTTTTGTAATCTAAGGTATATTGTCTTACTTTGTGAACTGTAAGTGGGTCATATATTAGCAAGTAAACATAATGTAATGAGTTGAAATGTTTAATAATAATTTATCTGTGTCGGAAATAGTTGGTGTGGCACAGCCTTTTTAATATTTAATGACGTGTAAATCTGCAGTTTGTAAACACTTGTGGTAGAACAAGGTCAAGTCAACTTAGAAAAAGATGGTGCAACTGGCCCCTTGGCTGAGTACAGAAGCTAGTAAGTTATTTAAATTTAATAAGGAGGAACATAATTATATTTACCCTCTCAAAAATAATAATGACACACAAACACACACACTTACACACCAAAATCCAGACTTCAGAGGGTTTTACTCATTAGTGAAAATTAAATTAATTCAAAACAGTGTTTCTTTTTAACATAACATCAAAGGGATCTAATAAAGGGTAGAATTAACACAATCAGATCAGTTGAATGGGCGTAATTAAAGAGCATTACTATCAAGTCAGCATTCGTGAATGGCTTAAAAACACACCCTGTCACAGAGTGTTTGACAGTGTTGTTGTTGGTGATGATGGTAATGAGACAAACCTGATGTGTTACCATGGCCGATGCATCACTTCATGGATGACCTCAGTGATGGTTGGTAATTCTACCACATAAACCAGTGATGACTTGAATCTAAGCCTCTCTTAATCTATCTGCTCAAGATGTGCAGTATTTACCTTCTGATTGTTTGGAGTCTCTCCTGGTGCAATCGAGGTCTGCGTAGCCACTCCCCTGTCTGATGGTCTCCACCTCACTCCAGAATGAGTCCAGGCACAGTTTGTCAGGGTGCTGCTCCTGGTCCTGGGAGGGTGGCGTGTGCGTGCTGTGTGCGTGCTCAGCGGCTGCCTGGTCCTGCGGGCTGGCCCAGGGCTCCACGCTCATCTCGGTGGGGCTGGGATTTCTGGTGCAGACATACACACACGTAAAGAAATCACAGGCATGCATGCAAACAGATGAGCAGAAACACAAAGACACATACAAACACGGGAGGAACGGTGAAGACTGAGCCGATGAATCAGCCGGGAGAGCCCACAGAGAAGGAGAGACAAAAGGAGTGGGATGGAAGGAGGAGAGCGATGGCGAGAGCGGACACAAAGGGGGGTCTCTATTGTTCCTGCAAAATGTGTCCCGGAGGCAGAGTACACTAAAGATCCACTAGATGTCACTGTAAGAATGTAAGATCTGTTTTTCCTGTGGGTCACACCCCTTCATCTGCTGAAAGAGACACAAGAATATAACCCACTAACAACAGAAGACATGCAAGACAGTTTGAGATAAGAAAAAATCATTAATCATCTCAGCACACATACACAAGCAGGGAAAAATGCCATCTTTTTCCTGTGTAGGACTCAACAACAGAGGATACTGTTTCAACAATGGGATGCACTCAGCTGCACACACACACACCCTCAAGCACTAAAATGTGACCTGGTGATCACAGACAGGAAGAGGTCAGCTGACTCACTCCGTGTGGTTCTGTTGCATTCTTCTAGTCATCAAATCTCAAGAGACATACCAAACCACACTAGTCCATATCTGAGGAATGCCAGGTGGTGGCACGGGCCATGCCAACGTAAATGAAGAGAGACAATGAAGTGATAGTTGACCGATGTATCAGAGGCAAAAAATCCCTGTCATACTTTCAGCTGTGATGATCATATCTAGATGTTCCTCATACATGTCCACACCAACCACAAGTCACCTGAAGACAGATCAGATCTGTTTTTTTCCACATCAGTGCTTTGGTGTGTTAAACCAGTTTCATGGCGCCTTAGAGAGGGGTGGGACGAGGGGGGGTTGTGATGATTGTGAGTTTCAACAGATACTTAATTCAGTGAAAGCCTCACAGAAACAAAAATAGAAAATGAAATAGAGAAACAGAAAGTGGTAATTGTCATTGTTCTTGTGTAGGGTCACATAATAAACCATAGACCATAGACATACAAATAGAGATATATGAATAAGAATCAATGCCAGTGATCTGGTGAACAGTTAAGTAAATGAAATCTTGAAGTCTTCTATACCAGCAAGAAGGTGTATCACTGTCCCACAAAGCTATAGCTACGCTTCCATTACATAAAAGTCTTTACATTAATCAAACTGTCAAATGTTATGTAAAAGGGGTCGTGCTACTCCTTTACCATTCTCTAAACCAGCATAGGTACATTCCAGCACACATTGTAGTAGTAATGAAATGTGACGGTGCACTTCAGTCCCACTTTCATTTTACTGGAAAGGCTTCCAAAAGTGCAGTGTTTTCCATCAACATATCAAGATCACGAAATTACTTAGACAGACAGATCTGTCAGTTATTTTCCTGGTTAATCAATCAATGAGCTCAGTCTATTAAATGGCAGAAAATGGTTCTGTCTCCAAATCAGCAATTTGGAGATCAAGCTGATCAAAACCAAAAGATTTTCCATTTACAATGATTTAAAAAAGAGAAAAGCAGCAGATCCTCACACTTGAGAGACTGATATGAGCAAATGTTTGAATAATGATTTCTTAATCAATTATCCCAATTGCTGATGACCAGTTTTCTGTAAATGGGCTAATTGTTTCATATCTCAACAGATCCAGTTTGAAAGCTGTAGTTAAGACTGTAACAACATATTTTTGATAAACCATCATTAACAGTGAAATAAAAAATTTAGACAAACCTATATAGAAAGTTTTTGTATATATGTGGAATGGCATGGGATGACCTAGAGTGCACACAGATTTAAAGTAAAAGAAAAAGAAAATGTAGTATCTACCTGATCAGTACTCAGCATCAGGCAGTAACTCGAGTTAAGATGTGAGAATTAGTATTCAAAAGTATCAATGTTACGATGCTTTTTCGATACCTGTTAATTTGACAAAAACTGATCTTCAATCAGATTTAAACCAAAGGCTGCACAGATGAAGCAATGAAGAAGAAAATTAACTGGTCCTTGACCTGTCACTGTCTCTTCAGCAGCCAACCCACCACATGCCCTCTGCACCGTGCACTAAAAAATGATCATATTTTCCATGCATATGACTTTTTTCTTTTTGCCATGGTATTGAAAGAGGTATTGAGTATCATTTTTTATACTAGTACCATAATTCTGGTACTGTGACAAAACTAAGAATCAGTATGGGGGGAGAGAATGTTATCGATGCATTCCTTATATAAAACATAGACATGACAAAGGCTGTTATTTTGATACAACATCTGGCTCACTATAAACCTCACACACAGCTGTACAAAGCCACAACTTGTGCTCACAACCTGCTACTCTTGTGGATAAGATACATCAAGCCTGAGAGATCAGAGGTCTGCAGACAGCTGCCTCACAGCAGTGCACTCTGGATCGTGCTGCAGCAGTGACATGAACTTCAGCGTGTGCCATCTGCACAACTTTTCTTAAAGCACAACACTCAATCTTTTACAAAAACATATACGTATTTGATCCTGCCGATCCAACCCAAACTCCCACACATACCTGGCTTTTTTCTTGTGGGAGGATGCTGTCATGCGCTTGCTCCTCGCTGGGCTTTGGGTGGTACGGAGCCTGAAACGGTTCAGCCTGGTGCGGGGAAACTGCATGGTGAACACAAACCTGCTCACCACTACCTCCTCTCTACCACCCATATCCACAATGCTCAAGGAATCCAGGAATTACAGTCCAACACAAAACCAAGCTTTATCCAGTCCTGGTGGTTGGACACCATGTGAGTACACTGTAATCTTCTCACTGCTCCAGTTTCTATGTGTGGTGACAGGAAGTGAGGTTGGAAGACTTTACTGTGGCTGCGTGTTTGTGAGTTGAGTGGAGCTGGAGTTGGAATGTAGGAGGGAGTGACGACTCTCCGAACATCAATACATCATTCACACCTGTCCCCTCCCACGCACTCTTAGGTGACACGCCCTGCTTGCATGCCTGATGGACATCAGCTTCCACTCCAGTTCAAACAGGAATGTTTCAATATTTGAAACCAGTTAAAAAAGGCATTTTAGCTGGAACAAAACAATGACAGTCCTTGTTCTAGTCCGGTAATGGTCTAATGGGTACAAACGATGAAGCCTGAAGTCACACCAGTGAAGGCTGACTAACCTTAATACCCATGCATACCTCAGGTGCTTTATTGGCCTTTTAGCGAAAGCTATACAACTGTACTTGAGCTGATTAATCAAGGATTCTTTGTTGAAAAAACAAGGCATTATCATCTCTTTGCTTTGCTGCAAATGTATGAGTTAAGAATTAAATTAATCAAATGGATGATGTCATCTTTCCTAAATTTTGTGGTCGAGTTTGCAGTGCAAACAGGTAATTTCAAATCAAATAGCACATACTTGTGGTGAGAGCTGCAGCGATTAGTCAATGAATCGATTAGAAAATGAATTGCCAACTATTTTGATAATCAATTCATTGTTTCAGTCATTTTTCAAGGATTTGCTGCTTTTCTTTGTCATTAATGATAGTAAATGAAGGTTTTGGACTATTTGACAAAAGAAGCGATTTAAAGACGTCTTTTCAGATTTTTTTTTACATTTTATAGACTAAATGATTAATCGTTTAATCATGGAAAAAATTGGCACATTAATTGATAATGGAATAATCGTTAGTTGCAGTCTTGCGGTGTGACAGCTACTGACGTGGCATTTTAAATCCAATCATGCCTTATATGCAGAAGACATATTGCACCACTCATGTTGTTGTAACTTGCATCCTAGTTCAACTTCATACCTGAACTCAACTAAACAGTTGACATAAATAAGTGTCAGGTTGTTGTATGTGTATGAGGCAGAGTGAGGAAGAGACAGCGAGAAAAAGTATCTCAAGTTCCTCAAGTGCAACAGGTCTGTCAACATTGCCAGAGAGCAGCACTGTAACAGCGCCCCCACCCCAAACCCCTCGGCCAAATCACTGACTCATCACCATTCATTCATTCTCTCTTGTCATGCCGATGACAGCCTATATATCAGCTGAGACTGTAAACAGACGGAGCCGCACACCTGGTAAGTTTAAGGGAAAAGTGACAAACATTCCAGTGGTTTTGACACATTAAGTAAAACCTATTAGCCTACTGATTCACACATGTCACCTTAACATACAGTAGATGGGTGCTTTTCAAAAGTCTGTGAGCGCATGACTTAGTTTTGTCTGTTTTAATAAATGTTTGACGAACAATTTTACTGACACCTGCTGTGCAGCTCACAAGGAAGAACCTCTTTAGTTTGTCATATGACTCTGCTTTCTATTCAAAAATGTATCTGGAACAAAGGTTTCAAACTGTTGTGTCAGGCTCATAACAACTTCGATCATAATTCCTAAAATGACCTCAAACTAAGTATCCCAGTTACCTCGCCATGGAGTACCCTCAGAGGACCGGTTATAAAAAGAAATGAAAGAAAGCTTTGAGTCTATTTTCCCTGGCCTTCCTTGTTTTGCCTCAAGAACTAAGAGGAAAAGCAGCATTGTCCTGCGTTTAAACCTGCTAATAATACTCTTCACCTTGCCCGCAAACCACAAAACAAAACACATGCTCCATGCTACCTTCGAAAATAGACAATTGAAAAGAGTGACGACTGAAAATGTCAGGGTGTTTGGATTGTTTCTTACTGAATGGGCCTCTAATGAACACGGAGAATCAACAGGAAACCATCCACTCTGGGAGAAGAATGGACAAAATGTTAAACTGTTGTTTCACTTTAATGCTCAGCACTGTGGGAACTAACTTAAAGTAACCTCAACTAACAACTGTGGTCAAGGAATAGAGTAATCCAGTTGAAAAAGCAGCAACACAGTGTTTAATCCTCGTGGCTGAATGCCATTGCAAGCCTCTTAGCTCGCAGAGAATGCAACAGTTTGCTTATCCAGCCTTGAGAAAGTGTTTCTCCTCAACCCCTGTCACAGCATGGAGGAGAGAGCTGCGACACAGAAAATCCTAAACACAGACAGAAATGGTTTTGGATCACAGTCCACAGTTTACAAAGTCCCTAAACTTTGTCCAAAAAACAAACAAAAAAAGTCTTGCTCAGAACCCATAGTACTCCCAGCTTAGCCTGATTGTAGTGGAGTAGCTTTATCCATACATGAGCTTCAAGTCCCAACAGCAGAGGCCTGATCCTACCTGGCCTTGGCCCGTGCGATGGTCCTGCCTGAGAGCAGCAGCAGGGCCGCCGAGCCACTTCTCCCCCACGGCATCCTGCTGTTGTCCCCCCAAACCGCTGCGAGCTGTAGGAAACAGCAGCTGCCTGCCCCTGGCAAGCTGTTTCCTTGTAATCTCTTCAGCACACAAACACATTAGAACAAGGACGGTCTCAGCGCGCTGGTAGGCACGTCACTACATCGCATCCTGGGGCAGGAAAGGGGGTCTGCATGGAGGGGGGGCCAGGGAGGGAGAGGAGCTGAGTGGTTGAATAGCTGACTGTGGCTGGGATGCAGACGGAGGGAAGAGAGTGTCTGAATGGCTGGTTGGATGGACGGGGCTGGAGCTGAATGGATCGAGCAGAGGACACAACAGCTGCATGCCTGACTGACCGTCCGGCCGGCTGGCTTGACTAACTGTTTGGATAAAGTTATACTGGGGCTTCATCATTTCCACCAGTGGGACAAAGAAAATCAGAAAACATCCTTTGTATTAGTGGCAACATGCTCACACATTCATTTACTAATTCACTCAGACTCAGACACAGGAATCTGCAAAGTTATTCTCTTTAACTTGACCTCTGCTCTTTTGTCTTTATGGTTTTCATCAGTAACTGAAGGCCATGATCCAATTTACTGTCACTTATTTACAACAGGGCTGAATGTCAATGAATAGCAGCAAGGTCTCAGACAAAAACAGTGGTTCTTGAACTTTGGTTCAGGCCTATGAGTGGGAGGAACACAAGGCAGAGTGGGACACGCACAAACAAATAAACCTGTGTCCTCCATTACATCTTATGTCCACAACCAGGTTTGACATGGTTTAAGACCAAAATTTACATCTGACTTGCTTCTATAACATGAACCTCTGTCTGCAAACTGGCTCAAGGGCTAAGCCATGGTACAACTTAAAGTTCATTCATTACACTGTGTTTAGATGTGAACAAACTGCCAACAGATATGGGACTTGCAACTGTGCAACTACATTTTAGAAATACGTTTCTAGGCCTAAACGTTCCCTGCAGCCTATTAAAACAATATTCTTAACATTTATTAAAATTTTAACCTTAACTTAAAATTGCACTTTGATTTTACTGTTGGAATGCAATTTATTCTTAGTCTTTATTTCTCTATAAATGCCTGTATAAATACCTTAAGTAAATTTATTAAACTGCCTTTGTGCATGAAATGTGCTACACAAAGAAATTAGCCTTGGATAATTTAGCCGTTTTTTTCGGCAACACTTGACAGACACGGCAAATGTGTGAGGAAAAACACTTTGATTTGCCATTTGAAAAGGGCACTTTTACACCCAAGATGACAGAGGCAGAGAAGGTCACCCTCTCCTGTATCCCTCTTAGTGAAATCTGACTGTCCTCTAGCTGAATTTCTACACAAGTGGGTTGCTGTTGAACTGAGTGAAGGTAGTTGTTAGGTTTATTACAAAGTCATAATTTCAATGAGATTTACTAAATATGTCTCATTAGGAGAGAGCTTTGAGAGGGCGGCACTAAGGTTGGACTTTGTACCACAGCGGTGTTGGGTAAGCTTAAGATTACCAGAAATCTATACAGTGCTTCTAGGAACATACAGTATGTGAGCTACTAAATGGAATAACTCACAATGTGTCATTTGACAGCAAAAAAGTTTTTAAAGGCACTGCAACATTGAGAAAAATTATATTACCTTACATTACCTTCACGCACTGTGCTCGATATCCATTGAGGAAAAACTGTTATTTAGCAAGTAGTATAGTAGGACTGGTTTCTACTGATCTACGATGAACTCCCACTGTGGGAGTGTTCTTTAAATCAACAAGAACTAGGTGGTGGCGGGCCATGGATGAGGGCAGTCTACACACTGCAATCAACATTATGAAAACATGCTTACTTAATTTTATTCTTAACAAACATTTCCACTAAAATGAAAATCTCCTTTGTGCCTATCAGTCACCGTTCAAGTCAATCTAATCAGTTCCTGGATGAGGTTTTCTGCACAGGCGTACAGTATATACAGTAACTAGCAACCTAAATACAGAATCAATTACCGTTTTCATTTGCTGGGGCTGAAATCAAATTAGGCTCCTCTCTGTTGTACAGTGTAAGATACCTGGTGGGATTAGTGTAGTCTGTGCTCGGTGCTGCTGGTGTCTCAGCTCTCTGGCAGTTTGCCCAGTCACTTCTTCCACTCAGTTTGTCTCTAACCAGATCAGCACAGATTAGGGAGACCACAGGGATCCCTCCTGGGATTTCACCTTCCTCACCAGCTCTCTCTCTACTCATATAACTTACTCCTCAGTGCTCTCTTCGACATTGTTTCAGACTATAGAGAAGTCTCTGTGGTCTCCCATCTGTCTACGTCTCTCAGTCACTCTCTCTTCACTCTTGTCTTAATTATCCTCCTAGTTAAGTCCATTAAACCACCATATCTGCTCTGTCATATTCTTTTCTATTACACTAAACCAAAGCCTTTCTTGGCCCATCCTTCCTCAAAACGTTTCTTTCCTTTCTCTTGAACCATCTCTGACAGTCATTTCTTCTAAGTCAAGGCCTTTGTCGCCTTCCCAGACAATCCTCCTTGGCTCACAGATATGCCTGGAGGAAAAGGAGAGTGAAGAGAACGTGATGACATGTCTCCGTGTGACCCTGCAGATGGCATGTGACAGCCAGCTTAGTCTCATGCCCTGCTCATCCACCTCTTGGCAAGCAGAGCACAGAGCCTGAAGGAGAAGGGAGGGGAGGACAGGAAAGTGGAGCAGAGGAGAATACAGGTGAGAGAAAAATAACAAAAAGAGAAAATGAGGCCAGGTGATGACAGAGGAGGATGAGATGGGAGAGGAAGGAGGATGTGAGAAAAGTGGAGGAAATGTGGTCTAGGTTGTCTCTCATAAGTCTGGGTTCGTTGGCTAATTTTATTAACCGAAAAAATACCTAATAAGACAATCTTTTAAATGTTTAAAATGAGAACTAGAATTGAGGAGAAAAGCAGAAAATGTGGCCCAGGCGGAGGAAGATTCATCAACACGTCCAGATGGTGTGACTAACAAGCAAATGGTGACAGAGCCAGCATGATGCAGCATGTCACTCATACCAATAACTCACACATACAATTAAAAACTTGGTTGCATGCCACCACACTTTATATGCTCACATGTGTACAGGCAAACAAGCACAAGGAAACAAACGAGGTCAGTGCACTGCAATGCACTGTGCCATCAAATACTGATGTTCATTTGATGCTGCTCATGCTTGTTTTCTATCCAATGACCACAACACTGTTCTATAAAAAACAAGTGAAAATATGGTAAAGCGCAAATCCGTAGTGAGCAATTAGTCATGAACACAAACGTTTTCATGCGACGAAGAACAAGTCATGCACGTGTGACTTTTACTTTATACATACACATAGGCAGGACTTAGCTGCAGCGATTGAATTCCTGCATCATACCCACAGCGACGTGGGTGTTTCTGCTCATCGTTATTTACGGCTGCAAAGTTTGGCATATTAATTCACCTGGGTGGTGCAGCTGAACTTGTTCTGAAAGCACAGATGGGAAGTGAGTTGGAGAAAGCTTTAATTATCTGGTCATATAAACATTGATGTATCATTCATAATTTGTCCCTGTAAGCTTTGAAAGAAAATGAAAGCAATAAACTCCACAACTCATTTATCTATCTAAAATAACTTTACAGAGGACATCCCATCACTGTGCATCATTGATATTTTATTTCTGTCAAAATATCCTTATAGCATGATTTCATCTGAGGCAGGGGTCCTGAAATTCTTTTCCTGGAGTTAAATCTATGAAGTATTGTCGGATGAGCTCATTAAGAACTGGGGAAAGTTTTAATTTAATTGTGTAAATAAAAAAAAAAATCACATTTGACACATTCAACTCAGTATTCAATAATAATACCAACTGTCATGTGCCACACATTTATAGATTCAGCTTCTATCTTTCAGTCTTGTTTAAGAGATGGCAGCTTGGTATGAAAGACACACAGGCCTGGTGAGTTTATAAAGATAATAACCACCTTTGGTTTGTGTGTGTGTGTATGTGTGTCCTCATATTCTCTATAAAGAAAACGTGACATGTGACTGAGAATTCCTTTCTCTTTTGCTTCCACCCAGCTCTCGTGAAGTACATCACTGTCACACCTTTGTTGGCACCTCAGTTGATGTATTAAATACCGTATGATGTTATCACTTGCTGACAATGACAAGCATTCAATAAAGCAGTCAGTGGGCATGTTTTCCACAGAAGAGCTATAAGTGGACATCTGACCTACATTTGAAATCCTACACTTGCATGATCATAACAACCATGAAAAAATGATTGAAACATGATCTATAGCGTGTAACCATATCTCTCCTAATGATCAGGTTAAACTGACTTCCTTGACCATATCTCTTCCACTGAGCCATCTCACAAACACTGTCTGTCTTTTCACCACACTTGCTAATGGCAGCTACGACATCAGATAGGGGGACATCATAGACTAACAGTTATTTATCTTTTATTTTATTATATCTTTGACATAAGTCTATGTATCTGTGAATCCAGATTCTCTCTTACGGAAACTGGTTTCATATTGCATCAGCCAAAACAAACAACCCATGTTCTTGAAAAGTCACTCACCTGAGCTGTGCAGGGCTTAAGCTACTAGCAATGAAAGCTGGAATACCTTCTCTCCTCTCACCATATGGAGCAAAAGTGGATTACAAGAACAGTAGTACTTTGGACTGACTCTTAGCATTTAGACTTGGAAGCACACACTCTTTGACCTGGCTCTTAAGGTGTTATATTAGCATTATAACAGGATAGCATATAGTTTTCCAATTGACCTAAAAACATACTATTGGTCATGTGTTCTCGCCAATGTACACTACTGACAGTGAGCTGAAAAAATCTGAGGTTAAAATCGACAATACAATAATTCCTAAAAGACTGATCAAATCTGGAGCCTCATCACAAAGTATTGTGACATATCACAAATCACTTATCATAATAAAACTTGCCATCAATTATCTCCTAATTCTGAAATAAGAAACTGACTGCACTAAACAGTAATGGTCAAAAGCATTTCATATCAATAATGAAACAAACATGTATGCATTATCTTTTTTTGGCAATAATATCTAATGTTGGTAATGACCAACACTGGAAATGCAACAGTTTTATATTTAAATAACCAAATAAAAGGGGATGCTTACAAGATGTTTATGTTATGCAGGGAAAAAAAGAATATGTCTGCCCATATATCAATAACAGTATTGGCCTCAAAAAAACAACATCGATCGGGCCATAATGTAAGAAGTGTTAAAACAATCAATTCTAAATAAGATTACAGCTGTAATGTGTAATAAAATCTATAGAAACGCTTGTTTTTAGACACATAAATGCAGAAATGTGACAGCACGAGCTCAACACTGCTGCACGTGCAGGCAGGAAGAGAAACGCCCATAGCAACAGGTCCTCATCCCCTAGCAACAGAAACGCTTCCAGACCAGAGACATCAAGAAAACACTCAAAACTACATATAAGTCAATTATTGTGCCTCCGTTTCTGATACAAACACCGTTTTCTGCCTTTTCTTGATCAGAGAATTCACGTTTTTTTTAAACAAATCCTAAACTGTTAACGAGCTAACTGACAGCACACAGATCCACTCGGTGAACCAGGTTACTGACCTGTGAAAACACCGACAGTCCCGGCGTCAGGAGGCTCGACCGAGTGGGTAAATAGGTGTTTTCCATGTGGTGATGAGTCTGTCTGTGACCGGTGACAACAAACAGATGGCGGGAGGAGAGACGCTCGTCCACAGATGATGAACATGGAGCTGCCCGCCGCCGACCACGTGATCCCGCTCATCTGGCGTCTGACGTCACCACGCCGCCCCCTGTTTCCCCCTTTACCTGGAAGCCCACCCAGTCCTCACCTGAGATGCTTCATCTGACCTTATTACTGAACATGGCTAACTTATCTGTGCTACAGAGATTTGGTTTATTTTCAACACATAATTTTTAATTATTAACAAAATTTAAATACAACAGTAAAATAAATAAATAAATAAAGCGAATAAGTAATTGTCATTGTCATCAGTCCATCCTGGTCACAACAAGATGGAGACAGTGTCCAATACACATATGACCACAATGCCTCAACACAACAATCCAACTTAAATGAGCCAATAATTCTCTTTTCCCCCTGTTTTTTAAAACCTGATTTCAGTATATTAAAATTAGCTTGTTTGGAGATGTTATTTAGTGCCTGTGTTGGGCCATTTTCTTTAAGGCTTGTGGGTTCTGCAGCTTCTTTATTTCAAGAAGCAGTTTGTTCCACTCCATAACACCAGCATACATAAAAGAAACTATAGTGGTTCAGGTTAACTATCTTAGCTCTGGTGTTGTGATTATGAACTTCTTCTAACTTCTCAATGTAGGCTTAATTGTTGAGGTGACTCAGGGCTCTGCCATTTAAGATCCTTTGGACCATATCAACTTGGACACTCTTTCTTAAACTGGGAGCCATTAGAGCTGAAGGAACTGAGACTTGTCCACATGACCTCTGACCTCTGATGATCCAACTGAAGCACCATTGTCATTAATTTGTTTTGTGCTGATGAGGTTTCTGTTTCAAAGCTTTATCAAAACCCCAAATGACAAAGATAGGACCAAACTACAACAGCAACCTTTTTATCTGATTGCAGGAGAATATTGTTTCATTACAGCTATGTGATCTCTTGTTATTTCTGAAATTTGGATTAAGTGCAGTTAAACTCTACTCCCACTGGCAACCCATAATCTCCTTTTTTTTAAAAGCCTGTCATCTGTTGAGCTCCAAATATGAGGCAGAGCTACAGTTTTATTTACTTATTCATTTATTTATTTATCTTCTTCCTTCTTCTGTACTGATAATCACATGCTTAGCTCCTTTTTGTATTACTTCTACTTAATTTGTCTCTTATGTTGGATATTTCTGTACTGAATATATAAGATAACCTATTACATCAATCATTCAGTATTTCTTTTCATTAGTTCTAAATTTGATTTCTTCCTCACAAATTCCAGAAACAGTCTTCTTTGTCTTTATAGACATTATTTATTGTTGCCTATTATATATATATTTATATACACATCTGTTGTTTTCACTTAACTTGGTTGTACATTATAGTTTGTGTTTACCTGTCTTTGTTAGCTGTATGTCTATATCTTCCCGAAAATTATTCTTGGAACTGTGTGTAAATCCATTAAGAGCAACTTCAAACCAGAGTCTAATTCCTTGTATATGTAAATATACTTAGCCATAAAGCTGATTCCGATACTTACTCTGTTACTTTATAAAAAGTTTCCCACTACCACCATTTTCAAAACCAAGTAAAAATACTTCTGGATGTGTAATAATTCTAAGTACTTTGTTTTTAAAGCACTTCTCAAAGAGGGTGTGCATGTTCACTTCTCATGACTCTCATATCACTCTCAGAAATAAATCACTCACAATGTGGACCCAGTGATGCAGCAGGACTTATTTATTTGGAGATATCTCATTCCTAACGTACTGTAAATGCAGCCTGACTGACTCACTCCACCCCTGCATTGTGTCTAGTTGCAGTTTTAAGGTGGAAAGATCAGTCCTCCTGGACAGATAAATTCTCTCTGGCATCCTGTTTTTGTTTTCATTGTCCTCTCAGCTTTCTTGCAGACGGTCCACTTCATTCCAGAGCCGTGTGCATCTGTGTGTGTGTGTGTGTGGGTGGGTGGGTGTGAGAGAGAGAGAAACACACACCAATTGACAGAACGAGACAGAAAAAACAAAAGGCAGAGAGAGACGGCGATAGAGAGCACAGAGGGCCTGTAAAGCAGCCCACTGTCTTCCTGCCATTGTTTCATCTCAGGGACCCACAGGAGGCTCGGCTTCAGGCTACGCCTCCTGGACATCAGCTCGCTCCCCCTCCTGCTGGCCTCTCCTCCTCCAGCTGCTCTGTGTTTCCATGGAGACAGCGAACATGCCTGCAGATGATTGCATCCCTGCTGAAAGATGTTCATGGAAAGGATCATACAGAGACGACCACAAAATCTGACTGCAACATGGAGACAATTCATGTGTGGGGTCACATGAGAAATGTTGTGGAATTTTTACTCAGTGTGGATTCACATATTGTTACTGTAAATGAAAACAGATGATCCACCATTTTGGTCCAGACTAAAATATCTCAACATTATTTCAACTGATGAATTGCCTTGACATTTTGTACATTTCAACATCTACTTGATGGATCGGCAAAATGAAATGTACTGACATTCACGGTTCCCACAGGATAAATCCTATTTACTTTTATGACACCATGACTTTTCCTCTAGAGCCTTGGTGAGATTCATTTTTGAGGTTTTGAGCAAAATATCTTTCCGGCTATAGGATGGATTGCCATGAAAAATGTTTTTTAGGTTTTAGACATTCATGTCCCCCTTTGATGAATTATTATAACGTCGATCTTCTGACATTTCATCTTTCTACCATCATCAGGTCAAAATTTCAATTTTTCCAAAACTTCTCCACATGCTTTGTGTTGAGTGCTAGTTTCCAAATGTTTGCATGCTAACATGCTAAATTGAAATAATGAACATGGTGAGCATTATTCCTGATTAGCATCAGCATGTTGTTGTTTTTAAAGTGATCATGTTAGCGTGCTGATGTTAGCATTTACTAAAAAGCACTACTGTGTATCGGCTCACAGAGCTGCTAGCATGGCTGGAGACTCTTGTTGAAGGTATTTTAGCCTATAAGACACAGGATCATAGTCTGAAGTGACCATTGAGTATTTAAACCTTCAGTTTATCTGAAAACCTTTCCAAATATGGAAAAACATGGTTTTCAATGGACAGCAAATATATGTGAGTTGGGAAAAAGTTCAACACACTTGGGCTTGTGCAGAACAAGTTTTTCACCTTCTCTTATATGATTGTGTTTCTTTGGCACTTGCATGCAGTATTTGTACCTGCATATGGGAATTTGTGTGTGCGTGCATGCACGACTTCACAACAAGCTCGACTGACTGAACTGTCAACACTGAGCCATTTCACGCACGTGAACTCTTCCTGTTGGTACTTTTTTAGGTCAGGTCACAAACAATAGCTTGTTTGGAGCGATGAGGAAAAAAAGACGTTGATGCCCAGGTTTGGTTCACACTGGTTTACATACAGTGCTGACATGTGTGCATTAAGCTGGATTAAGCTGAAGTTCCTTAAGGCCCTCAGCTGCTTTGCTGTAGTAGACCTGGGAAAAGTGCCAGACACCTGCTGTCCTACTCACTGTGTCTCATGTCACAACAGCACGTGAAACCTGCTCTGCTCGGATTCTGACGTGAATAAAAGCTTGTTTGTTTCTGTTAAAAGACTGAGTCAACAGTTGGCTGCATTTGATTCGCAAGTATAAGAGCCATTATAATGAACTTGCTGCATGTCACACATTAAAATTGCACATAATTAAGGAGGAAGAAGCCAAGTTGTAACTTCTCTGAATAACATTTCTGGTTATTCACACAGGTCTGACAGGAAAATGTCACCTGGCAGCAAAAATGACAAGACTCTTGTTTGAAATATTAAAGTCTTCAATCGCAGTAAAATATAAAATTAATTGTTAACAAATATTATTAATCAGTGCCTCTTTGTACTGACAGTATAGGTTTATGTTTGCAATCATTATTCTGTTACAGCCTCCCACAAAACTGTGGATTTTCCACCTGCTGTTAGTTTACAAAGAAAAGTTTTAACATGAGTGGGGCGATTATATAAATTCACAGACAATGGACACTATTCAAGCAGAGCTAAAATCGCTTGCTATATTTAACCACTTCTCCTTTCATTCATGGTAATATCCTGCTTTGGGATTAACCCTGATTTGAACTGGGCAACAAAGTATCTGTGGTGGGCTCAGCAGCACGAGTTGTGATGACGTTCAACAGGGGAATTAGATGACGTGAAAGGGGAAGTGAAAGCGCAAAAAAAGGAAAGCATGGAAAATGCATAATTCTGCAAAGAAAAATGTGAATAATTTCAAAACATGTCTTGTCAAATATTCCGCTACCATATCAAAATCCTAAAATATTAATGAAACCTGTACAGTTTTGTTGCAGAAGATGTAAACTGTGATAGTCCACCAGCCTGTGGCCACTCCTTTCTCTACACCCCCATTGATTGGACTTTCCCCACAGATAAATACATTATATTTAATAAATGCATTACAAGTATAGTTAGTAAGGAGAATACGATATACAGAAGCACCATGCAAACTAATACAAAGCACCATAACAGTTTTGCATGTCTACTTAATTTGAATGCAAATCCTATTATACCATTAACAATTGCTCACCGTGACCATTTCAGGACAAATAAATGCCTGAGACCATGCATCATGAAATATGGATGTCTGTGTCAATTTGTGTAATAAAACCCTTTAAAATCCTGGTATCACCATTATAACAACAGGATCACATACAGTAAGTATATTAAGTCACAGTCCTTTTGCATAATTGACTATGTGTCAGCTGGAAATGTTAATTAACTAACTTGTCGGCTTCTCTCCATCTACAGTCATGTTCTTCTTTATGACTCCCATACACAAGTTTCAATAAGGAGTATTAATACATAATAATGGCTGCAGGGTGCCCACAGAACAGACTATGTGCCCCTGGTGTTTTGCATGTTCAGTTTATACGCAGCATTCAGTTACTACGCTGTGCAAAGTCAGCATGGTGCGGTCCAAAGCAGTGCTGCAGTTCCACCTCCTTCTGTCTTATTCAGCAGCCTATAAGAGCTGTTGCTTAGTTGCTGAGGTAAGTAGAAACTGTAAGAGAGGGCATCACTTTGTTGCTCAAGTGCAGAAGGACTGTGGAGCAACACCACACCAGCGCCTCTCTGTGTCATCATGTGGGTACTACAAAAGAGTCAGGACATGAACTCTTTGTGGTCCGACAAATTGCACAATGTCTTGCAAGACAAGACATTGCATATTACATGTATGAGACATGTGAGACACGTTTGTGACATAAATATATATAAATAATATTTTCTGTTCATCCGTCTGCAGCGTTATTAGGACTGTTTCAAATATTTCATATGTAATTTCCTAATGATACCACTAGATGGAGCGCTTCTCTTTCTTAGAGGATCCTTCGAGAGAAACGAGGGTGAATGGCATCATTTTTTATTATAATTTACCAACAGTGGGGACAGTTCCCTGAAGATTTTTTTTTGTAATCATGTCTGGCTGCATTAACTCTCACCATGCAATAAATAGATGCAGTGATTTTCAGTACATCCATTTCAAACATAGTGTTTTCTCTTGATCAGTCCCGGAGAGATTTTGATCAAAATGTTTGCTCATTTCATGCTCCAGATGCAGCTGTTTACACTCTTGAATCCGAGGCAGCAATTAAAAAGACCTGATTCGTTTGTAAAACGGGCTGATTTTGAAGCCAAGCACATTTTTAAGGTGCAGCTATGAGTTGCAGGAGAAGCTGTAGAGGGCACGAGGAGGGTTGCAACAGATGCATCTGGGAGTAAGTGGTTTGCTTGAGGGAAGAGTTGGCTGGCAAGGATGGGGATTACAGGGGGATTCTCTCTTTCTCCTCACTTATCCTTGCTTTATAGCAATACTTTATGGTCTGGTGAGCTGTGATCAAGTATGCTTCACATTTCAGTTGTCTATCAGAGTTAAAAGGAAGTTTGCAAAGCTTCACTAAAACTGCACTGTCAGTGTCTGCACTCCATCTTAAACTTCGGTGGAGGTCCCACAGAAGCTCTGCTGCAGAGTCAGACCGCAGTGTGCCTCCAGCAGAGACTGAATTACCCCTGTGCTGTTATTGTTTGTGGGTGTTTTAAGATGTTGGAAAGCTGCTATGTCATTTTTGCACACACTGAAATAGGAGCAGCAACTTTCGTACAGTAACTGCCAGAACTGTAAAGAGTCCTTAGTCACAATCTATGCATAGATTTACATTTTGGGCACCCAGAGTCACTGGCACAAAATGCATGCGACAGCGATACAATGCCAAGAAAAGAAAGAGGCCAGAGGAGAAACTGTGTTATTGTTGCCAGTTCAGATGAAAGAGAGTGACACTGTGTTGCCAAAGAGGAGTCACAGTATAATCTGGTTTACAGTCAAATCCTGCAGAAAACCTTCAGGTTTTACTTCAGAGCTGCATTATTGTTCCTCTCAGCATGACGTATTGGCTGCTGTGTCAGGATGGAGAGAGGCTCGATACTCTGAGTGACAGAATCTGACTGACGCAGACTGAATGTCCTGCAGCCGCTGATGGAGAGTAACAAAGTGCATTTACTCAAGTACTTATATTTCACTTAAGTATTTGAATTTGATGCTACTTCATGCTTCTACGCCCTCACTGCATCTACATGACAGCTGTAGCTGCCTTTCAGATTCAGATTTTACACGAAAAAACATATGGTAAGCTTTTAATATACAATGCATTGTTAGAGATTAAACCAGTGGTTCCCAGTCTTTTTGGCTTGTGACCTGTCAAAAAAAAGCTGGGTCTAATTTGTCTCAGAGGTCTATGAAGAGCCATATCTCCTCTAAACTTCTCAGATAGTTTCAATTCTTTGAGATCCAAATAGGTAAAATTAAACAACATTTCACAAAAAACAAGAAAAAAATGTAGATATAAATTAGTGTTGCAGAATTTTATTTTCTCTTTTTTTATACCTCATTAATCATCTCATAACTCCCTAGTGATTCTTCTGACACCTTGGAAGGAGTCACCACTTAAACCTAATTGTATTGTAGTTACAACTAATCTAAATCTAATAATGTCATAAAAATATATTAGTCAAAGTGTCCATTTTTCTGCAGTACTTTGGATAATTTAAGTACATTATACTGATGACACAACTTCTGTACTTTCACTTATATAGGATTTTGAATGAAGGACATTTACTTGAGTCTACACTGTTATATTGCTTCTTTTACTTAAGGAAAGAATCAAAGTATTTCTTCAGCTTCTATCATCGTCAAACAGAACTTGTACTTCCAGGAAAATAAATCCTATCGTAATAAATTTGTGGATGACAACAAATCAAATGGATTAAAGTGTTTAAAATGAATGCATGAAAAAAAATTGAACTGTCCAAAACCACAGTCAACTGTCTTTTATGTGCTTATATGGCTTCGATCCAGCTGCTAAATTCATGGTTCCTCCCTTCAACTGAGACATCAGCAATATGCAAATAACCCAGAGTAAGTGCTCTCAGGAAATTTGTGGATTCTCATTCCTTGGGCCATAATGATGACACCATCTTTTCAGTTCTCAGAAGAATCGCTTGCAAAGCAGAAGGTTGGCAAAATAGAAAATCTATCACATTTGGATTTTTGAGACTGCAGAAAATGTCATTAGGCAGTGTTCAGGTTTTTAGGTCAATGGCTGATGTAATTTTTCTTGTTAGTAGAAAAATGTGTGCAGCGAAACGTCTTTCCACTTTGATGCCAGGACCAAAAGAGTTACGGCAGTCTGGACAAAGTGAACATGGAGATTTATTTCCATACATATAGAAATTCTATGCATTCTGCAAAGCCATTTTTGAATGGGAATGAAACATATTTTCTATCCCTGGGTATTGCAGATAGTCTGTGAGAGTAACCAGAAATCAGTCGTATATATTCATCTCCCTCCACACTCAGGCTGTTGCTTTCACAGTTGATTCAAATCTCTCAGTCTGTCTGCTATTGAAAAATGCTGCAGTCCCCAGGAGATAGACCCCTCTCTGGACCCCTTAGAGGCAATTCAACAGCAGACTCTATTTCCATTTTCCATGCCAGTAAAGTGTTCTTACTTGCTAGTTGAATGAACTAAGAGACAACATGTGTCATTTGCAGCCGTCACATTTGCATTTCTATGACGGATGTGTGCTCATGTGTTCTCCATGTGCATCGCCTTGAGGGGCTATGCACATTTTAAAGTCCCTCTTCACTCAGAAATGCATTTAACTAATTGTTTCTTTGCTTAGACGTTTGAGCTTCGCTGTGCAGACTGATGCATGTGCAGAGTTTGACACTAAAAGACTGTTTTCACATTCTTCTCAAGTTTTTCTGTGACCATCTTAAATCTCATCTTCAAGTTTGGAATCAAACTACTTGTTTTGTTGATCTTTTAACATCTTCACTACATGCCAGAAAGTCTTTGCTTTCTTTTGTGAAGTCGCAGGTTATTCAGGTTCGTGGGCCAATTCTGTCTGTTTGGAATGATTTCACCTCTGAACCATGACTCACAGAAAAAATTGTTACAGTTGAGAAAAAGTACATTAGCACAGTAGTGTGGACTCAGCAAGACAGGAGGGTCAAAGGAAGGTTGTTGCTGTAAAGAGAGACCAAGTTAAGGGATGTCCAAGGCGGTAAAAATCTGTCTGTCAGGATACAAAAGCCCAAACCATTTTTCTGAAGGATGATGAGGAGAAATGTCACATTTAGACCTGGATCTGTTTTCAGAAGTTTTCTAGTATGCTGATCTTTTACTTAAGCAGTAGTACTATAGTGTAAAAAAAAAAAAGTAAAAATCATGTATTCAACAGTATCAAAAACAAAAGTACTCATGCAGCAGAATGGTTATCATATTAAGTATCATGTTATTGGATTATCACATGGTGTAGCTGGTGGAGGTAAAGTCACTATTAACTACTTTACACAGTTTGATCTATAATGATGCATCATTGTCTATAAACTTTAATGTTTTGCATCCTGAATCTACAAAGTAACTACAGCTGTAAAATAAATGTGGTAAAAAACACACTATTTCCCTCTAAAATGTTGAAGAGTCAAGGTTTAAAGTAGCATGATACTGAAAGTGTAAAGCACAAGTATCTTAAACTAAGTAGAATATTTCAGCACTTAGTTCCATCTGGCCGCTGCTTTCCACTGTGTGTGAAAATAAACATTATATTCTGAGGTTATGTCCACTTTAAAACACACTGTACCCTTTAAATGTGGACTAAAGCACAGAAACTGGTAGGAAATTACATCCACTCCAATACTCAAGTATCGCCAGTGTAAAGCCCATTATGTTATTGACAGCTCTGTCTGTTCACTCAGTGCTTTTAACCACAGGACCCAGGCCAATAATAGTCAATAATATAAGCTGCAGTGCCCTTAAAAATAAAGACCAATGCATGAATACTTAGACTGCATTGTAATAAATAGCAGCCTGATTGATATACAATTGATTGCAAAAAAGTGGGTTGATAATAGGAGCGTAGTCCATCCTCGTTGATGTGCTAATATCTTAATGGGGATACTTGACAACGTGGACTCATTGCTCACGGCAGCTACTTGGCCGTGATCCAGTCTTCACCACAGAGAGAAGATAAAGGAGAGGGTGGATCAATGCAGGGCAGAGAGACAGGCTGTGTTTTGTGGAGCAGATTTATAATACAGTTTTTAATAGCATCACACAAAGAGAGACTGTTTTTTCCTGAAACGCTTCTTCAGGAGGAGGTCTGCAGCTCAGACATTTTCTGTCTGTGTTCTTGTCTCGTTAGTCACCCGACAGCGTGTCTCTTTGTCTCCTCGCTTATTCAGACAATAAAAACTGATGATGGAAAGCTTTTGATGTGAAAACTCACTTTCAAACAGGGCGCTTAATGATCAAATGAATCACTTTGAAGCCCATTACAGTCAGCATTTCAAGCCTCTCCTGGACGGAGTTAAAGGAGTAGTTCCACCCGTTCTTGTCCAGACTTGGATGAGAAGATTGATA
The DNA here is from genome assembly GCA_025331565.1 of Holacanthus passer. Classification (NCBI taxonomy): domain Eukaryota; kingdom Metazoa; phylum Chordata; class Actinopteri; family Pomacanthidae; genus Holacanthus; species Holacanthus passer. The sequence continues at coordinate 17,029,700 of JAFREQ010000011.1, read as the reverse complement.
TCAGAAGATTGACATTCTCATATCCACTGAATATAAAAATGGAGCCAGAAGATGGTTATCTTAGTTTGGCATAAAGACTAGAAACCAGCACCTTCAAAGCTCAATAATTAACATGCATGTTTAATTCATACAAAAAGTGTATTTGTGATGATTTGATTTGTGGTTTGACATGAGGTGTAGCTAAAAGAAGTCATGGGGTTATGGGCTGGACTATTTCTTGGCAGTGACTTCCTGGGCTTCCAAACTAGCTGTTTCCTGCTTCTAGTCTTTGCTTCTTAGCTTCATATTTAGAATACAGACATGCAAGTATCAAGCTTCTCATCTCATTCTTGGCATAAAGAGCAGAGATCTACTACTCTTTCAAATGGCTCCAGACCAAAGTTGCGTGCCAACTCGAGGGACAAGGCAACAATATAATCCTAACTGTTAGTTGCAGGCTTTGTTTAGTCGTGCCACTCCCGACAAAACAGCCACCCCTCTCTCTGCTCCTTAGTAGAAGTGGGGCAAGTGCAAATCCATGAAATATGTAAAGGGTGAAGTCTTAAGCCCGCCCGCCATTTCCAGCTGCCTTGGGACCAGGAAGATTAGGGTTAAGAGGAGAAAGGGGAGTGTATGAACAAATACTCCATCAGCCGTCACTGCTGACCCACATTCTCAAATCACAGTGTGCTTTGCTGTTAGAACTTTTATTTCTCCATTATATCCATGTGGCTTTGTCAATATGTGTCTACATGCTAGTTTGCAAAGGTTGGATATAATTATATTTTAGGTCACACTGTACATCTTGAGGCACATATGCAGAAATAAAATGATGATTATGTTTCCCATGAGGTTCATTTATTGTGAGCATTGTAGATTGACTGTCATGTTTAAAAGCTTGTTCTTCATATTGAAGTCAGTTTGCTCTGACCTAAAGGGCCTTGATGCGTCCGGCTCTTAACGATCAACATGGATAAGATATACAGCTTCATTTCCTAAAGAATCCCCAGGAGTCTACAGAAGAGACAGTGTTTCTCTTTAGTGGACAATACTAGTAATTGAATTGTTGAATTATTAATAATTGAAAAGAGAAACTTTCCCACCTCCGAAGCTTAAGAAATGCAGACTGTCTCTGGGGCTCCTAAAGACCTTCTACTTCAATGTATCATGAACTGGCCTGGGAATTGCTCTGGTGGCATTATGCTTCTTTCAAAGCGTATTTGATGTTTCAAATTAGTCGCATATAAATGTAATTTTTAGGAGCACAGCGTCCTCTGAATCCTTTGCATATGTATCTCTTATGGCTTAGTCTTATTTCATCTATTATTATTTATTGCACACTCGTCTTTTTTAGCACAGCCTGAAAAGTATGCCTTCACTTCACACACTGTGTGAGCACAACACAAATAAAACACTTTAATCTGAAACTTCAATGTCCTTCCTTTGAAAAAACAATGTCAGCATAAATGATTTATATTTCAACAAGAATGAAAATGCACAAGCAAAAAGTGAAACGATCCAGTGCATTTCCCCGCATTTCACAAATTTTATAGAAAAGAGAAACCACTATCTTGTACCAAGACTAGAATCAAGACAATGTTTCCCTTCATGTGATTGCTCGAGGTATGACCACAGATAGACAGGAGACAGGGGAGTAAAGACAAGAAGAAAACAAAGGAAAGGAAAGGAGACACAAGTAGGCAGAGACAAAAGCTACAGAAAGAAAACGAGGAAATCCCAAAGAGTGGGAGAGAAATCTCAGCGATTCAGAGAGATACTCTCTTCCAAGATCTACAGTCTCACAAGACAGCCGGTGCAGACAAAGTACTATTTATTCTCAGCCTCAGTGTATTTGTGACCCCTCATGAGTATTAAGACAAGTAATAATACTGCTAAATAATAAATCAAATAGAAAAGCTGTGTAAAAATAGCTTTTATCAGTAAATTCTGTAAACTTGTGATGAGAAATGCAAAACAAGTTATTGAATGATTAACCACTCATGCAAAACTCTTATGTATGTAGATACAGTTGATCATTGTCTCAGTGTCCTAAACTTGTTATGCAAGTAAATAAACAAAATTAGATTGAGCTTTTTTGGCCAAGTATGTTGGCATTAACAAGTTGACAGTAGCTCCAAATATTTTGTACAAAATCTTTTTGGTCTGGGTCTAATTATGCTCGGGCCTATTTTGGACTGTATGTGAGTGTTTATGCATGTCTGCTTCATTTGGACGAAAATTTGGACGCAAGACAACCTCTACACTGGAGTGCTAACGATCTGGAATAAATATTGCACAGATAATCAAATCCAATAAAAATGGAGTCACACTAAGAACGTAGTTTGACATTTTGGGAAATATGCTTGTTTGCCCTCTTGCAGACAGTTGGATTAGAAGACAGAAGTGGCACCAATTATTCCAGTGTCATTGAAGCATTGCAGGAGAAGAGAGCACAGCAAGATGACGCAATTAAAAGAGCACCAGTCAAACTTGAAATGATAGAAAACAATGTAGAAAACATGATGAAATTTCATGACATTTCTGTTTGTTTCAACTATGAATGGGAGGAAGGCCACAGTCTCATCACTGCTCCACAGAGATCTGATGTTTTCATTTGTTGCTCTTTTTAAGCATTGAGTTTGGCTTCATGCACGTCGCCATCTTGTTTTTTGGACCCGGTAGTGCAGACTGCAGTTTGTCTCATTTTGCTTCTGTGGATAAACCGACTTTTTCACCTCGACCAAGTGTCAAAACGTTTGTGATTTTTTTGAGTTTTAGATTTGGATTTGCTGTGTTTCCACCTGTTTTAAGCATAGCAATATAGTGGAGAGTGGATATGCAGAAAACTCAAAAAAACAAAAAACTTGAAATATTGCAAAAATGTTTTTTACATCTTGAAGAGTTGGAAAAGTTTCAGTCCTTCAAAGAAAGTGACTGAGCGTACTTCACAAGATATTGATCTTGGGTGCTGGAGGCCCCTGGAGGTATCAGGGCCCCCACTATGTGCGGCCCTGGCCCCTCTGTCTCCTCCACCCTCCTACAGTCTGTTTCCACTGCACTTTTTCACATTGTGCTTTCATGGACAAACTCTTCCACCTCTAAAAAGTGTAAAATGTTCACGATATTTAGTTTTTTTTCAGATGTTCTGTGTTTCCATCCAACTGTTTTTATGCATATTTTCAATTCAGCAGAGAGTGAATGTGCAGAAAACCTGAAATACTGCAATAAAAGTTTTTGTGACTTGCAGAGTTGGAAAAGTTCCAGTATTTCCCAAAATGTTGGATTGCTCCTTTAAATAAGATTAATAAAAATAAAATTGCATCCAATAAAAATCCAACTCTTCTCTGAGGTGTTGGGGGCCCCTGGAGTTCCTGGGGGCCCCCACTGTGTGCAGCCCTGCCCCCTCAGTCTCCTCCTCCCTGTCAGCTCCGCCCTCCTCCAGTCTATGGGAGTGACTTGGTGCTGGAGACAGAGGGACTGTGCACACACACACACACACACACACGGAGCTTTTCTTCCACCCTGCTGTGTCTTTACAAACGGGACAAGTTTGAACCTCCTGGATTTCGCTTCTCTCCGGCCTCCATGTGAACATCTGGACCCGGACCGAGGTGAGTGCGCACATCTGGACGTGTTGCCAGTTTGGAGGCTTGAGCCGCTAAACGAGGGGGAAGAAGGGGGTTTTCTCAGTGGAGGAAAAAGCGGCAGGAGGAGAGGCATGTCCGACTCCTCTGGAGCTCACTTCACCGTCTTCCAGGAGTCTGTAAACGGCTTAATAAGCTGTGATTAAAGCGCTGGTGTCCTCTGTCGGCGCCTGTAGTTCGGGCTCCGGGGCTGAAGGAGCGGAGGCTTGAACATCCTCCCCGGGATGTTGCCGTTTCACCGCCGTAATGTTACACATGGTTTCTCCTCAACTTCACATCCGCCACAGTGTTTGTGCTGCAGCTGCTCTGGACGCAGTTTGAAACATGTTAAAGGCTGCACAGATCCACTTTGTCGCCACTTTATCAGTCGGTTTACAGCAGAGATGAAGGAGAGACCGAGTCTGCAAATGTTTAAATGTGTGAACTTTTGAATGGAAAATGTTTGCACAACCTTCAGTTTGTGCTTTTTCCTCGTGTGCAACATGTTTGACAGTGTGATTCTTGATTTTGCAGCTGGTGAGTTCACCTGCAGACTTTTATTCTCGTTCTTGAATCTGCTGATTAAATATTTGACACTTGATGAACAAACAGAAAATAGCCCACATTTGCTTGTTTTGTCCAACTAAAAGTCCAAATTTTCAATCATATAAAACAGAGAAAAGCAGCAAATTGTCACACGAGACACCAGAACCAGCATATGTTTGAAATGTTTTGATGATGATGATTGATTGATGCTGTTTGTCAATCAGCTAATTGACCAAGAGTTCAAAACTCAAAGATACTCAACTTACAATGAAATGAAAACAGCAGTTTTTTTCACATTTGAGAGGCTGGAACCAGCAATTTGCTTGAAGCAATGCAACTAACAGTTAATGTTATTATGAATAAATCTGCTGATTATTCAGGGTGTGGTCTATGAAATGCCAGAGAACTGGGAAGAATGTCAGGGAAATGTTAGTAAGCCTATTCAAATGTCTCAAAAGATAGATAGTCCCAAAGATATTCAGTCCACAAAGATATAAAACAGCATGAGGCACCAGCATGTGTTTGACATTTTTGATTGATAAATGACTCAAATTGATTATTATTATTATAATCTTGCTCAGCTGTCTGTCAATGAGCCAACTCCCCACCATCAATAGTCCAAAACTCAGATATTTGCTGCCGTATAAAAACAGTAAATCGTCACAGAGGCTGGAACCAGCATTTTGGTTGAAGGAATGCGATTAAAAGTTCATTTCGTCATTAATAAATCTGTTGATTATTCATGATGCGGCTTATAAAATGCCAGAAGACAGTGAAAAATGTCATATTCAAATGTCTTGTTTTGTCCTAAACATGTCTAAAACCCAGAAGATATTCAGTTTGCAAAGATATAAAAAAATGTCTCAAACAAGTAATTGATTTCCATTGGACTATTTCATTTTCTACAATGACAATTACTGTCAGAATACTTTTATCTTTCGCCCAGTAAAGAGTGAGTGTTGTTGTTTAATTATCAAAATGGTCGCTCCTCCAATCACATCAGCTCTACAACACAGACTAGGTCACATTAAACATCTATGAGCTCCTTTGTAGCGTGATGACATCAGAACTGTGCCATTTACAGCCTCTCGCTGTCTCACATTCACACACACACACACACACACACACACACACACAGAAAACATCGTCAGCTTTGTTCGTCTCACTTGGTGCCACATGTACACTTTGTTAAGGTAGGTGGTATCCCCGCCCGGCTGCGTTGGCCTTTAAATGTTTGATGTGTGGAGACGTCCCGAGCGCTTTCTCCTGCTGCTCCTCTCGGCGTTGGCACCGGCTGTCAGCTCACGTTAGGAATGGGCTGTAAGAGAGAGAGAGACAGTACAATCCATCTTCACGCTCACACACTTACTGTACATACACACATAGAAATACACAACAGCTGAATCTATGCATGCAAACATGTAAGTACCTGCAAACGACCTGCAGGTCTGCGTCACAAACATCCAGACTCTAATGTTTGATTACATAAACCTTGTGTTGTACGCCCAAGGCTTAGTGCTGAACTGCAGGCTACTGAAGTATTTTGTTTTGGCTTCAGAAGTTCACAATCAGTTGTATACTGGGAATGTGAGCCCAAACTCTGTGCACATCTTAAAACGCATTATAAGGACATTTTTCTTTTTATTACAGAGGATAGAAAGATGACAGGAAATAGGAGAGAGACAGATGCACAAAGGTTGTTCTTGGTCCAGGGACATTGTTGTTCATGGCTGACATCTTAACCACTAAAAAAACCCAACAACCCAGGATTGACACTCTGCAATTTTGAGGAAAACCAACGACATGGGAGTTCAGATGCATCCATGAAACACAAGTCATGAACCGAACTAGTGAACCACCTGTTGTGAGGTTGTGAATATTTTCATTCTTGTGGTCGCACCCAGGTCTGTTTTTGAGAGAGTTGTGATAGTTCAGGTCAAGTTAGAAACGACTTAAAAACTACTTCTCCGCTCTGGGGACGCCCTGGCTTTCTACACATGATGAGCAGTCAGTCGTCATTTTTCAAGCAAACACGTCAAACATTTGCTGGTTCCAGCTTCTTAAATATAATGATCAACTGCTTTTCTTTGTCATTTATGAAGTGAAGGAAGTTTTTAGACTGTTGGTTGGATAAAAGAAGCAATTTGAAGACGTCAATTTGGACTCTGGGAGATTGTGATGCGCATTTTTCACATCGACATTTTATAGACTGAATGATGAATTGTAGAAACACTTGTCAGATTATTTGAAAATGAAAATAACTGTCAGCTACAACCAGTCAGTTTTGCTAAGGAGGCAGTCGTCCTCTTTCATGATGGAAGAAGCTGATAATCAAAATAGGTTTGGGTTAGAAGTCTGCACCCTGATTAATCTACTTCTCCTGTTTTAGTTCCTTGACATCAGCCTGATCAGTGTATGAAGCCAGCTATCACCTACTTTTTAATTAAAAGATAGCATCTTTTGCACATTGTCAACCTAATCAGTGGAAGAATGATTCGTTACGATCAAACGGAGCTAAGCTGCATATCTGGTGACACTGTGTCACCGGTGTTTTCCTTTCTTGTCATCAGAGTTTGGACCTAATGCACACACTTAAACATGCTCCTGGCCACGATATTGATGCGAAACTAACAGTTCCTCTGGTATCTCAGTCCATAAATCATTAGGCTGTACACAGTGTAATAGCAAAATCACCCTGGATTCCTCTGAGTGTCTGGGCGAGCTGTCTCTGATGTCTGAGGAGCTCGACTCCCTCTTCGCTGATGAGCTGCCTCCAGAATATATTCTCTGTAGTTGTGTACCCTAACTGATGTTTAATTATTCCGACATGGTGATTTGGCTGTGGCTCATGAAATATTGAAACACAGGCGGCCCAGGAGGCACACTGGAAAGACACCGGCTCCACTTTATCCTTAAATACGACTCAGAGAGGAGCACGAGCGCCGTCCGTGACTGACATCAAAGCGAGTCAGCACAACCACCACATAAGTTGATATTTTTGAAAAAAAAAATACAGTCTCCTTTTACAGGTCTTCACAGAAAGTCATTTTCTCCAGTTTAAATTGGAAATCTGTTCCTTGACCTCCCGCTGCTTAAGATGACTTCTCTGAGCCGCGTCTGAAACCACTGTGCTTGCTTACTATCGAAAAAGCGATTATAGTAGATCAGCGTTCTGATTACAGCTACCAACCGGGCACTGCCTGCTAATCTGTGGTCTTAATACTGAGACAGGCAAATCTCAGGGCAGCTATCAAGGCTACTTAAGGTTCGCTGCCCCATTTCTTGACTGTTTCATAATCAAGTTTCTTACAAATACACACCTGTTGAGTTTGACCTTCCCTGGATGTTGATGGAAATTTGTAGGTTTGTTTTGAGAGATGATGTGAAATCAGAAGAAATCACTCATGTGTTCATTCTGACAGGGTTGTAAATCGTAACATGTGGTTGTCTGGCTCCAGTTCAAGACAAAATCACATCAAGTTAAGTCCCAAAAGTATTCTTGAGATTGTCCCTGAAGTGGTGTTTTTTTGGCTGTGGAAACACTCAAGTGATCAGTGGACATAATGGTGGATCCCCTGCTGATGGATGCTGGGATATCTGAACCCCTTGTGTGACCACTCGCTGAGAGGATAAAACCACAAACATCATTGTTTTGTAGAGGAGAGCTTTAGCACCGTGGCATCCCAATCGATCGGTGTATTTGCGCCCATCTGTTTGTTTCTGTGGCTCTTAATTTTGCAAATGGTCACTGTCCAGTTTAAATCATGTTTAAGGTTTGAGATAAATTGAAGGATTACAGACTCCAGACAGTCTTCTTAGTTCTTAGCTCATCACTTTTTTCAGTTTTCTGCTTTTCTCAGTTTTCTATCAATGCAAACAGAAAATCTTTGGATTTCAAACTGTTGGGACAAAACACATTTACAGACGTCATCTCGGGTTTTATTTTATAGACCAAATGTTTAACCAATACTGAGAATTATAATTGATTGCATCCCTAATCAAATCCCTGTACCCACGTAAAACAACCCTCATTACATTTGACCCTTCACACTCCCTCTGTACCTCGGTCCGACTCTTCCCATCAGGCTGCCATTATAACAACACTAACCAAGACAAATATGTTCAAGACAAATATGTTCAATAAGTCATTAATACCAGCTGTCATTAATATGATAAACAGACTATGAAGGACTCTAACTCATGTGCACATTTTCCTGTACAGATGTCTTGTTAATTGTAGAAAACATCCAAAAAATATATACGCAATGTTTTTTTTATACATCTCTGAATGTGTTAGGTCATTGTGAGTCATTTTGCAAGTCAATGATCAGGACTATTTTATGGCAATATTAGATTTTTATAGGATTTTTGCACCGTTGTTTGCCAGGTATTTAATTTGCAGGATTAAAGATTAGGGATGCATGATAATTTACTTAAGGTGTAAATTTGGAGCAGCCTGATGTTCTCTTGCATACATCTGTGTTTCTGCATACTGGAAGCACAGGAAGAGTGTGTTGTTGCACGTAAAGCAAAAGTAAAACACTTGCCTTTAGGCTTTCATGCACATAGATTGTCCTTATATAAGTCACAGTGTTTTTACATCCTTTTCTAACACTGTGCTATATATTTGTAGCTCATTTCATGTTTCTGCGTTGTAGCCAAACGTCTCATGCAGGCTGTGTCTTAACAAGCAGATCCAACCAATTGGAGCCAGTGAAGTGTTGTGAACAGGAAGTGAGCTCATAGAGTTTGTGGCCTGCACTCTGGGTTCAGGAAGGCGTTTGACCGAGGGGGGGCATTGTAAAGGGTTTTTCCTCACATTGTTGTGAAAAGCACAGCAAGTCTCTCTGGCTTGAGTTTGAAATCAGCACACGGTTACATATGTGTGAAATTCTTTGATTTTTGCAGCGTCCTTTTGAAGTTGTCTTCATAATGTACAGAAAGCATGAAGCATTGTTTTCTTCCTGTCGCCTGCAGTCAATAGATTTTGATTCTACTCTCCTGATGAATAAAATACCTCGTAGATTAGACGAACACAGCTGTTGAACTTCAAAGGCAAAATTCAGCCAACATTGAAAGTGTTGAAATAGTCCCTGTGTGTGTGTGTGTGTGTGCACGTGTGTGTGTGTGTGTGTGCATGCATGCTTGTATGCTTTTTGAAGGCTGTTTTTATGAATTCTCCTCAGCTGTTTGAGATGAGGCCTTTAATGTCTGGTTTGCTCTGTCTTCCGTCTCTGTCTGTGCTCGACATCCATTGGTCTGCACGCTGTGGTGCTTGGTTGTGCCTGGTTGTGCCAAGGCTGCAGTTGAGGGGCGTGTGTGTGTGTGTATTTTGTGGTTTGTGCCCTTGGTGTTGTTCCTTCTCTGTAGGCCTTGTGTATGTGCGGTGAGAGCATAGATTTGTCATTTTTTTTCCCTTTTTGGAATATATCTCACTGTGCTTAAAAACCCCCAGTACACACACACACACACACACACAACACTCACACATTCCTACTCACACATACCGCGCTCTGTTAACCACTAATGTTTTGCCCATTAAGGTTTTATAAACTAGTGAGAAGCGACGCTCTTCAGCTCTGATTTCTCGAGGGCAGTTTTCCCTCATTGTGATGAGTGAGCACAAGTTCGTCTGAATGCTTACTTGTTGGAAAAGAGACTAAATGCTTAAAGTGCTTTAGAGTCTAGACACGATGCTGGTGATCCCCCTTAACTGATTAGCAGCGGTTGCAGCATTAATTTAAAGGAGGAACAGGTAGTTCAGACATGGAAGCAGTTTGTTACTTCAGCTCTAATGCAATGATCAGTTTTCTATTACTGTGCTTCAGTTACATCCACTGAGGAAGTGATGTTCTTGTTTGTGAGCTCATTTAAATGTCTTTCAAAGCAATTAAGTTTACAGGAACAAGTGTTTGGTTTCTTTTTAAATGGCTTGTGAAAGAAGGCTTTGTGGCGCACTTTTGTTATTTTATCAGGAAGTACTGCAATAACATTGAATATTTCCCATGGTTATCTGTGACTGTGATGCGAATCCAAATCTGGATTAAATATTTCTATTTTTCATTTCATTTTCTAACATTAAAATGACCATCTGGTGGAATAGAAAACCAGCAACAATCTGGATCCCAATATCAATATTGATTACCAGAAATTCACCTTTTGTATTGTTTCCATTATTTACTTCAGATGTGCAACATCAAGGTTTTCGACTGTTGGTTGGACAAAAGAAGCAACTTGAAGATGTCAGTTTAGGATCTGGGAAATTGTTAAAGCATTTTTTTTGATACTGTATAGACTAAATGATGTATCGATTTAATGAAATGATTGACTAGGAACTGATCTCCCGGCTGGCAGTGTGAAAGCATCATGAGTTATGACTACATAAGATCATAAATTCATGACACTGCAGGAAGTATTTTTTTGATCCAGTTTTGACTGTACATATATTTATTGTGTGAGTTTGACCTTCCTGTTTTATGTGAACTGAGCCTCCAGTGACACATAATCTCACTCAGTTCAAGCTCGCTGAGAATCACCAAACTGTCCAGCAGGAGGAACAGATTGTGGAGATCAGCTGTAATCTCAAATGTTTTGTCTGCCTTGGCTTTTCTGAAACTAACAAATCCAGACAGATCTTTGATTTGTGGCATAGTAAAATGAGAAATCAGCATGTATAGCTTTTGCTCTGCCCCTGCCTGCAGTTACTGGGACAGTGCAGCCTCGCTGCTCACCCATCTCGGTTCAGTAGTGGATTAGAAGTGACACTTACTGCAGGCTGGCTGAGTCTAAGCCTTGTTTACTCCGGCTGGCTCTTAGTTGAGGACTCAAGCCATCATTAGGCAGCGAAATGACTCAACAGTGGGACGGAGCTCCAGACAGGGAGAGTGAGAGAGAAGCAAAAGATGGAAAAAGGAGTAGGAGGAACAATTCAGAAAAGAAAGAGGGACATGAAAACAGAGGACATTCCCGAATTGGCCTGGAGATAGAGTGAACCGGATGACTGCCGCAGGGGGGTAGTTAGAACCTGGAGGCCAGGGCGTGCTGTGGTCAAACCCTTTTATAAATAAACAGACAGATTGGTCTAAAATAAACATGAATCGCTCATGTCAGCGTGGAGCAGATGGACGAGTCACCCCACCCAGAACCGGGACAGGACAGCGAGCCCTAAACATGAGCTGCTGCTTTCGTGCAGAGATTGTTGCTCAGATTTTTCCTTCACTGAGGTTGAGGCCTTTTGTATGTACACAAGAAAATCAGCAGAAAGCAACCAGATCAGACATTTATTCAGCTCAAAATTGATTTGGGAATTGTATTGGGAACCCTGACTGGACGCTGTGGATCTTTTTTTTTTTTTAAAAAAAAGCTTTAAATGTGGTCATCTCCCTCCCACGTCATCCTCCACGTTGTTCTGCTGATGAAACAGAAAGCAATAGGCTCATGGTGAGCAGGTGAAATAAAAGCTCTCATTTAAAAAAAAAAAAAATCTCAAGGAATAAAAGGAGCCATCGCACAGTAACAGAGATGACAAGCAAATGGAGGCTACAGACTACAGAGGAATAATTAGTCTCTTCTGTGGACATGGCAGGATATGAATCTCACTGCACAGTGTCTGCTGGTGAGAAGAGGTGAATTATATTTCTTCAAAGTTACCCTAATGGACTGTAAGACAGGAATACAGATGACTGAGAGTAGATGACAAGACTTAAGCTGCTTACACACAGAGAGTCTGCAACGTTTCTGCTCAAATTATCCGGGAAAATTATAAGTTAACAACAGTTCAGGAGTTCACCGATGCGTAGTCGTACTGTATGTGGAAAAAGTCTGTCTGTGACCACACGACCTGTCTGTGTTAAATAGATTATGCAATACATGTGCATGAGATGGTATGTGGCTCATATTAAAGTGAAGTATTTGACCTCTAATAGCTGGATGATGCAGTGTTTTCTGAGCGGGTCCTGGTTTTGTTTGTGTCACGTACACGTGTGAGCACATGAAGCGAGGACGTGATTCACATTCCTGCCCCTGGTTTCACGCTGTTGAAGTGCACATGCAAAGGAAATGAAGGAGAAAACTAGAAGTTAGCAAACATCGATGTAAACAATGCACAATTTGTAAATGTGTCATGAGGAAGGAAACTGATTTAGAACTGTAATGATTCATTGAATAATTGGTTAGTTGATGAACTATTTTGATGATTGATTAATCGTTATAATCATTTTTCAGAAACGGCAACTGTTCTCTCACTCCAGCTTCTCAAATGTGTATTTCTTCTTTTTTTCTTCTTCTACGATTGTAAACTGAATATCTTTGGGTTTTGGATGGCTTTGTTGGACAAAACAAGACATTTGTAAACATCCTTGTAGGCTTTAATGTAATTAATGCATTTTCCCTGATTAATGATTTTGACAATTAATCAGTAAAATAATCTGCACATTAGTCGATAATGAAAGTAATCATTGCTGTGCTAAATGCGTTCAGTGCGTCTGACATCAAACACATGCAATGCATTTTGGTGAGAAACGCTGAATGCGAACATAACTTTGGCTTGTTTACAAGAAAACTCCTCAGGGTGCCTCTTTAATCTCTTTTCTCTGACTCGCCAGCTCCGCATCAAAACCATCGTGCAAGGAAACGATCACTTTTTGAAATCTTTGCTGGGGAATGTCGCCACATTGTCCTCACAAGAGCTGCGGGAGAACACAATCACAACACTTGACAGGGTTGCAGGGTGACTGGATTTTAAAAATTGTCCCTGTTTATGCATAATAACTGTTTGTTTTGTCCTTGGATAGAAACTGGACACTGTGTTCACTCATTAGTGGTGTGTCACAGTTGTGTTTGTCTGTTTGCGTTGAACGTTGTAAGAATGTTCATGCTGCTCTTTTGGGCAGTTCACTCTTGAAAAAAGAAGATTTTAATCTCAATGAGACTTTTAGCTGGTTAAATAAAGGATAAATATATGTAGCCTCTAGAAATGGTAACAGGGAGGATGATTATCTGTTTGGTCATCTTGGGCTTGCGAGAGTCCACTCTTGTTTTTTTCCCCCCTCTTTGTGATAAGATTTAATCCACAGAGTTTATTTAACTGACTCTGACCTCGTGTCCTGTTTAAAGCGTAAATCCTTTTGGTGCATTGCATGATAAAAAACAAGCACAAGCACTGCTGAAAATACAAGTTGAATTTATTTTAAAGGCCTCTGTAGCAGATCAGGCTTTCCCTTCGAGAAACCTCAGTCTACCCGAGCGAAGATAAACAAGAAGCTTACGAGGTGTACAGTAAGAGTGCTCTAAATCCTTCAGTTTACACACTGTCTGCTGGGTAATCTGAGGCTTCGGCCTCCCTCTGACCGGCTGCTGGCTCTGCGGTGGCCTTGGGCAGGGATGGAAAATGTTTCTCTTTGTGTGTATCGGTTGATATAGTTTTGTGTCTCTGCAACAAATAGAAGATTTAGCGGTAAGATGATTATTCAGTCACTGATGGATTATTTATATCTATACTAAACAAAGAAAAGCATGCAAATCTGAACCCTATTGTATGGGTTGTTTTGGCCATAATTTTAAGAGACTAAGAGAAAAAAGTGGGTCTGATTTGCTGCTTTTCTGGATGCCTGCTTTCAAAAAGTGTGTCCATATGTTGCTGTTATCATGTCATGTGATTGGTTGTGTTTTTCACGTGTGGCATTTGAACGCACGTGTTTTCAGTTTACCCGTCATTTATTTCCATCTGCCCTACCTCACATCATTTCCATCTCGGGCAAGATGGACGTGAGACGAAAATGAATCAGTTTGAAGTGAGAATTGGGGAGAAAAAAAAATCATCATCCTGTGAATGCACAAGAACCTACCGAGAGCATATGAAGTGTTTTTGTTGTTGTTTCCTTCTTCCACATTGTACAGCTTCATTTTAATTCACATCTCACCAAGGACACAGCAGACTGATGGAGCAGACTGATAGCATTTCTCAGCATCTCTGAATATTTGACGCACAGCAGGCTGCGTTTTAGTTTTCGTCCATGTAGATTATAAATCACTATTTTTTTTTGTGTAACATTTTTGCCTATTTTCAGTCTTTGTGATTTTCATCCCACTAAAACACTGTGATTCAGCTGCCATGTGACCATAAGGTCCCTTAAGTGAAGGTGTCAGATCATCTCTGCTGGTGTATTTGTGCCAGCGTCTGTGCGGCATTGGACGCCTGCCTTAGTAATGATTGGTGACACCTGCATGTGTCCTTAAACAGGGCTGTCAAACATTTAGTGCCGTTGTGGGGCCAGAACGTCTTGGCTTGTTTAGACTTTTTCAGTTCTTAGGACAAAGTATATTTAGCGTTATTTTTTCTGTGGCGTTCCCTCTGCTCACTCAGTATGACAAGATGGAGAAGCATGTGAAAAATAGAAACTGCAAATAGACTTTTTTTTTTTTTTTTTTATGGAAACATGCTGGAATGAGCAAAGCAGAAAAATGTCAAACAAGTAAGAAATTTAGTTTGTTGTTGTGTCATAGGAGATTCTTCAAATACTGAAGTGGTATTATTGCGATTGGCCTTGATAATAAGAATAAGAGGAAGAAGAAGAAGAAGGTCAGTGGTTCGATCCCCGGCTCCTCAAGTCAGCATATCGAAGTGTCCTTGAGCTCCTGATAGCTGTTCTGTTGGTGTGTATGAATAGATGAATGTGTTGAAAAGCACCTTGATCGGTAAACTAGAAAAGCATTATATAAATGCACTCCATTTACCATCTAACATAAGAAATACGTAAAAACTTTGTGAAAGACAAACTGCTGCTACTTGGAGATGGTACACGGCTCCAAAAATGTTTTAATTGGAAAATTGTGTCAGCTGTTGTGCTTGTCTTTTTAAAGAAGCCGAGACATGTTTGGCATTTTCACAAGGACTTAAATTAAAGGTCTCGAATTGAATCTGCCTTCTAGGTCGTATTTGGATCACGGTTCCTTTCCCCCGTGATTTGTCCTGGGACCCCCTCTGTCTTACGGTGATTTGAGCCGAGTTCTGGTTTCGTCCAGCTCGGCTGACCGCTGGATTGACGACAGCACAATGGTGCGGCTGCTGGCCCCGGTGCAGTGCTGACCTGTCTGTGTCAGGCGGGACGAAGTACAACCATGAATTAGGTTAACAGGAATTAAAAAGTGGAATTTGCATGACTGCGGGGCCAGCAGTGTTGTGTAACAGTGATTAATATGTTGGTCACTTCCATGTTGGTCAGTAGGCCCTGCAGGATCGTCCTGGCAGAGAAATACAGAGTTATTGCAAGATTTGCTGGCTTAGTAGTCACAAGCATTATGTAAACGGCTTATGTGGACATAAGCTAATGTAACTTGGCTGCTTATGAGTTGAGTTTATTGCTTCATGTTTATCACTGTAGAATATTGAATTACTTTTGGGCACAAAAACTGAAGCCACCTAAAGAGTGCTTCTTGGCTCAGTGCAGCTGGCCAGTTGTAGCATAATGCAGCACACCTACACCTACACCTTGCTTTTGTCAATATGCAGTCTGCTGTCTACCTCTGCCCTGGTTCATTACGACAGGGGAGACAATGACCCAGAATCAAGTTGACCTGAGCGCTTTAAATCAAGGCTCCACTGGAGGAAATAAATTCTCTCCCCACCAGCACGCCCAGCGCCAACTAGGACAAGTAATCCAGACAGAATAAAAACGTCCTCTTAGAGGACGCCGAGGGAGAGACGGATGGAGGAGTGAAAACGAAGGGGATAGGCTAAGACAGAAAGTGAGAGGAGCTGGATTATTGATGGGATAGATGGAGCACTGGTGAAGTACTGCTGCAACTACAACATGCTCTCTGACATAAGACCAAGTTATCTCAGTGGACACAGATCTGAACAGTCCATGGAAGGTAAATAACAATACTGTTAGCAGAAGACACAAAATGCTGTTTCATCCATTATTTGACATTATATCTGTAGTTTTCTCTTACACTATTCTTAAATTCATTTTAGTTCATTTAATTGGAATAATCCCGATGCAGTCAAAAGCTATAGAACAAGCAAGTAAGTAGACCTTGAGCTAAGATCGCTTAGTCAGCTGCCGTTTGCAAGGTCAAGAATGAATCATCAAGCTCAAAACGTCAGCAGTTTCAGGCTGTCGAATTCAGGCATTTGTACTGATTAAACAAGCAAGATTTACCATGTTATTAGTATTTATCTTCAGACCTGCTGGTCGGTGTATTTTCTTGGACAGAGCCAGGCTAGCTGTTTCCCACTGGTTCCAGTCTTTGTGCTAAGCTAAGCTAATCGGCTGCTGCCTGTAGCTCACAGACACGAGAGAGTTGTCGATCAATTTGTCTGACTCGTGGCATGAAAGCAAAAAGAGTTTCAAGCTGTTAAACATTTGAGAAAACGGTTTTGTATTGTATTGATGTTATATCACCGCAAGTATAGAAACATTTCAAGTGATTTGCAGGCTTGTTGATATACAATGTGTTGTAATTAAAGGTGTGTGTCTTCAGGTAATCCTCCGATACGTTTCACCGAAGGCGCCTGAGAAAAGTCTCAGCCAGTTGTAATGATCCAGCTTCTGGTTTCAGGATCACCAGGAGGCCACCTGTTGTCTCATTTGACTCAAAACATGCATTAAGGCATCGTCTTTTAAAGTCTTTGACCAAATGTCTGTGTGTGTGTGCGTGCATGCCCGTGTGTGTGTGTGTGCATGCGTGTTTATGGCTCACTGAAGCCTGTTGTGTTTTCTGTTTATCTGTTTACATACAGCAGCAGCTGCTCGTCTGCTCTTTCTTTCCACTCCTCTGCTCTCCTCGGCCGCTGAATAAGAAGCTTTTCTTTTTTTGCTCTCTTTTTGTTGATTAAGGAAACTGTTGTTGAGGGAGCTGAGACAGACGTCCATAATATAATACAACATAAAACACTGAGGCTCTGTTTCATACCATCAGAGACCGACTTCATGGAGAAAATCAAATAAAAATATTTCCACGTTTCCAGAGGGTTTTCTTTTTCCACCATAATGTGTACTCTGTTGTGTCATAATGAAATAATTAAGTGTGTATTTTCGATTTTCTTACGTGCTTATTTCAATATTTGTCAAAGAATTGAAGAAAAAAATGGTTTTAATCAAGAGAACATGAGGGAGAAATGAATGAAAACCATCTATGTGATTAGTTAAAGCAGCGCAACATAATGCCTGATTAAAAGATTAACATATAGAAGTATCAACACATTATGTAACACATGTTTTAAATGACAGACATTAGAGGATAGTGAAAATTTTAATACTGGGATCTGATTTATTAGTGATTATTGATTAATCTGCAGATTATTTTCATGATTAATTGATTAGTCCTTAGAGCCCAAAGTGATGTCTTCTAATTGCTTCTTGTGTCCAACTAACAATCGAAAACCTTTATTTACTGTCATAAAAGACACAGAAAAGCAAATGCAGCAAATGTTGAATGAATAGTTGGCGATTAATTTTCTTTTGACTGACTCATTGTTGCAGCTCTGATCTGATTACATAGCTCAAAAGACATTACATGAGATGACAATGAAACACAATAAAAATGCATCTAATTGACTGCAGCAGTACTTCTGCTTTATGCGTGGTGAGTGTATAATGACCACCGCTGCTGAAGGTGTAATGTATGTGTGTGATTTTTCTGGCTCTCCGCACACAGACCTGCGTTCTGTCAGTCTGACTTCAGTAGTTTTAGTTTGACATGGCCAGGGGTCGTGTTTCGGCTAATGGCTGCGGTTGTCAGAAAGGTCAGATGTCAGATCTCAGTGTAGCAGTCAAAACCAACTGCTTCCTGTTTTAATGGCCGTGCGCCGCGTCATTAGCCTTTTGTGCAGCTTTTCCTCTGCACTGGCTCAGGGTCTAAAATAATTGCTAGACTATGATAATGAGGGCCTTTGGGTAAAAGTGAAGTTCAGAAGTTTGATCTCTGCAGTGAAAAGTTTAAGAGCTGCTTTCACTGTCTGATCATTAAAAGATAATTCAGGGTTATTACAACCCGGGCCTTTTAACCATCGTTCCTATCAGCGATGATAACACTGTACTCACCAAGTCTATGATCTGGGAAGAGGCATGCGCAGTGAGATGATGATTCAAGTTTTAAACAAACCCCCAGGTTACTTACTCAGAAGTGAAAACCATGAACACAACAGCAGTTTTCCTGCACAGCGAGCGATTATTGAAGCGGGGAGATGACAAAAGTGTTTATAGCTGCTCTGGCCGCAGTTTGAAGGCGAGACGTGGTAATCTTTTAGAAATGGGGATAACGGCTCACATTTTCAAACAATCTTTTGCAGGAAGGTATTCGCGATGTCGCGCTCGGTTGTGCACATGGAAAAGTGCCAAAAATGGTTGTCAGAAAAATGAGAAACGGAGAAGCTCAAATCCCGGCCTGGTGTCACACCTCCACACAGCTGGCCAGACGCTCCGTGAGGTGGGCGTGGATGTGGCTTCGTCTGTTTGGGAAAGTTACAGAAAATTGTAAGACTCAGCCTCCCTCAACTGTGATTTGTGAAATGTGTAGGGGGAAGAGAGTTTTACCTCCAAATGAAGTTTTTTAGTAGTTCAGATCAGCAGCTCTTTTACACTATTTTTATGTCTGTCTTTAGCTTTGGTTTGTCTTTAGTAGATTTGGTTTGCATTCAATCTGTGTGGAATGAAGCTTAATGTTTTAACAGTTCTTTCAGTTGCTTTCTATCTTTCTGTTTCGTCCTGTTTTTTCAAATGCTAATTAATGATTGTGAAGTACTGATGGAGTCTATTCAGCAGCACAGTTGTAGCCCTGAACACAGCTGCTTAGGTTTGAAAGTCCCTAACTGCCTTTTTTCATACTCATAATGCGAATTGAGCTCTTTACCTTCTTTTGTCCTTTGTTGTCAGCTCTGAGGTTGAGTTACTGCAACCTGGGTCTTACTTCTGATGCAAAGCTGAACTATATGCAAAAAAAGTCATGTTGCAATTATTTTGACAAATACTGCATGAGTTACAATTTTGAATGGTAATTTTTGCATTTCAAACATATAAAGAATGATGATGATGTAATATTTCCCGGGATCTGTACCAAACAAGCACATTTCCTTATGTGTGGAGAATATGATTTGTAGGCAAAAAATTGCAGCTCTTGCAATTTGGACATTGCGCTCGGCCATTATGCGATTTTGAAAATATTTTGATTAATGATTCAGCCCTTGTTTTGACCCTCATTTCTATCGGTTATGATAATATTGTGCAGCAACAAGCTTTGCAGTTTTCCTGTTCAGTGTACTGTATTACTAATGAATTCTCACTTTTAACATTTTGCATTAGGGTTTGTCGCTGGTTGGGAATCACTGGTTTTAGGTAATCTGGCTAAACTGTTGCCTTGTTTACAACCTGTCTGAGAAATAGAAAGACAAGAATTAGAAAGACAAGTTGTAATAAGCCAGAATTATCCTTTAAATAAAAGGAGAAAAGGAGGTTTTGTTATTTTAAATGCATAGCACACTGAAACAATCCTATAGATCTGGTTAAAGGTAAAAGTCAGTGGCTTGGAAAATGAAGGAGCACAACACATTAAGATATTTCTGTGTGCTACGTGCTTTAAGAACCTATTAACATATGATAGATACCGCACACTGCCGAGCCTCCTCTGGTATGCAAAAAGGGAGCTAAGCATCGATTTGTCTTCGAGTCTAATGTGTCAGCTGAGGCCGTCATCTTCACCAGTGACAGACACAGTGTGCTGACACTTACTGACGGTGCTGATGTTACAGGTTTGTTTTTGTCCCTGATGCCTTTAACACGTTAAGGCTCAACAGTGAAATCAAAACAGACCATTGCTGTGCAAAAGCCTCTATAGCTCAGCTAAATCATGAAACGAGAAGAAGTCATTTCATTTCATTCCAAGAGGCTACATTGCTCATTTTAAACATGAAATTGGATCAAGCTCTTTCATTGCAAATGTCTCCACAAAATAATCCCATTGTACTCTTCCAGAAATGGCATAAAAAGCCAACATAGAAGCTTTGCACAGCTGCAAAACGCTAAATCTTTCATTTCACATCAGGACCTTCAAGAAATCCCTTAATAAATTTTTCCAATTTTCACTGTAATTAACAGTGAAATTGTCTTCTGTGCTTCATGACCCTGAAACCAAGTCAGTGCATTGATTAAGGACCTTGGAGTGAAACAAGGTTTCTGCAGGAAATAAAGTGCTTGTATCTGTGCAGTGAGTGATGGTGGGTGTCACTTGTACGACAGCTGTAACTCCTGCTACTATCTGGCTGAATGGGTTCGGTGGGCTTTTTAATCAGCTTGGCCCGCCTTTGGTATTAGTAGGTGATTAAGTGAATTAGCGGGACCTGGAGACATAAGCGATGGCCTGGAACACAGGGTCTCGGGGACTGAGGGGCCACAATGGGTCCAGATTGGGAGGGGGAGGAGGCAGAGTGGAGGGACACAGTTTTATGTTCATCTGCTGAGGCCACAGTTTCACAAGCAGGCATGCGTACACAGTGTACACACACTTTCTCATGACATGGAGGGGTTTGTACAACTCACGTGAACATACACACATGTAGATAAAATGCAGATACACACACACACACTCACTCTGTCAGACACACTGGGCTATTGTGTGTGACAGTGCCGCCACTGTGTCTCGATGCGGAGCGTCCTGACACAGCACACGCCTCCTCACTGCTAAATGTCATGCACTGTTCCTGACAATACTGGTGATGCAAAGTGCAGAGTGTGTGTTTGTGTGTGGCGTTGTTGTGATGATGCTGTCAGTTGTGTATTGCTTGTTCTTGTCGTGTTTGCAGCAGAGAGAGAGGAAGTGTTTTCAGTTTGATAAACAATTAGTCGTTTGACTAAAAAATGGCAGAAACACCTGCTTTTCTCAGTTTTATATAATTGTGAACTGAAGTCTTTGTGGTTTTGCAGGACAAAACAAGATATTTGCATATTTGTGGTTTGGAATTTTTCACAGTTCACTGACATTTTAAAGACAAAGTGGTTAATTGATTAACTAAGAAATTGTCAGACTACCGTATTTCAAATATTTCAAATAAAAAACAGTAGTCAAATAAAAACTGAGCCTTGAATGGCCGGGGGAAGGGGTGGACATGAACAAATAAAGGCTCTCAAACACAGGCTATTTCCATTGCTTTAATTTAATAAATTCACCAATATAATCTTGCTATTTATATAACACTTCATTGTTCTGAATTAAGACCTTGAGATTATTTTCATGACAGATGATGAATCATATAGTCTATCAAATGTCGGAAAAAGCAAAAATTACTCTTCAAAGAGAGATAATGCTTTTAAAATTCTGCTATTATCTGACTATCAGTCCAAAAATATGAACTATCAAATGAAACAAAGAGAAAAAGTAGGAAACTCCACCACAGTTATTTTTGATATTTCTGCTCAAACAATGAGTCAACCCATAATTAAAACTGTGGCCGATTTAAATTTCTGTTGTTCAACTGGTCAGTTTAACTCTGCTCTGTTTTCCCAGATGTGTTTGCCTCCTGCTGCTCGTCTTTGTCTTTGCCTGAGTACATTATTGTCTTTGCATCTGCTCGTGCCCGGCAGAGAGTGACAACAGCATCAGCTTGTCTCCTCCTAATGGCAGATGAACTGTGAGGAGGAGACTGTGAAAGTACAGCACAGGAACACAAACACATTCACCCCTTTGTCTCCCCTGACTTCTTCCTGATTGACGGGGTCGCAGCCTCAGTGGGCGGAGTCTTATTTTTGGAAACTTGCGCTGACTGTCCATCATCAGCCGAGAGGGCAGCTGTGAAACTTTGCTCCTCTCTCGTCTTTGTAACCTTCAGAACTTAAACAGGTGAAGTCATCAGTCGTCAGGGTGATTTGTTCG
Organism: Holacanthus passer; assembly: GCA_025331565.1. NCBI lineage: Eukaryota > Metazoa > Chordata > Actinopteri > Pomacanthidae > Holacanthus > Holacanthus passer. Next base: position 17,007,687 of record JAFREQ010000011.1, on the reverse strand, counting down.
GTGCCTAAGGAAAATTACCGTTATTGTTATGAAAGGCATATCTGTAATGGGTTATGGGGACATTTATGAAGACGTTAGACATTTATAATGGGATTAAAGTAAGTGAATGGGAAGTCTTTAAAAAGATACGGCCATTTGAGGCAATCTTTTGTCAGCTACTGAATAGACAGGTGCCCATTTTTAGCATTGGAACAAAACTTACTTTAAAATGGAAATCTTTTCATCAGCCTTGGTTTCTACTCTCACACCGTTTTCGTCGTCAGACAGCATCCATTCAGACTAGACTAAAATCTTTAGTCTTCCTCTCTTAAAATAGGAAGTGATGAGTAATACTCCTTCAAGATGTTTTGAGGAAGTGATGAGAGGAGGTAGAGGTGATAAGAGGGAACTTTTGAAAGCCTTTGTTGTGTTTGACCACCGGGCTTCATTTTGAGCTTCAAGTCCATTAGTTTTAATGTATTCTCGCTCTGCAAGAGTTTGCATTAAGACAATGATTCTGTTGGCACTCCGCCAAAAAACATTAAACACAAATGACTGACTTTTCCTTGAAAATTCAAATAGACAGTTTTACATTATAAGAAATGAATAGATAAGACTGCTTGTCGTGCATGGTCTTCATGCATGGGGAATTAACTTTCTGTTGACTTGTTCAACTCTTCATGAACCGTTCTCACAGAACTCACAATGCCTGCACTGAAATTATATCATTGCCCCTGTTTTCTTAACACTGATACTTTGCTGTTTTTTACATTTTTGTGCACCGAATGTACAAGATGTGACTCAGCAGCTTAGTCATTATTCTCAAAGACACTTGTGGCTCCTGGTATTACCACTCTGGTTTAATACCACAACAAACATGTATCTGTTGGTCAACAGGAATTGAAATGCAATCTGATTTCATGCTTCACACAGCAGGTCACAGTGGAAGTAGTTAGTTACATTTATGGGGAGATGGAGGTGTGCAGCGCTTCATCTAACAGCTCACTGTGGCTGCTCGTTCTTGGCCCTGTTCACTCCCCTGCAAAAATTAAAACATGACCTGCTGTCGAAAAAAATGCAAACATTCACCACCTTATTGTTTTCTTACTATTTCAGACCTAGTAACATTTCTGTATCACTTTCAATGCCAAGTCTGAATTGAATGCTGTCAGATTAATGTAAAGGCTGCTGCAGCACATTGTAAAACATGCACAAATGGAGACAGAGAAAGAGATTAAATGCACGTCTTCTACCGATTTATAAGATTACTGTAATATTGTATCTCAATTATCATCTCTTATGTCAGTTTAATAAACTGCGGAATAGTTAAAGCATTGAGGAGATTAATCTTCTCAGATCAAGAATTATTTCCCCCTCACAGTGCAACCGTCAACCCTGCAAAAGTAATAATGTGATGAAAATCTGAAAAAATTATTTAAATACAGCAGGTGAGCTAATAGGGATTAAACCAAACATCCTGTCACTGAATGCTTGTCAGATATTGTAAAATAGGCAGCAGAAATTTCTATCAAATAGCAGAAGCCGGAACCAGCAAATGTTTGACATATTTGCTAAAAAAATGGCTGAAACCATCAATCCATTGTCAAAATAATTGCCAGTTAATTATCTTTTGATTGACTACACACCTCAGCTCTACTGTGAACATGTGAGCTCAGTCACCGTTAATAAAGGTGCAGAAAAAGTATGAGTGAAAAGGGACAATTTTCTAGCAGGACAGTTAATATTCATAAGAGGTTTAGATGAAATCCTGCCTGTGGTGTATTACAGTATGTGCTGCACTGTGCTGCCATTATCTGTACTGTATAGTCTATAGTATATTGCCCTCTGTGCCAAATCACCTTCATAATGATGATGCAAGGTCCAGAATGACCTTAATCCAGCTGGTTTGTGCAGATATTAGTGAATTAAAGCTGATGTCAGCACTGCTTGAAGCGCGCACACACGCACTTTTGTGAATAATTTTTAGGCCTTTATTAGAAGCATTAATTTCCTGACTTGAGCATTTTCAGCATGATTTCATGCCAAACTTAAACAGACCTCTAATTCTCATCAAACAGCCCTTTTCATAAAGTGAGGACGGGTAAAATGTCCATAGTTTGAGTTTTAATTTACTTTTCTGTCCTTCAGAGGACTTTTGGTTCTGATAAACGTGGAAAGTCGTGAACACACACGCCTGTGCTATAGTTGTCAGGGGTGGAAAGTAGAAAATGGATCTGAGTGCTCAGTCGCAGAGCCTTTGTACCAAACTGTCAGGCGGCCATGACAGGACAAATGTCCGAATGACCCTGTTTTCTCCAGCTTCTCCACACGGTTAGTCCAGTGAGAGACAGTAAGTGGCTCCAAGCTAGTCACAATAAAACACAAAAATAAAACACAATGTGATAATTTGCTGATCCTTTTTGACATATACTCAATTAAAAATTGTTTTGTGCAGACAATACAGTATATTTAATTATTGACACGTTTCAAACAAGTTGGGACAGGAGCAACAAAAGACTGTGAAAGTTGTGGACTGATCCAAAAACACCTGTTTGGATCATTCCACAGGTAAACAGGTTCATTGGTAACAGGTGATAGTATCATGATTGGGTATGAAAGGTTCATCCTGGAAAGACGTTCACAAGCAAGGATGGAGCGAGGTTCAACACTTTGTCAAACACACGATTGTATAAACAAGATTTTTATATGGGCTCAGGAACACTTTGTAAAATTGTTGTCAGTCGGTTTGCAAAGAACTGCATTATGTTTTTATTTATGTTTTACACAGCGTCCCAACTTTTTTGGAATCAGGGTTGTGCATATTCCTGTTGTATAACAGTGTTTCATATTTTATTGCTAATGTTCTATTTATGCTTCTGACTATTTGTTGTCTTCTTTATTTTCCTGTACTTACTTGTTTATTGTTATGCGAAGCACCAATCTGATTCTGAAGTCTCTGCCTTTCATAATATATCTTTTATATTTTAATGTTCTGGTCTGGCAGGTCAGCAGCAGATACAATTTTTTTACAAGAAAGTCAATTATGGTTTGAGGCAGAGAGGTGAATAGACAGTCTGCCAAAGACAGATGCGGCATCTGTTGTCTTTTGAGGCAAAGAGAGAGAATTTCCATACCCCTTTTATTTTATTCAGGATTGTGAATGGCACTTTTGTGATCTCCTCACCACAACAAAGCAGATGTTTAGTGATCGGAGGCAGCTCGCAATTTACGAAAACAACAACCTGAACAAAAACAGACAAAACTGGAAGAAGAATTGTTAGTAATTGTCACTCTGTGCTGGTGGTTTACTTAAATATTGTTTACTGACAGCAGCGGCTGCTTAATGTGCATTGTCTGACCTGCTTTTATAAATAATCTGTATAAAATGTACGCTTTGCTTTCTCCAAAAAAATGTGAAAAACAAAGTGTGAGTGCGGAGCAGCATTCTTATCTGCAGCCTGGGAGCTGATTGAGGTCAATCTGTGATTTGCTGCCTTGGCCCCCGGGGACCGGCTGTGATATCACTAGAGGGCTTACGGTTGCCCACAGCTCCCCTCGTTTTCCATATCTTCAAACAGTTTGTCTTCGCCTCCTGCTAGGACATCGTATCAAGTCCACGGAGTGTTTGCGTTGTCTGTTTTTCTTGCACTGCTGAAAATGTGCAAGACAATCTCCCCTCGGAGCTACAAGTGATTTATTCTTTTCCATCTTCAGCTGCTTCAAAAAGGCCAAAGGCTGGGCTAATGTCGTGTTCTTGTTCACCTGTTGTCAAAGTTATAGAAACAGGACTATATATCAGCGTGAAGGCAGCGCTCTTAAATTTCATGATTTGTCTCAGCTGTCAGAGAGCCGACAGTCGGTATCATTAGTCAATAGTCAAATGGAAACTTCTTTGTAAATACACCTGTGTGTCTTTGGCCACAGAATGAAGCTTGACTGAAGCTGGCAGCCTGTGATGAACAGTGAAACTGCTGCGTGCTTGTTCAGGCACTGGTTTCCTGTCAAGAAAGTTGCAAGCGAAGTTGCCCAGCAGCTTTCTCGACCTTTTCACTGGTGTGGTTTTGGGGTGTTCAGGTGCTTGTGTGAGGGTAGGAAAAATCTGTCTAAAAATATGTGGCTTAAAAAAATCATGCAAATTTGGCAGAAATTTCTCCCCCACACTGATTTTTATTTTCCATTGGTGGGCAATAACATAGTTGTTAATCACAATGTTGAAATAAGAAGATGGCAAAGGAAGCTCAGCAAGAAAAGGGGTCTGGACTCAAACTGCTGTGGGAGTATTATTAGTATCAAGTGGATGTTTGGTTTCAGAAGTTGGGAAACACAATGAAGTCAACAACATTTTTATCAACTCAGATTCTTTCATCAGGATTACAACAGCTGGACAGTAACAGGACCAAGATTTTACTGAGTAAATCAAACTAAAAGTGCTTATCAGCTTCTTTTCAATCTTGGCTCATCGGCTGATCATCTGAGGACGTTTGAGCCTCTGGGGGCAACAGCCAACATCTCAGATCTTCAGGTGTGGCCATTGGACATTTGGATAACTGATAACATATATCTGGGCCAGGACTTCCTTTTCTTCTCTTGGCTCCATAAAGAGCAAAAACAGTTAAAAGATTAGCTCTTGATTGATGAAGAAGTTGTGAGATTGTGTGGCTCAGTTTTTTGTCACTAGTCGCTTTTGTGTGTGTGTGTGCTTGTTTTTATATCCTACACTTTCCTATCCTATCCTACAAAATTGATGTCCCCATATGTCCAGACTGCTTTTTGAGGGCTAAGACTTGGTTTTAGGGTTACAGTTAGATTAAGATTGGGATTAGGGTAAAGGTTAGGGTTAGGCATTCAGTTGTGATGGTTAGGGTAACAGGCCTGGGAATGCATTATGTGAGTGTCCCCGTAGCGATAGTGAAATGTGTCTGCCTGTGTGTTTGTGTGTGTGAGAGATATCATTACCTCTGCTCTGATTCCCCTGATTTGATCAACAGTGGCTCCTGGGTTTCATATTCCCAACACTAATGTCATTGACCATCAAAGACAGCTAAAGAAAACACTGGACGCTCCTTGTTTGTCACACGTCCTGCCTGAAGTTAATTCACTTAGCTTGCTGCTCTCACATCACAGAGAGAGAGACAGACAGAGACAGGGTGAGACACACACATACACACTCACACACAGACAGAGAGGCACACACACCGTGTCTGGAATCATTTATGGTGCATCAGAAGAAATTTTTACATTGTAAAACTCTGCATGTTGTAAAATAAAGCATTTCATGTAAAATGTTTTATAGATGTCAGCGACTTCGGGTCGTCGTTGTTGCCATTTCTCTCGTTGGCCTTTTTCCTGGATCCCCTCCACTGTGTGTTGAACTGTCTTTGTGATATTGGTTAAAACTTTCATCATCCCAGTGGAGAAACTTGGAAATATTTGTATTTCGTCGTTGGACAATTATTCTCTAACTTGACTGCTCTTTATTTACTGATGGCTTGTCCTCAGGGTGTGCTGTGCAGCATTTATCAATTTGCGGTCATGGAGGTGATAATTTGATTAATTGCCCAGCCCTGGCTGACAGTGCTTTAAGTTGAGCTGAAGGGTCTGTTTCACTTGAATGATTACTCAGGTATGATGGCCACAGAGTTAGATACATTTATTAGTTGTTGCATTCATTGATGTATGGTCATTTGAAATGTGTAAAGTAGTTTTGTTGTTGTTGTTCCTTATTTACAGCATTTTCTGTAAATAAGCATTAAAAAAACATATTTGTTGTTTGTACAAATTTGACAGTACTATCTTCTCTTTGTCTTTTTTCTTTATTTTACACTGTAATGAGACACTGTGATTTTACACTCATTTACAAATAACTTCACCAAAAAGATGATCTGATTGCCACTTGGGATGAAAATAATCACATCAAATACACATGCACTGCACATCACAGCTTTCTAGCTTCTACTGGCTACAAAAACATATTTAATTCTTACAGACTATCATGCAAACCAGCAAATTAAACCATGCCTTGAGACTGTTGAGTGCTCTGTACTTGCATATGTCATCTCTCTTCCTTAGAATGGTTAAAAAAAAAAAAAAAATTGCTGACAGCTTTACTTTGAAATTCCTCCAGAACAATTTGAGACCCTGCTGCTAATCCTCTTGTGATCGACCTTCGGATCCTGACCCAGTCTTTATGAATCATTTGCTGTAAACCAATTTGCTGTGTTAAATACGTTTCCAGCTCGTGCCTCTTTTGCACGAGCTCTCATAGTCTCTGCTCGTCATTTGGTAAATTGGTTGTGTGATAGAGGAAAGTCAAGGACGCACACACATCTCTGCTGCAAGGTTTTAAACATCCGAAGGTGTCTGAGTCAAGAGTTTAGTTCTGAGTTTCATTTGCATGTCTGGATCACTTTTTTGAGTTATTCATTTGGCTGCCTATTGCAATGGACAACTTCACTTCACTTACACACACACACACACACACACACACACACACACACATACACACATATACAGCGCTGGTAAACTGAGGACCGAAAGTGATGCTGTAGGAAGTGATTGTACTGCTGTTTCCTGTCCATGTTTTTAGCGGATAGGTAGATGTTGAAGAGCTACTAAAGGAAATGTAGTATATCATCGGTGGCAGACTAATATGTTGTATCACATTGCATTGTGGAGCATTTCATCAGGCAATGCTGCTGCTGCTGCAGGGCTGCACCCATGATGAAATCTTTATCAGCATGAATGAAACAGTAAGTAAGAACATGTTTCGGACATTAAACGTGCACATTTTGTTTCGCAAGCTATGGAAATCGTACAAAGTGTAATTTTGTTTTGGTGTGTGTTTGCATGATAAGTGGGAAGGGCTGGATTTTTTTATCAGGACAGGGGTTTCTGGCTGCAGTAATAAAATGTCCGTACATTGTTAAGAGTGCTGTTCAAAGGAAGTAGTCTGAATGAGCTCAATCACTGTGCAGATTTTTTTTTTAATCTAGGCCTTTATGCAAGTATTTAGTCTGTATTTGCTGCATTTAACTTGATTAAGGTTTATGTGAAATCTATATGGCTCTGCCAAAAGTTGAAAAAAAAAATGGTAAGAAGCTACTTTATTTTTTTACTTTTATCTATTTTTTTGGTTCACTGACGGTGTAGCTTTCAGTTGCCAGAGAGAGAGAGAAAAAAAATGTTCGTGTTTACAGCCAGGCTATATCAAGGTGATGAAAAAAATCCCCGCTTCAGCTCGCGGCCTTGGTACGTTTTTCTTTTCTCTTTATCGGTTTCTCATCACACTGGCGTCTGCTTGTAGCATTCAGGAAGTGGTTAATGGAGGATGGTAGTGAGGTCTGTAACAGTTCACAAATGGAAAATTGAGACTGCAACCCCTGCCTAGTCATTTAGATAAAGATGGAGAAATTGGCCTCCATTCTTATACAGGTACATTTGTCCATTTTGTGAACCCTTAAAGGCATCATCTTGATGGAGAGTGTATCATGCAAATGGGAAAACACTGCAGCGATTATGAGAATAACATATTGTTTTCATTTTTGCTTCACCTTGATTTGAAATCTGATTTTATTTACACCTTTTGGTATCGAATACAAAACACAGGCTAAAGACAGTGAGTGGAAACTTGACAAAGAAAACAGTCAGCACTTTGTGTCATAGTAGTTTGAACTTCAGTCTCTAACTAGGCCACCAAAATGCATCTCTGTGCACTGTGGTGCATCAGACTTCACTTTTGAATGTCAGTGTTTCCCCAGTGCATCTTTCCAAATATTTAGTTTTACACCTCATCAAACTACATCCACATTTTATTTACTGATGCATTTATTAAGTTCCAGGTAGTAAAAGTTTATATTTTTATGGTCATGGGCTCAGACTCTCTCTCTCTCTCTCTCAGAACGTTTACTACTGCTAAAAGGATGATGTTGACGATGATGGGAGGAGGCCACGGCCGAAGGTGCACCCCTCGCTAGAATCCTACTTTCTCCCCCAGCTTCACCCTCCCAGCCATCGTCCACTACTGCCGTCCCTCCCCTCCCCAGCACCATGGCCAACCACCTGGAGCTGATCCAGGAGCTGCAGCAGCTGGACAAGGTGCCCAGCCTGGAGAGGCTGCGGGCGGCCCAGAAGCGGCGCACTCAGCAGCTGAAGAGATGGGCCGTGTACGAGAAGGAGATGCAAAACAAGAAGCGAAAGGCTGACAAGAAGGGACGCAATGCCAACAACCTCCAGCTCGAGTCCAAGAGGCATGTGTCGTTCGCAGCCAGCGTGGCGCTTCTGGAGGCGTCGGCTAGGAACGATCCAGATGAAGGTAGGGGCTGTAAATGTAATGTAAATGTTTGTGATGGGTGATGGCTGAAGATTTATGGGAGTAAAAAGGATGGCACACACTACACAAGTGCTCTTGACACATGTGACCAGTGGACACACACAAATATATCCACTGTAGACTTATTCTCCTCGTAACAAGGCAACACACTACAAATATGTGCCAGGGTTTCTTTCATAAGCTCCGAGTCAAACCCAGCACAAAGCTCAGTGACGCCACATTTGAATAATTACTCTAATTTCGGCCTCACCTCACTACTTTAGCTGGATATCACAATGCCAAGGTCAGGAATACCATTAGCTGGGTCTGCCCACTTAAATGCCGGCGGAACTCACTGCGTTCGAGACGAATTTGTTCTGCTTGGAGACTGTTTTATCATTGGGAAATAATGGAGTTGTCACACTGAGATGAGACTCTGCCAGTCTTTTAATTAAAATTTCTACGGCTGGTGCCCCCCTATTTGGAGATAATAATTGTTTTCCACCAGTACAAACAGTCCCACGATGCTGTGGTAGTGCTAACAGTGTGTCATTGATGCAAGGATGATAACAGACTGCTTATCATTTTGAGATGACATCTAATTTAACTTCACTTTGACTTGAAAAAGATTGAACTCTTTATCTTAACAAATGCGGCCCGTGGCTGTGCTACTGTACGCTCTGTGCTCGTGCAAGCTGTCTTTACAGATATGGAAAGAGCCACGAGGCTGAAAGTCTTTCCACAGTCAGTAGCTCTGCACTGCGTATACACACATATGCACATGCACATGGACTGTGAACTGGCACGTCAAAGCTCCAGCTGGACTGAGAGTCAGTGGAAGTCTTGGGGTTTGTGTTGTCTGGACAGCCAGTTGGATTTTTACCATCCTGTGTAAACTAAATAAAGATTTGATAAAACCAGCAGACGATAACAGATAAAAATGAAAATCTCTTTCCGTACTAACAAAAAAAAAGTTCTCAGTTATGTTCTACTGATTCTGCTGCTGCTGCTGCTTCATTACACTCAGATAGAGGTGTTGTTGTGTGAAAGATTTTGAAAAATGGTTTGAACAGCATTAAAAGGATTTCGTTGTGCGCTGCTGTGCGATGTGTAATTCCCAGAAAATCTGCTGAGCCACTTAGACTTTGAACCAGGATGTTGTGGCTGTTAGTGATTCGTGTAATTCTTTAGATTGGTTTGAGGTGGCCAGGAACATGCAACATCTCATCTCGTTTACTGTCACTTCCAGGAAATGTGTGTTTAACATTACCGTATGCTCACATTCGAAGATGCTTTGTTAAAAAAACATTCATCACCGGCAGATTCCAGGAATTATTAGCACTATATTCTGTGTATTTACGTTCAATAGAATTAACTTAAATGTCAAAGGCGTCTTTTTTTGAAAGGACAGACAAAGCACGGGAAGCAATAGGTTGAGTGACTAATTTTTTCCAGTGAAACAACAATCCTTCGTACACCTTTTGAAGGCCACTTGTAAAATTAAAATAATTTTATGATTTATGTCATTTGTCCAGGTTCTTGCCTTGACCAAACAAACGATTATAACTCAGTGTGAGGGTGGGATTTTGTATAGTTGGCTGAGTAAATGTAGAAGAAATAGTAAAGTAAAAGACTGATTTATCTATTGGATTTATTCCCTTGAAATTTTATACAGACATTCATGGTCCCCAGAGGATGAATCCTAATTTATTGATCTCCTGACTTTTCACCTCAAGGTTGATATTTGATTGAAATATCTCAGCAACTATTGCATGGATTATCGTGAACTTTGATGCACACATTCATGTTTCCCTCAGGATGAACTGTACTGAACTCTCCTGATCCCAACTTCTCATCTAGCACAGGCCAAATTTCAGTTTGTCTAGTACTTTGGTTTATGACTTACCAGCAAAACTAATGACGTTCCCATTGATCTCAGTGTATTTTGTGTTTACTGCTAATTAGCAAATATTCAAACGATAACATGCTACACTAAGACGGTGAACATGCTAAATGTTATATTGGGTACACATCAACATGTTGTGTACATGTTAACATGCTGATATTAGCAATTACCTCCAAGCCGTGCTGTACATGCTGTAGCATGGATGTCGACTGTTAGTCTTGTTTTTATGCAGATGCATTATATATGTATCGTATTATACAGTGTATTTCAATATGTGTATAACATAATTTCTGCCCATTATCACCCAGTCAACTTTAAAGCTCATCAATAATTAGGTAGTTTCAACTCCCATGTTTCTGAAGCCCAGTTATGTAAATAATAAACCTATATTTACTTGTTAATTTTCATCACGACTGCGTTCACTTCTTATCCAGTTTTCACACATCTGAATAAATATAGCAGCCAAGGTCTCTCAGTGTGCAGCAAGTTGAGAGTAGATTTTGCTTTGCTTTGTTTTGAGCATGACTGATGGCCAGAAGCTTTGTCAAGTCTCCTTGCTGAAGTCTGGGCATAGAAAAGAAATCAGTGTTATCAGTGCTGTTTAATGAGGGTGACCGTAAAAGGCAGAGAGATTAAAAAAAAAAAGGAAGGGAGGCTCGCTGTTGTGTTGCCCACACAGCTCCAGTGGCAGCTGGCTAGCTCAGGAGCCTGATAATCTCCTCTCTCATTCCCTCTGGTCCCCAAATGCTCGATCAAGCATCATGACTCCACACGCTATGCTGCTCAAGGCTCACTACTCACAGTCTGTGGGCTTCTTTTACAAAAATATTGCGTGACAGCATCGTGCATCCTCTCGTACAGTCACTGCAAAGAAGGTTATGTAAATTAGAAAATTGAATGTAGATCATGATGGAAATTCATTTTCATGAATCGGAACTAAAAGACCTATAATCTGCAAAAGCAATGAAAAGCAAAGCCAGCATGAGTGGTGGAAAGTTACAGGTGTGCTGAAAAACAGAAGGAGACCTCTGTCACTTCTTTTTAATGAAGAGAAAGGGAGAGAAAAGTAAAAACAACAGCAGAGAGAGATTGACTTTGACCTGAGGGTGACTCCACCGGCCTCGAGGCCATAATAAGATGAGAGGTTGGATTGGCTGAATTCACGCCTCTTTAATCCCTGACTGGCTGGATTGGCTGAGATGTTTCCTGTGTCTTCTCTGCAGTTGCAGTCAGAGCATCACTGGGTCGGCCGGAGGGTGCGAGCGTACACTGACAAATGCGTTCATTGGTATGCACGTCTTAGTATTTGCTGTTTGTCGTGTGCTTCACTTAAGCTTTATTTTATCTTGAAGAACAGATGGTGTTATAAAAAGTATCTGTGAACAATGCAGGTGTGCATGTCTATATGCCTGTGTTTAAGTGTGTGCATAGGTGTGTGTGTGTGTTCTCTTTCCTCTCTGAGCTACAATGTCCCTGTCATTATAACTTCCTCACTGGAAGCTGTGGGAACAGACTCACCAGGCCGTGAGGAGATGCAGATATAGTAAAGCCGCAGAGAACATGATGTGTACTCGAGCTGAAGTTTGTTTGTGTGTGTGTGTGTGTGTGTGTGTGTGTGTGTGTGTGTGTGTGTGTGTGTGTGTGAATATGTCGTAGTCGTGAGAGGAGGAAAAAGAAAAAAAAGTGTATGTGTGAATATTTGAGATTGCATACATGTAAATAAACTTTTCAGTGTGTGTTTTCAGTTGTGTGTCTGCGAGCCAGAGAAACACTGAAGAGGGAATAGTAGGTCAGAGAGGACTGGATAGAAAAGGGTGCATCCGGAGTCTGAGCGCATTTCTTTGCCCTCTGGCTGCCACCGTCCTGAACCCTCTGCCCCCTCGCTGTGATGAGGGTTGATGGCTGTGAAATTACTGTGAAGCACCTCAGTGTCTCTCTGAGCAGCTCCCTGACTATTGAGACTGATAGGTTTTCTCCTCTCCAGAGATCCTCTATCCTGCAGAGGAGCAGCCATCGGGGTCAGAGAGGACGGTCAACACACAGACACACCGACTATAGACTGACCTGACAGTTCCTCTTAACACCGCTGTGTTCGCCAGTGAAGTTGTTAAACACTCTCTGATATGATTGAAAGGGAAAGGGAAGAAGTGAAGTGTTGGATTCTACAAATATAACATGCTCGACACCTGAAAGAAAACTATTACAAAACAAAGTTTACATTCATGGACCAGCAAACGTTCTTATCCAGACGGACTTGCAAAGCTGCTCAGTTTTCATAATTAAGGCAACACTATCAGGTCAAGGGAAACATTTGGTGGCAGTCAAGTGATCCCACTGCTGAGCTGACTGTAAGAAAAGGTCGTTCAGTAATCCCAGCAGCTTTTCTAAGTGCCCTTGAGCAAGACACTGAAGCATCTTCCAAGGCAGCTCTGCCGCCATTGTTGTGTCTCTATTGTAAAGGTCAGATTATGCTAGAACAGAACATATTTGTTGGAGGTGTAAAAGGGTTTGTAGTTGTTGCAAACAGTTACACTCAAAGGCAGAGCGAAAAGCCTGCTGTCACAGAAAGGGACGGAGTAAATGTTTAAATGTGGGGATGACGGCCAACAGCTTCGGTCTCTCTCCAGTCATGGTGTTGTAACTGGTTGTTCACACGTGAAGCAGCTCGTCTCTTAGACACAGCTGACCAAATCGTGGTGGGATGGCTGTGTGAGTGTCAGATTGTTGGTTTTGGAAAGCTACAGAAACAACCTCCTCCAATTCTGATGTCAGAAAGGTGGCGGAGCAGTTCGGTCATCTGACAAGCACAAGTGATTTAAACTGCTTCCTGCTGCTCTTAATTTAATGGCTCTGTATAAATTCAGTCCATTTATCAAGTGTATACTTTTGTGCTTTTAAGTTTTTATAGTTCTTTAATTTTCTTTTTAAATTGTTTTTAGTCATACTTGTATTTCGTTAAAGTAAAACTATCCAAACTAATCTCCTACACTCTGTCAAGACTCATTTTATGAAGTTTATGAATCTTTTTTTATTAGCTATTGATGTTTCAGGTGTTTAAGTTACGGCACATTCAGCACATTTTATAATGTACATAAATAACTCAAAGATATCGACCGATCCAAGAGATGAAGCAATCAAACATCCAAAGTAGGAAGATAATAAACATGGAGACACCTGGAACAGAGCAGGGTGTCTGACGGCTTCTCATCAGCACAGCAGTTGTTTAGTGTGAGTCCAATCTAAATAATTAAAATAAATGTAAAATACAAGAACATCAGTGCAACTTGTTTTACTTCTTAAACTGTGACCGTTTGGAGATCCACAGTGTCATTATGGACCTGTTAGTCTGTTCCAAACATTGCGATAACGCGACTGCAGCAGAGACAAAGCCAGTTGTATTTTTCCTCCCTGAACCCACTTTATGTTTTACAGCTGTGACTATTTCCCACCCCTGAACTCTATTTATTCACCCACTCTCGTGGCAACACCCAGCGCACTAATTGCCACTTATTCCCAGCTCAAAATCATAACTTGTAACTTGATGTTTGAGAAGCCACGCTTTCAATCCACGTTCCCTTTTTAGCTGTGTGGCTTTTGCTTTCGGTTCACCGCCTTTTTTTCTGCCATATCATCACCATATAAATACAGAGGAGGAATAAAACTAGATTTCAGGATAGAAGAAAATACTCTGGCAGCGAGTAACGCCTCCTGGAAGGAGAATTCGCGTGTGGTTTTGCCTTGTTTTTTTTGTTTTTTTTCTCTTTCTATTTATTTGTGTGCAAATTAGGTCTCAGTGGAGCTTTTGTCTTCTGCTGCTGTCTTATTAGAGTGGTAAGGCCTTCTCCTCAGAGGCATCAGATAGGCTTAGCTGCTCCCAGGCATATGGCAGCAACACAGTGGCATTAAACAGACACACAAGAGCAGAGTGAAAAGAAGTCGAGCGCAACGCAAACAAAAGTAAATCATATCACATGCAACTTGGTGAAAAAACGCTGACCTTTCACTGTGATGTCCTCTCTGTGTCTCTTTCTATCACACTCCTCAGGTCATTCTGACTCCAGCTTTCTACTTTTTATCTATAGCAGACACGTGATGATACTGTACGTTGGTCAACCTTTGCTCTTGACTTGTCAGCAGGGAGATTTAACCGAATCATCTCTTGGAGTTTGATAGGGAATGAGACTGAAAGGCACAGACGGCCATTAGGACCTTTGTGTTTTCTTTACAGTCAGCGGCCTTCTCTGTGTAAAAGAGGTCTTTTGTGAATGATTGAAGGAGGTTGGAGGACTTCAGCAACATACGGCATGGATGCAAAATAGAAAACGCTTACTATACAGTACTATGCAGCCTTGTAGCATGTATTAGTATTAGTCTGTAGCTCTGTGGATGGCAATGGATGACAACATTGATTGGTCGGTCAGTCACTGATATTTCCCATCAACTATTGCAACGATTACCATAAGATTTTATACACTGACATTCATGTACCCCAGAAGATGAATTGTACTGAGTTTGCTAAACATTTTTTTTTTCGTCAAATGTCTCTGCAGTGATGGATGGATTACCAAATTTGTTGCACACGTTCTCCTGTAATCTGGTCAAAATGTTATTAAAATGTTATGTAATTTTGCTTGATGCCTCTAAGTTCCTCTAAAACTAATGACATTTCCATCAGCCTCCACTTTACTTTGCATTTAGCGCTGATTAGCAAAAAGGAGCATTCCAACATCCTAAACTCTCTGTTCTCGCTCCACAACATCTCAACATCCTGCGATGCTTAATAAAAGAATACTCTTGTTTGATCAGCACTTCCAACTTTTTGTTGAATGCGCTTATTGTAAGTCTCTTTGGACCAGAACATCTGCCAAATAAATAGAAAATGATAATAACAAATTTAGCTCCTTAAACCAACTAGCTCCTCTGCAGTCATCAGAGGCTGTCAGTTTTTTTTAATTCAAGAGTAATGAGCTTAGGACATGAAGGGGGATATCTAATCATAGGTCACAATATTAAAATGAGACGGAGCTCTTCAGTGATGATGTAGGTCGCTCTGCATCCAGATCAGTGTTACTGCTCTCTGTGCTAGTTTGCAACGATGATGTCAGACAAAGACAAAAGAGAATTGGTAAGCTTCAAACACTTTGCACTTGCAGACATAAAAATGATGGACTTTTGAACCAGACTTAGCAGCCAATAAAAGCCGCCAGAAGCTTGTTATCTGCCACCTCTTTCAAATGCCTTCAAGTACTGTAAAACATTTGATCTGATGGAGAGACCAGTGGTTTGACAAGAGATTCAGAGGCTCATTTCTGACATGCAGAAATTAAGAGTCTACTCAGTCTCCTTGGCCTTTATTCCTTCCCTTTTTCTTAACCCTTCTTAAAATTATTGTTTGATTGGTTTTGTGACTCAGCCGTAGCTTATTTTTAGACACACAAATATGTAATCAACCTGTTACTCAAGCCACTGGTTTGCAAAGGATTTTAAAATCAGTGCACGCTAACTAGTGCAGAGCAAAACAAAAAAACAAAAACAGGAGGTTGTTTACTCACATGTTTACTCACATGTCCAGCTAAGCTCTGACCTCCGACCTTTGACAACTGTAGCGCAAGCTGGCCAGCTTCTCTTGTGCATCCTGTGTCGTAACACAAATCCAAACAAGGGTGAGCACTCTGTGAGGACACAGGCGTGTGTCTGGTCCACTAGAAATGGAGAATTTTGGCTCAACGCACTGCGGCTTAAGACAACACATGTGCAGCGTTTAGAAAGGAAAAAAAAAGCTGTAAACTGAGAAAACACAACCACAGACATGCACAACCAAACACAGAGATGCAACACAGAATTACGAAACAAAAGAATTTTCTGGGGACAGTAAACATGGCGGGCATATTCATCATTTTTTATTGTCCCCTGGAAACCTCTGTTGTTTCATAACTCATTTCTGTCGTGTTCTGTGCGACTTGAAGAGTCTCTGTATTTGATTTTGTTTTCTAGATTTGCTGCACTTTGAGCTTTCAGGGCCAAGACAGTCTATCATCTCTCATTTTACAGCTTCCACAGACTGAAAGGTTTTGATGTTAAACCATGTGTAAACATTAATTCACTCCAAAAAGATGTTTGCAAAATCCTGCGGCGTACAAACCTTTTCAATTCAATTCAGTTGGATTTTATTTATATGGGGCCAAATCGCAACAAAAGTTTTCTCGGGGCACTTTTCTTATAGAGCAAGTCTAGACTGCACTCTTTGTAATATTATTTAGAGAGACCATGAGCAAGCACTTGGCAACAGTGGTGAGGAAAAAACTCCCTTTAAGGCTTTTTGTGTGTTTTTGTTATCTTGCGCTTATAAAATTAAACTGGAGCTGAAATGATTAGTCAATTCATCAGTTGGTCAATGGAACGGTTTTAATAATCGATTCATCTTTTATGTAATGTCTTAAGCAAAAGTGCCAATAATTAATCAGCTCCAGCTTCTTGAATGTGAATGTTTTCTGGTTTTCTCTCTCTTTTAAGATAGTAAGCTAAATATATTTGTGCTTTGGATAAATGAAGCCAGCATATTTTCATTTCTATTTCTGATAATTAGTTGATTAATTGCAAAATATTATGCAGATTAATCACTAACAAATACAATTGATTGTTGCAGCCCTAGTTTATGCCACCACTTGATGCTTTAATATGACCACTGACTAAAGGTTTTCATAATAAAATCTGGTACCATAAGATAAGATAAGATAAACCTTTATTCGTCCCACAGTGGGGAAATTTGCAAAGCACAGCAGCAAGGTGATAGAACAAGACTGAAAATAAACAGGCTAAAAAAAGTATTTACAATACCCACTGTATTATTATTATTATTATACTTTTTATATTCCTCTACCAGTGTGCTGTGCTGTGAGCTCAGATGTGTACTGAGATTAAATTACTCAAATCTTTAATTAAATCTATCAAGCAAAAAATTCTGCATCTCCTGTCATCACATGAGGCCATATGGCTCTTTCTGGACGCTGCAGTCATTCAGTCATAAGACCGAAGATTAGTGCGACCATTTTTTTCCATCCCTGCATCTTTCCCGGTGACAAAATTAAGCCACTTCAGTTAAGGCCAAATCAAAGCTCCTTCACCACCGGCTCTTTGCATTTTTGCTTCCTCCTCTTGTGCGATCGCCGTTGATTTCGCGTGACATTTCTGTTGCAGTTGATTACTGAAGTGGGATGTGGCATTTCATGGCCTGAGCGGGGCCGCAACAATGACAGGGTCGAGAACTACAGATAAAATGCATCCTTGTGTGGGCATCTATCAAATGCGTCTGTGATTAGGAGGACTGGTCTTTCTCTCCTGACTTCAGTGGATTATGGAAACTGTTTTTCTACCAGGCTGTCATCCTCGCCATCGCTTGCAGCTGCTATTGATATTCTTGTGTCAGCCCTTTGTGATTAGGGCAGTTTTCATGGAGTCTCAGGCAGCCCTCAGGTCAGCCAAAACTCTCTCTCTGCCCTCTCCTGCTCTGTCTGTCTAAATTAACATTCCTCCACGGGCTCGTCAGACTCTGCTCCTTCATGCGTTGCTACTCTGCCTGGCACACACTGGCACTGCTGTCTCCTCCCCGCCATGCTCGTTCACGGGCCTCGGCCTGGGCAGAGGGGACTGACTCATCCTGGTCATGGAACATTGTTTGGGATTAAAAATTGGGAAAAAAAAAAGAAGCAAATATATAAAAGTGGAAGCAGCGTGAGCCGTTGAACTAATATGTACAATGTTGTTTGCAGAATAATGTTTGTGATTTTGTGTCAGGGGTTGGCACGGTCGGTTGAAAGAGCAGGATGCATTGGAGCGTGGGATTATGATGATTTTGGCTTATTTAGCTTCATAACCGAACACGTTTCTTGGCTGTGTTACTGTCACGCAACAACAAAGGGTCATTTGTTGAACTCGAGCACTTCACCGACCATTTCTGTTTCATTATGTCCTCTTCTGTCAGTACCACGCTCATTTTCTTCATTTAATTTACAAGCTTTTCTGGTGCATTTGCCTCCTTTCATGCTGCTCACATAAAAGCCACACTATTATTATTATTATTGTTATTATTCACTGCTGGTTCACATGTGGTCTCAAGTGAACCGTGTTGCACTAAGTGGTAGTCTGTCAGCGAGCTCACTGAGATCTTCTCCCTCTCCTCCCCTCTTCCACATCAGTCAAATCTCGTGGGAGAACCCCCGACTCTCAAGTTAACTCTTATTTCCATGGTAACTGAGGCAGACATCGAGAGGTCCGGGCAGCCGCGGCCCAGAGCTGCTCGGCTGCAAAGGCACAAATTGCGCATCATCATTGCTGCAGCTGCACGGGACAGCATGTGGGAGACTGTTGGATGTGACTGCCGGGATAACTGGCCCTCAGGTGGAACTGTCACGGGTGGAAGTGGATCTTGTATATTGAACAAATTTGAGGAAAGTTATGAAAAAAAAAACTGGATCGAGGATTGAACTTTAATGACAAGCACTCAACTAAACTAAGAGAATTTTGTTTCTTTATTACAGTCAAGGTGAAAAGTCACATAGATGTCAGATATGCTGGAGGGTGTATGAATTATTCGATGTAGATTACCCTTGTTTTTTGAAACTGTCAGAAATTGACTATGTTGGGGAAAAACTGCTAAAACAAAAAATAGGATTTAAAGTTCCTATTCACTGTAAAATAACACCATTAATACCGAGTGAAGGAAGCAATTGCAGTGATTGTCCTCTTAAGAAGAACAACAGTTGGTTCAGCAAGTGCCCCTACAACAGCTGACGTTGATATAGAGTGAGTCTGTGTAGTGAGTTCGGGCTGGATGGATCAACAAAACGTTAGGGCTGCAACTAACGATTATTTTCATTATCAATGAATCTGTTGATTATTTCAATGAACGCGTATCTTGAGACAACTGAGAAAATGGGAAGAACAGACATGTGAGACTGAGAATGGCGACATTGAAAATGAGCTGCAGATAACTCCAACAGGACTGTGTGAACGGGTGAAAAATGCAAATGGGTTTCCCTTTTTAATTTTTTTTTAATTTTAACATTGCAAATCTGCAATAAAGATTAAAATGGAAACAACTGTCATGGGTTTAGTTGTATTGCAGTGAATGTAACTGACATGGCTTTTTGTATAATCTGTAACTTTCAGTAGAGTCTCATCTAATCTCTTATCTTTTTATCATATGGTACAGTTGTGTGTATCACACTAGCAAATGTTCACTTTTCACTCTAAACAGTTTTATTGTGCAGACAGGGAATCAGCTTTGCTCACTCGTCCACTGCGTCTTTATCAGCGACTGTGATCGAAGCCCACCTGCCTGTATGCCGGCCTGCTCAAGACGTTTAAGTGGCCGTGTGAGTCGAGCTTGATCCGATCCCTCGAATGCCTGTTCAGCACCCTGCTGCTCCCCCACTCTTTCTAAACCACCTGGTAACGTCTTCCAGCGTCTCTCCACCTCCCCCCTCATGGTGAACAAGCAGCCCACCTCACCATACAGTAAATCCTGCAATAGGGTTCTGGATTATCTGACGAGGATTAGGCCTCGCCAAACCGAAAAGGGCAGCGTGTTTCATTAACAACACTTAAATTGATAATGTTAAACCCTAGAAGCACAGTGAGTGACCTTTTAATTGTATGTGTCGAAACACTTGTGGACTGGGAATTTAATGCAGAGTGAGAGTAAAGTTCAAAATGTTTCCAAACCAGAAAGCCCTGAAGCAAAAGAGCCAAAATTACAGCTTTTAGATCGTGAACTCAACAGTTTGTTTAGTGTGTATTTGACAAAAATGAAAAAGGTGATTGGGCAAAATATGAACTGATTGAGACTTTGAAGGAAGTGAAAATGTGTAATATACCTCAGAAACCAGAGTAGATACTCTATTCAGATTTGATAAAATACCAATATAACCAAACTCAGCTCTCTGTCATTACTGGAGCCATGAAGCCCAAATGGGGGCAGTGGAGTGGAGCTGAGCTGGGATGAACAAATGGCAACCACTGCAGCTGGTTATAGCCCGAGGAGCTGTCAGTCAAGACAAACAAGGCCAAAAATAGACCCACCTTTCAGCCCTGCATGCTCTTAATAGAACAATAGTTTTCAAAATTGCCACCAAGACACATGAGAGGAAGTAAAATTAACTCTTGAGAACTGATTGAATTTTTTGAAGCCAGCATCAAGTGGTCAGGAAAGGAACTGCAGCTGAAGGCACTTGAAATGATCTTTTTCTTTACATCCATTCTTCTTGCCTGTCAACACCTGGTGCTTACATCACTCACAATGCAAGTCGACCACCCGCAGCTAGGTTGGTTTGACAAATGTAGCCTTGAGCTCACTTCTTTCTAACACAACAACACAAGATTTTCTTAATTTCTAAGAAAGTCTTTAGCCCCAGCCGAGACTCGAGTGACATCATTTGAGGCAGCTTATCAGATTTCACGTTCTCCCTCTGGAGCCACAAAATGCTTTATGCAACTTTTTTGTCACATATGTATTAGCACTGCACGATAACCAGACTTTGGATGAACTAGGTGGCACTCCTTTTAAACACTGAGCAGATTTGGGCTTGGCTCAGACATGTCGGGCCACATGCGACTCAGGTCTTCAGGATGGGTTTGAGCTCTGTGTTTCGTTGGCCATTAAAAATGACCTCCCTCTGTCTCACAGTCAGTCCCCGGCAGGCAGGCTGTCTTACTTTCCATCCTTCTCTCTCTCTTTCGCTGTAATCAGTGGAAGCCTGCTATCTTAATGCCTTTTAGCGAGCATACTGAAGCTAATTGGATGGGACTCTGCCGCATAATCCAGAGTATTACTGAGACAAACAATACTGATGCTTGTCTCCATAACTTTATGTTACAGTTCTTTTCTGTTTCTGTAGATCATAAACGTGCACAGACTTGAACACTACCTTTTGCTTTGTTTGTAGGTTTACAATTTGGCCACAGTGTTTCTTGATTATGTCAATTGGCCTGTAAACTAGAAAATAAAACCTGCACGAAGCAGTTGGAACTCAATTATAAGAGCTAATGTAGCATCTTGGCTTCAGGTTTGTGAGATTGCGAGAGAGGGGAAATGTATTAATTGAAGTGCCTGATAAAATGGATGGTTTTTTTTTCAAATGGTTTTGTCTCTCCCCTTCTGTTTCTGTACCTGATGTGATGTGACTCTGCACTGATATGACTGATTATGAGGCCTGGATTGGTTCCTGGTCTCAAAGGCTCATAAGAGGTCTACTACAATAAATGGTCAGTAAAAGGTGGCGATCTTTTAAATATTGTTTTTTTTATATATTTGTTTTGTTTTGTATATTTGCATCATAGCTTTATAGATGACAATATTGGTCCATCTGTCCATACGTCACTTTGGTCAACAACTGTTCAATGGATTGCCAGGAAATTTGGTGCAGACATTTGTGGTCCCCAGAGGATGAATCCTATTGACTTTGGTGATCTCGCTTTTCCTCTAGTGCCACTATGAGGTTGGTTCAGTTAGTGAAATATCTCGACAACTATTGGACAGATTGCCACGAAATCATACATTCATGGTGCTCAGAGGATGAATCCTATTGACAACCCCTGACTTTTCCTCTAGCACCACCAGCAGATCAAAGTTTTCGCTTGTCCTGTTAAATCTAAAAATCTATTTGATGGACTGGCACAAAATTTTCCTGGTTCCCAGATGATGTATTATAATAATCTCTTAACTTTTCGTCAAATGTCATTATCTGGTCTAATTTGTCACATACTTTGGTTAATGATCAAGTACACAATAAATTATTTAACTCAAAGCACCACTGTGCAACTTCATAGAGAAATAACACCGCTGTAGACTTTTACTCTTGTGTACAAACAATCACCAACGTCTCTATTCATTATAATTAAGAAGATGGGACAAAAGCGTATTCTGTCACAGTTGTTGCTTTCAGTGTTTGCTTAGGCCTAATTAGCATTAATATACATTAAAAGCTCTGCCTCAACGCTTAAAAGCCAGCCAGACATCGGCAGTGTCAAATGGAAATAAACTGTGAAAAGGCTCCATTATTTGAGATGGGGTTTATGGATTTGACGTTAATCTGATGAAGTGTTGAAAGGAGCTTTTTTTTTTTTTCTTCATTGTGCTGGCTAACATTTGTGAACCATTAAACAATGCCTGGGATTTGTCAGGGTGTCCACAATGCCAGCGGGCCACCTGAAGGATTTGTCTGCTAATTCCATTATTAAGAGTGCTTTAACACTGTCTAGGTTTTAGATTCAGCTCCAATCATCTTCCCAAATCAAAACCCGGGATCATTGGACTATGTTGTGTTTATTCTATCTCGGCGTTAATTTGCTGACAGCGACCCAGAGAACACCTGCTGCATCCCAATCTACAGTTTGTCGAGTCTTCAAACTGCCTTCCCCCGCTGCGCTATCGAACTACATCTGTTAAAGCAGCGTAACATACAATTAAAGTCCCTTAATAGCTCATCATGTGGATGATAATTATAACACACAGCGGAATGCTAATTATATCAATGATCTTCTCTCCTAACGTCCTACTAAAACCAATGTCATTTAGCTGCTACTTATGGACGTGCCAAGTGGCCTACTTTCTGCACAGCCGACAGGAAAGCAGAGAAGGCCACCTCGCCTCAAGAGCGATGGGAACATAATCATGTTATTTTCTGAAAACTGCTGCACTGTTGATATATTTAGGCCATTTGATTGTTCTAACATGAAAGTATCTCATTTGTGGGAACTGATGCGCACTGTTGAGTATGAGCGCTACATCAGCCTTTTCCCATTTGCAGTAAATGAGTAAAAAACGAGTGAAATGGGGTCGTGGCGAAGCCTAATGATGACAGAAATGAGTACTAGCAATATTTCGATCAATTACCTCAGTATTCGGCGAGCTGAATGAGAAATATTCAAAGAACAACGTGGCCTTGAGATCAGTCCACGTACTGTGCCTTCAATATGCTGAAAAAGAGCCCAGTTTTAACAGCGTAATCAGATTGTAAATGATCAAACTGAAATTCAGTAAAACAGTCATTATTCTCAGACCCATTTCAGAAAAGTATAATCATGTTTTCCTGTGAACTGAAGTGCTTGAATAAATGTCCTGCTGAGCGTTTATTAAAGTCGTCAAATTAAGTTTCTTAAAAACATGGTTAGCGTCTGAGTCAGCTTCTCTGCATGTGTTGGATTTAAATTAAAAACCTCCAAAAAACACTCTGTCTCCTAACTGGAGGAAAAGTTATATAATTGAAAATTGTAGCATTTTTTTTTTTTTAAGGTTTTCTTTGATAATAATAAAATCAATAGTTATGCTGAACATTAATATTCACTCCAGCTCTTGACTCCCTACACAGAATTAAAATGATTTTTTGCTTAGAAACAAGAAACATTTCTATGGTGTTTTGATATATTAGAAATTGTAATTGCAAAAAAGAAGAAATTAAAGTGTTTAAAATATTCCCACTCTCTTGTGACGTTTACTTTTGATACCTGCATGAAAACAAGCACATTTGCGCCTTAATGGAATCAGCACTAATGTTAGAAAGCTTGACTCACTGGCTTTCACCTTCCAATAGAAATGCAAACTTAACATGATGGTTCTTCCTAAATGCAGAGTGTTGTAAAGCGACAGATGGCTTAAATTGCTATGCTTGATAGCTAAAGCTGTGTGGTTAGTAGAATATCATGAATATTGATGATGCTTCTCTGAATAACACTTCATCAACTAAGTGATGCCATAAGAAAAGCCCAAGAGGCAGGAGGCCTTTGTTTCCAAAAACACATCCAAAAATGTTTTTATCCTCTTTTGAAAAAAAAAAAGGAAAAATATGTTTCAAGTGATGAGAAGCCAAATTTCAATTAGATTTGTTATTTAACAGAGTCAGTGGGAGCAGACTCAAGTGTCTCATGTATTTAATTTGACCCATCTTAAAAAGTTTTATAGTGCACTTATGACTGTAAAATATCAGCGTTGCCTGCAGTGCATTACAATCTGCCCTCTCAAGAGCATATCAGTGTTTCAGAGGGATTATCAGCCACAGTGACATCGGTGTATTACATAAACTGTTCTCTCACAGGTATCAGCTAGTCTGTGAGATTGAAGGGATTCTGCGGCCGATATTATTGCTGCACACCAAATATTTGCTTCTTCAATATAGCGAAGAGAGATACTCTTGAAAGAAAATCAATTCTCCACTTGGACACTCCTGCGTCTGAGCTCCCGCAGCCCCTCTCATATCGCAATCTTTACTTGATCTTCACTTCACCGGCTATTCCTCCTTATCAGCGATCATTGGCTGTGAGATGTGAGTCTATAGGGGGGGAGGATCAGTATGAGTCAGCATCCTGAGTGAAAGCCTGACAATAAGAACATCCATGCTATTAAGTGTCCTGTAACAAAGTGTTCCTTTTCCACGACAAGGGACACGTCGGTGTTAACTGTGTTTCTTTTATCAGTTTTTAAAACACAGCACATCTTGCGGATCAGAGCATCAGTGCATTCAATATGCTGTGATGCGATTCTCCCTCATCAGTCATCTGCCAGGGATTTCCCAAACAAGAATATGTAGGCTCATAAAAATGAATCCTAAAGTGAACTCTGAGAGATCCTAATCTGTGCAACCGCAAAGATTGAAGGTTATAGTACTTGTACGAGCGACTCAATTTGACAATGTGATCTGATATGATCTATGAGAACTCGGAGTATACAGTGTGATAGATGACGGCACAAACGAGGCTACTGAAGGACAATTATTTAAAATTCAGTCTGTGAAGTTCTCTTTTTTGTTGTTGTTGTTCGCTGTTCAAACCTGACTTTTGAGGTAAATATAAAAACAACTGTACTGATAATTATTCACTGTAATCTGAATATAACAAATGTCACCGTCAATAAACATAAAATACAACTTAAGCCCTCATTAACAAATAATGTATGTTAAACAAATAACATTGACTGAAACAGATCCTTAACAACAGGTGATGTGTTGTTCTGCTCTAATATTGGTTTATATGCATCATATACACTTTAGGTGGATTATTAGTTGGAAGATTTATGTAAACTTTCTGTCCAATTAAAGGATCCTGATTACAAGGCAACAACCGGATATTGATTGAAATTATTATTAAAAATTATTAAAATGGATAATTTGTCCACCCTATAAGTTTATGCTGAGTAACACTGAGGAGTTCCTGTGAAATCAAAATCTATGAAGTTGTTTTTATCAGATGGGTCTTGCACCGATCATTTACTTATCTATTTCCTGGAAACTGAAAAACTGTGTATTAATTTTGCATCCAATGAATCAGCGTTTCTGTGGGCTGGTCTTCACTGATTACTGTACACAAACACAACTTTATTCACTGATTTGGGTGAAACTGGATCATATTTTACGGTGAAAATATTTGGTTACGTATGTTAGTATGTTAAGGCAATATTATGCACAGTGGATTAACTCCTGACGAAGAGCACATGAAAAAATCAGAAACACTCATCTGTTCCACTACTGAACATAATAAACTCATACATCTTTGCTAAACTGTAAAATATCGACTCAAAACATCACATTTATTTTGTTTCGATGCACAACAGTAAAGAGGATTTACAGTTTTAATAAGAGCAGACTTAGAAAACTATAGAAAGTGTATTAGTATTCATGGTATTCATGACCCGAAGCGCACATTACTGTTTGTGAAGAACCTCTTATCAATAATCAGAGTTCAGGAAACTTATGACCTAAATAACTCCTGTATAGTTCAAGTTCATTCACTGGGGATTTGTTTCCATCTCCAACACACAAACACAGTATTGTGGATGCAGTATTGTGGCGGCGCAGTAAGATAACAGGAAGGAAGGGTGGGTTTCTCTTCCTCTACTGTTGTTTGTTGATCTATCTTTTATCTTTTGGGAAGCATCTCGTCCAGCTCCATCTCCTCCCTCAATGGGAATTTATGGGACCTGCCCAGGAAGGCATGCACGAGATTTCAGCAGCGCTGTGTTACTGGCTTATGTGGTGGTAGATAAACACCACAGTGACCCTTCGATGTCATGAATTGCCTTTTTTGTGTTTGTGCGTGTGTTTGCTGGGTCCCTTAGGGCGGTGCTACAGACAGATAGGAATCACATACATGACTCGTGTCTTCATCTCTTTTTACTTTCCCTCCCTCTTTTTTTCCCACATCTCTCAGTAGCATAGTTTTGTTGTGTCTTGTGTGATGTATAACAACATGTTTCTCCCTGCGCTCCCCTTTTTGTGTGATTACAAAAAAAAATCCCTTTTCCTTTTATCACAAAACTCGTATTCCATGGGTGGGATAAAAGGAAAGAAGTTGCACGTTGGTGATTAAGTCTGAGTCTACATGCTGCTAATGAGACATGCAGGAGGCAAAATACCACAATCTCTCTTGAATGAACTTAATCACCATTGCAAATAGTGCTGGGTGTTTCAGACCAATTTACACTACAATCATTAATCAATCAACAAAAAGTAGTTGCAAACTTGATATTTGATTAATTGCTTAAGTAATTTATCTACCAAAAATACCAAAATAAACTTCCTACTTTTCAAATGTCAGGATTTTCTGTCTGTTGCACTGTCACTTTGTCCAGATTGATATATCTTAAGAAATTCTGGATGGATTGTCATGAACAGCTGTACAGTCATTCATGGTCTCCAGTGGATGAATCCTAATGACGTTGGTGATCCTCTAACTTTTTCTTTCGCATCATTATCAGGTCAAAATTTCAATTGTCCAATAATTTGGGTTATGATTAAATACTTGGAAAAACAATGAGGTTGCTAACTATGTCTATATGTCCACATGCTGATAAGGTAAACTAAGATGGTGAACATAAATAATTACACTTGCTGGTTATCTACATGTTAACATTGACAAAGGTGATTTCCTTGGAGTTCTGTTGGTTGTTTTGTAAACTCACTTATCAAACTGCTAATGCCCGACCTCTATTACAGCTGATGAATGCTGCTAATTCACATTTTTGTGTGGGTTTGCAATTGTAATTATGCAGATAAAGTCTCATTTATGATTTTTTTTTTTTTGTTTATCCCCAGTGTGAATTAATGTGTCCAGAAAGTTATCTGGTAATTACAGAATGTTAATTAGTTAATGCTTCTAAAAAGGGGTTTGTTTGTTTGTTTGTTGTTGTTTTTGTTTTGACGACAATGTGTCCTCTCTCTCTTTTTCCTTTTTAAAAAGACAGAATGTTTCAGTCATCTGTCTTGCAGCAACGAGCGATTGCGTTTGAACTGACTCATTATGTGAGTTTGCACTGTATGTTAGACGTTTGCCCTTGGAGATTTTGAAACGATAAAAGAGTTCTGCCCAGTATTTACAGATACACATACAGACACACACAGTATAACAAAATTGTATAACGGGATAAATCCAAACAAACATGAACATTGAACTGAAAGGGAAATGATGTGTTCACTGACAGATCATAGATCATAAGAAATCTGGCTTGTTGCTGCTTTTGATAATGTCTGCTCATCCTTAAAATAAGAAACAAATAGAGAAATTGATTGTAAAGTTGCCTCAGTATTGATGCATTTGTTTGTGTTGCTGTGTGCATCTCTCTGTGACAGGTTTTGATAAAGGAGGCCGTCATCCTTGCAGACACCATCATATACACAACTTGTATATGTTCACATTCGCACACCACCATCGTATTGTAACTACAGTAAATAGACCTCATTTGTTTTCCATGAACGCTTTATTGAGCGTTGTTTACAGAAATGGGATCAGACAGACCAAAGATTGAAAACAAAAACCAAATATTCCACCCAGACGTGGAAAAAAATCAAACAACAAAACACAACATAAAATATGCATTAAAAGAGAGCCGAAACAAAACAAAGCCATTAAAACATTCATAAATATTAAGCAAGAACATAACTATATGACAGTTGTGTTTTTCAGATTGAGCCAACTCTCTCTCTTTCTCCTCCAGCTGTTTACACTCGTCTCTCTCTCTCTCTCTCTCTCTCTCTCTCTCTCCTTCACATCACTCAGCGTCAGATACATCACACATCATAACTCAAATCTATTTCATCCTAACTAATGCATGAGTGCACACACTCACAGAGAAAGTAATTCAGCACCAGTGCATATATTTTGGTGCATGTCGCCCTAAAAACCAATCACATGTTGTCGCTGTTTGGTGGCGTTCGATGTGTCTGTGCTTCCTGCATGTGCATTTGTTAATCTCGCTCTGGTTTCCATCACATATTTTAAAATGTATAATTTCCAGCCTAGAGGAGCAGGCAGAGCTATCTGACTTCTGACACCATTACACAACTGTCACCTTCTGATTACTTTTCCAGACTCAAATGATGTGAAAACATCGCTGTGGGCATGGCCAACGTGCGGCAGAGGAAAATCTAATCACACAAATACACAAACACACGACGGCCTGTCAGTCCAATGAAATAACGTGAAAACAATAAATTCAAATCTGCGGGTGTATTTTTGTCTCGATGTCCACACACATACCTGCCTTTACTGCAGCTGAGCTCCGTGTATGTGACACTAGTCAGCATTTAATGGAGATTAATAGCAGGGTATGTGACGTGAACAGTGATGGGTGGAGTGTTTATTTAGTGTTCACACAGACTCTGTCATTCATCCTAAATATTTTATTTTCACACCACTGTATTATTTATCATGAAACTGTCCACCCCTGGATTGTTTTCAGTCATGGTGAAAAATAGAGATTTGCTCACGCTGGATGCAACGATCTCTGCTTTCTGATCAGAGCTTCTGGAAAATTTATTAACTTCATCCAGATCCCAACAAACCTTCTGGCACTTTAGAAAACAATACTTTTGTAATACTGCAAACATTTGATGATTTTTTCCCATCTTTCTTCTGTCTTAAAGTTGTTTTCTTGCTTTGTCTTCAGTCCTCACCATCCAAACTCTTCTGACATTAGCTGATATTTTGAACGTATAATCAATATCTTTGAGGATGACCTTTGTGCAAAATACACATCTCTAACAATAGGAATGGTTGAATGTATTGTGCATCACGTGTTCACACATTTGTTATGAAATGTGGTCTTTTACATGTGCATGTATGTGTTTGCCTGACTGCAGACATGAGAACGTCGACGACATTAGTCTTGATCCTGTGGGTGTGTTTTCTTCTGAGGTTTGAGGCTGAAGCTCCTGCAGCTGTAGTGTTGCTTGAAGGTAGAAAGGTAGATATCTTGCTAGGCTTGGGTGGTGTCTGTTTTTTCATACATTCCTGACATTTCACTGGGATTTATAGTATACGATGAAATCAAAAAGCTGAGCTGCTGATGAGCATGTATGACATTGTCTAGCCTACAACAGTGTGTATCTAATATGCAGTTATCCTACTTAGTCAAGTCCAGCTGGGTTTAAATACTTATGGCCCACAGAATAATGATGAGATAGTAAATAAGCTCCCTTCTTCCATAGATTCTTGCTGGAAGACCCCATGACACTAAACCCAAAACATCAGCTCAATACAGCATCTCTGTATCAGTTTAATAGAAAGAGGAGTATTTATATTGACTGACTGTATTGAAAATTATACAGGATTTCTAAATACTGTGGCATCATGTTAATACCATGATACTAAGACTAAAATCTACTCAATACTTCATGTGGCCACATCTATTTATCGTCCCCTTTTTTATTTAATGAAAACATGAAAAATATCAGACGACTGTGTTGAACCAGTCGACTTTAAGCTGTTGTTATTGCGAGTATTTGTCTTATTGAAGCGTCCTTTTACAACCTCCACCAGCTGCTGTGTTGCTCGACGGTAGCTGAACCCTGACATCTGTCTGTATGGGGCCACAAAAAAGGTGAATGTCTACTCTGAAAAATCAATAGGCAATCCTTTCATGACCTCCTGAAAATCCTCTCATTACAACTTGTGGCTGTGGCTCACTGGTGTAGTAATTCATTTGCGACGATCAATAAGGAAACATGAAAGAAAAGAAAGTGCAAATAATTAATTCTGTTTTTGTAGGAGCAGCAGTGGATTGTATAATTTAGTGGTATATTATGCTTACATCCATCTCTCAAATGAAAAAAAAAAACTTAGATGAGCTTTGTTATTGCAGCCAATATCAGCACCTACACTCTCTGCAATGCAAATTCGTTTTATCAGGCTTTGGCATTGACTATCTTGAGTAGCATCGTGGTGTGACAGAGCAATGTGACATTGTTCAGTTGACATTGAGTTTGATAGAGAGACTAAAGTGAAAGATGTAAAAAAGCAACCGCTTTAATATTGTCACTGGCCTTCATGCTACATCCTAGTGTTCCCTGTTTTCCAGCGGCTTTGTGACGTTGAACGTGACAAGGAAGAAAAAAAACACAGAATGGTAACTTGTCTATTTTTGCACCAATTTTGGTATATGGTATTGGAGTAGCTCATAGTGCAATAACTTATGTGCTGCTTCAGGCTTTTTATATACTTATAATAGAGAGATGCATTCAAATACTGCAGCCACTTATTGAGACTCACAAAGTGTCTGGAGTACACACTTGCCTCCTCTGGCTAAGAGGAAATAAAAATAATGCAATGTGCTGTATTCAGGTAATCTTGTGCTTGATGCATCCTTCTGAATAGTTTTATTTAAATGCAATTTTCAAGCCAATTTAAATTCAATCATAATCTCCTTAGGCTGACATTTAGAAGGTTCCCAGAAGATTGTGAAACGCAGAAAAACACCTTTGTACCTAATTACAAGAAAATCACAGAAGATGCAGCTTGTGTTAGCACTGTAGTTCCTCCGAGATGTGTTGTTTACAATCCGGGTTGGACACCGTTCGTGTACAACACAGCACTTCAAATCCACGGTGGAAAGCAGAGATGGCGTGTGACATTTATTAGATGCAGTCTGACAGAGCTTGCACTCTGTAACCTTGGGCCCAATTCTCTCAGCACTCACTGTAATATTTCAGTTTTTTCCTCACTTACCTCTTACAGGAGTGCATGAGGAGCGAACCGTCGTTTTCTGCAGAAGCTCACTTTGGTTTTTGTGGCCTTGGATTGTAACGGCAGCTGATGTCGGCCATGTGAGTGCTGCTGAGCTCCAGCATAGATGGTTGTAATGATACAGGAAATGTTCTGGCAAAGTCAAATATCACAGTTGGATGTTGATAGTGATGCTTGTCAGCAGCCTAATAGATGCAGGAATCAGGAAGTGGGATAATACAGTTAGGCTGGTGATGGCTGCACTTCCATTATGCCACTTTTATTGTAGAAAAAGCACTCCCACAGTCATATTTTGTGAATTGCACCATGTGTTTCCATAATGACCAGCTGCCATTATCGTCAAACAGTGCTAACATCGATCTCACTTAAAGGAAAGTCCTGCAACACAGCCGCTGTGCATGAATACTAACCTCTCTACTGGTCAATTTTCATTCATACTTATCTTGTGATCTGCCTCTCTAGCAAACCTCCCACCCCTGTCTTTATTAGCTGTCACATAAAAATGCAGTTCATATCGCGGGCGCTCCACTGAGAGCACCAACTGTTCTTAACTTGAAGAGTGTGTGTGCCTGGTACTCAAAGCTGCATGTAGAGAAAATGAGCTATGTACAAGGATTATGATACTGTAATAGTATATATGAGTGTACATGGACCAGCACACATGTAGTATGTGTTTTATACAATTTGCATAAAACTTTCTCAGTTTTACAGTTTGTTTCATTTATTCAATAAATTCTCTTGAAGCAATGTCCATATAATATAGTAGAGAAAGGCCTATGACAGTACTCTGAAAGTCCAAGGTTACATCTGCAAGTGTTTTATCCAGCCAACGAAACCCCAAAGATATTCTATTTACAATGACATAAAACAGAGAAAAGCTGGAACGATGTAACGTTTGGCACTTTTTGCTCGGAAATTAATCTGAAACAATTGATCAGTTTCAAAAATAGTTTCTTTCTGACAGATGTGATAATTATCATCCCAAATCTCTCATCTCTCTTTCAGCGTTCAGCGTCATAACCTGATTTATCCATGCGCTGTTTTTTTTTTTTTTTTCTCTGTGAACTAAAGGCAGTCGGCAGCACTGCCAAAAACAGGGGATGATAATGACGTGGAGAGGAGCCCTGTGTGCCACGGCTGCTTCCTGCTCAGGCCGGCAGGTTTAGCGGTGTTAGCAGTCAGGCAGCTGTCCAGTGCGCAGCCTGTGATAGCTGATATTTTGTGAATTAGGGTTCGGGGCGGAAGGTTTATCCGTTTGGACTACGAGGCAGACAAACTGTAATCCCGAGCATTATTACATCATCCTCCATCACCAGCCCCTCCCCTCACACCCACCCATCATTCATCCATATTTCCAAGGTCAGTTGGGTAACATCCTGGCAGGGCTGATAATTTGAGAGATTGAAGTTCCTGCAGGGATGCATCACAATGATGCAGTAAGATTAATGGATTGCAGATTGATTGGTTGGTGATGTCACCGGGTAACAAAAGGTTAAGTTAAGGTGCACATGCAGGCCGTGTGAGCAATCAAGAGGAATTGGGTTGTATGGAATCGCATCATGCTTTTATCCTGCACCTGTTGCCAGGACATGTTATGCTTTCCATGCAACATGTGTCTCTCTGAACTCACAACTTGCAACATTAAACTGAATGACTTTCTATTCTCAGCCACAATATAGTAATTCAGGTAAAGCAGGTGAAGCATGCAGTAAAGTGAGACCTCTAAATCAGTTTTAATTGTATTTAGAAATGTGGAAAATAACAAATACCTCCTTGTCACTTTAGACCTCCACCTTTACTTATGAGTTTCTCCATCTCTTCTTCCACCAGTACGCTACCTGCTGAAGAATAACGTGAGTCCAGACCTCTGCAATGAAGACGGTCTCACCGCCCTGCATCAGGTAACGCTGACTGTTTGTCTCTCTCCGCCTTGTGACTTTCTCTCCTCTTGATTTTTCTAATTTGTCTCTTCAGATGGTATTTTCTTCTCAAACTGGGGCTCTAATTACTAATCAGTATCTCATCTCAGATCAAAATGATGTAATTGAAAAGATTGCTAGTTGCGTGTCAGACATCAAAAATACAGCAAGAGGTCTTCTTGTAACAGCAGGTAGAGCAGGTTGATCACTAATTGTAGGGTTGGCGGTTCAATCCTTGGCCACGTCCTTGGGCAAAACACTGAACCATTAATTGGTTAGACCAGTGATTTGCATGATTTTCCATTTTACCAAAAATAAAACTAAAAAAACTGCCTCTGTTATATCAGAAATTAGTGACGCTGGCAGTAAGTTTGTGGACCAGAAAATGGACAGAAAAACACAACTTAGGATAACGTCTAGTTTTTCATGTACTTATATATTATAAGAATACATTCATATCCCACAGTCACTTATTGAGAGTCTCTAAGTTGCTGGAGTGTATGCCTCCTCTTGGCAAAAGGAAATAAAAGTCAGTTATTTTTGAGAATCCTTTGTGCATGATGGATCCCCCCAAATGAACTTCACATTTAAGAGGCAGTTTTGAAGCCAATTTAAATTCAGTTATAAACCCCTTCGGCAGCTAAACGTCGCATTTAGAAATTTATGTACAAAATGTCTAATACATTGTCAACCAAATGGCTGAAGAAGAAAGAAACAGCCTTTACAACAGATTGAATATTTTTTTCATTCATATATCAGTCTTATAGACAAGTTTATTGTGTTGTCAGATATACCACATCTCCTTGTTTGGCCTCTGTGGAGCAGTAAAACAACACGACTCTCTTCTTTTTAAAACTTCTATTAGTCAAGTCCAACTTGGCCATTAGCATCTCTGTCTTTCTAGAAATATAATTAAATCATTTCCTGGTGTGATTAGTTTGCAGTGGTAGGAATTACAGGCCTCGCACAGAATAATGTGTTGAAGTTTTCTGATTTTTAATAGTGAGGAAATGAGTTCAGTATTGGGGAAATTAATCCAATTTGATGTAGGTAATTGATAGAGGAGGTTAGGCCTATTTTCACTTGCTAATTAGAGCCATTACTGGCATGATAATCAAAGCTTCCACCTCATCCAAATCAATGTTCCAGCTC
Source organism: Holacanthus passer (assembly GCA_025331565.1). Taxonomy (NCBI): domain Eukaryota; kingdom Metazoa; phylum Chordata; class Actinopteri; family Pomacanthidae; genus Holacanthus; species Holacanthus passer. The sequence goes on along the minus strand of JAFREQ010000011.1, from coordinate 16,973,417 downwards.
AGTTATCACTCAAAACTGCTCAGTTGTCTGTGTAAATAATGGATCATTACATGTCTTGCTTGTTCACAAATCAAACAGCTTTTGATTTGAAAAGTCGTTTTTTGCTTCATTCCTCTGACTCACAGCCAGTTTCTGTCACCACTGTGCAAAAGAAGCAGCTCAATGTACAAACATTTGTTTAGACCACTTAAAGCACAACCGTCAAATCAAATCCTGGGGCCGGTTTCAAGATAGTCTTTGACTTTGACTCGGCTCACACTAATCTAGACCTCAGATAGACGTCCTTCGATTCATCTGTTGCACAAAGCCGCCTAGTTCTTGACTGTCTTAAGTAGGATTAAAGTGCAATGAATTCTGGGTAAAAAGGGACATTTTATTAAACTAAAAAACCTGGCAGACTGAGCGGCTGCATTAAACTGCTTAGCTCGGTTCGCACCGGTAGAAAATGTTTGCCTTCGGGAAGAATTCAGCAGCGAAAAAGGACATTTTACTGTGAAAATGCAGCAAAGAGCGTAACACAAAAAACCTTCAGGAGTATAAAATGTCAGACCAGTGGCGGAGCTCAGATACTGTGTCTTCTTTATGTGGCAGCACTTCTCCTAACTCACCAGTCCGACTCGGGATGGTTTCTTTGGACAAATGAAAATGACTGACGACGTCCTCGCTGCCGTATATCTCCAACAGGTTACTGCTCTCTCTGAAAACTATTTCCTTTCTCATTACTCGCTCAACAAAATTGTTAGCAGACCACAAATTATGAGCCAAGTTTTGCTCTTTTTTTTGTCATTTGGTGCCACTGGTCAGCAGGTATCAGTAAATGTCACCATAAAAACATTAGTTGAGTGGTAGCCAGTGGCAAAATCTTTAGGCTTAAAATAAGTCGAACCTGCATTAAATTAATCTAAGAGCGGTCTGAAATATCTTGAATCCGGCCCCTGCACTTATTGGATCAATGACGGGAGGAGCTCAAAGAGTAAACTCAAAATCTTGGTTTCCTTAAACCCACATCAAAGTCTTAGCAGCATCTTTATGGGAGAGGAGGAGATGTTTACAGTATTAAAGACACAGATTGGCACTTCGTATTAAAGCATGTTAAAAGGATGTGATGCTCTTTTATTACCTCGGTTCCTTCCCGGCTTTTCATCCTTCCTGGCCTCCCTCTCCTCTCATTTGTATCTCCCTACGGTTGAACTATACCTCTGACAGTTTATGTCCTCTCTCTCCTTCCCTCGCTCCGCCTCAGCTACCACAGCCGTCTCTCTTTCCCCCGTCGGCTGCTCAAAGCCTAATATGCAGGCTCCTGCTGGGAGGCAGAGAAATGAACAGGGGGAGAGAAAATTGAAGTCCATCAGTCACCACCGGTGTGGCTGGTGTTTTAAAAGCTGCGAGCCACTGGCTGCCAAGAGATCAGATTGACCTTTCGGCTTTGAATGTGTGTGTACCAGATAATCTGCTATTTGGATGGGTCAGCCTGCACACAGTCCTCAAGATGAGACCTTTTCACTCCCACTACGATTTGACAAACACCAGCGTACACACCCAGGCAGGTATAGGTACACAAAACAGACAGAAACACGCATGGGGAATTCATACATGTACACACACACATCATGCGGTGTGTGAGACAAATGAAGGAAAGTAAGGGTGATGTTTCTCTAAATGGGATGTCACACCTATCTAGGGTTGGTCTCACCTCACTGATATGAGACATTAATCAATAGATGGCTTGCAGAGCCAGAACGCACACACACACAGAGACAGACACACACTTCAATATTTACCGTGTCTGCCCTTGAGGAGAAGTTAATGCTTCATGAAAGCACCTACGAACCAGCATTTTTCTACACATAGTTTGTTAGATCACACTGGGACGATGTGAAGGATAAATGGAGACCTTTGTCCAACGGCAAGGTTACGCATACATGTGTGAAAGGCCATGTTCAGACCATCATGGTGCTGCATCAAAAACACAACCTCCTCATTCATTCTAATGAGACCACTGTGTTGAAACACAGGGCTCCTGACACAGAGGACTCAAAGGGTAGAAACTGGCTCAACTTTTGCATCAGCCAGTCGGATAAGTTCAAGCACAGATTCCTGGCTGATTATTTTCTACTATACTTCTTTCTATATTTTTCCTCTACTTTCTATACTTCCACAGTTTGCCTCGCTGTTTTCAAGAATGACAACGAAATGATTGCTGCCATGATAGATTCCCAGAGTTGTAAAAGTTTGACTAATAATATTATAAACCAGTGTGCTCTGTTTCTGTCTGATAAGCCGTCAACCTCATAAAACTCTAGAGTGAATTGCAGAATACATTCATATCTGGTTGTGTAGATCATTTTTGTGTTGATCAACTCTTTGCTGCTCCACAATAAAAAGCCACAGACTGGTTTGCTAGTAGACACTTTTTAACATGAAGCTTCAGAACTGTAACTTAATGCAGCTCAAATACAGCGCAGATATGGCTGAAAGTGAAAAGTTAAACATGGCTGATATCTGAAAGTCTGAGCAGGAACGTAGGAGTGATACTAAAGTACAATATAAAGCAGCACTTTCTCTCTACCTGCCGACACAGACACACCCGTCGATCAGTTCAGGGCAAGACACGGCTTTGGTTTGAGGGAGATTGTCACGCTGGTCGCAGTTGGTTGGTCGCCCGTGAGCTGAGTTCAAGACTCCATGAGATTAAAACATGATTTATCGTATATATAGTAGAAGAGTATAGCTTCCTTCATGGTATTTCTTTTTCTCACCTGTATCAGTAGTAATGCCCCCACAGCAAGGCAGCCCCATTTCTCTTTAAGGTTGAGGGGAGATCATTGACAGCGGACACTTTCAAACTGCCTCGTGTTGTTCCACATCTTGTCGAGTCACAGCTATTTTATCCGGCTCTGACTCCTTGTGTTTGGCTTCAGGACACCAAGATGGTGTGGCTGAGTGGGCACGATGACCCAGAACATCGAGCGACTGCTTGAGTCGCATTTAAAAACATTTACTTCAGTGATGCAGCCACTCAAATATTTATGCAGAGATGACAGACTCAGGTACCGAGATGACTGAGGCCGGCTTTTAACTTGTCCAGTAATGTAGCTGTGAAGTTATAGGACTGCACTCCTGTGTGATCCTGCTTTTCATCAGTCATTCAGCTCTTCATTACCTCAGCCTCACGAGGACCTTAAACTCAAACCTGGCACCATGTTCTTTGTCTCCAAGTTCAGTAATAAGCCTGGAACTGTCACTCAAGTCTCTCTTAGCACCGATATCCGTTTCTTATTCATGCGTTTCATGTATCTTTCAGAGATGTGATTAAGTGTCGATGCCCCCTGTTTGACAGTATGTGAAGGAGAGTGACGGGGAAAGGTAGGAAAAATGTCATACAAGAGTGGTTTAAGTTGTACCTGAAGCCAGAAATCATCCGCCGTGCTCCAGCTGCTTGTCACAGCCTGCATTGATTCATTTATCCTTTTAGGTCTAATGCACAATTTCGGTTTCTACACTCCTCCCTCCCTCTTCATGGTTTGCATTAGTCCTATCAGCTAAAATATAAAGCTCTGTTCCCTGTTAACCTCCCGGAGTCTCAAGTGTCCTCTCAGCCACCTGGTCCTGATCTTGCTCCCTTTGACCCCTCACTATTTCAGCTTCAGTGCCAGCTCTGTCACGACAGCCCTCGTGGCGCTAGGCCCGGCGAGATTTTCGGCCACTCGGTCACGATCTCGGCCTTATTTCCTCGTCATCTTGCTCTTCAACCCGGACCACGGTCCTCTCAGCCCACTTACGGATCCCGGCGAGACTGGTGCTGTTGTTTTCCAGCCGCGTCGGGCAGAATCTGAGCCTTTGTCCGAGCCACACTCCGATCTTTGTGTGGATAGTTTTCATGAAAGGCGCATTATTTCCTTGCTTGCCTCATTGTCTTGTTGCCAAGACGAGAAGGGCGGAGGCGAGGATTGTAGTTTAGTGGCTAGTGCAAGTTTTTTTTTAGAGAAAAAGCTGTGAGATTAGGTTAGCAGTCAGGCGGGCTAAAGTATGTGGGCTTATTCTGAAGGAGGTTAGGAGATTAGCCTGTTTGTTAGCTGCTGTGTAGGTTGCAGTCTCTGGGTTCCTCTGATGACATCCTTCATGCCAAAGCTGCAGGCTGGAGCTTTAGATGTGAGCTAATCCATCAGTGTATCGGATGTCTTTGACAAGCTCGCATGTCTCTTAAGAGTCTTGTTCTTGTCAGTTTTATGAGGCAGCTCTTTTTCCCCTGAATTATATCTTCAGCTTGCCAATTACAAGTCTCAGACAGAAAATGAAATCCATAACCTGCTCTCTGAATTACCTTTGTTACGAGAGGTACAATGTATTACCGTCACGCACATGATAATGAGGAAATTTATGACTTGCGTTCTTGTATCTTTTCCTTTGAATCTGTTGTCTACGCTGCTCTTTTGACATCATTTACACTGGAAGTAGTTGACGTGCATAAACCGGCCTCCATTACCACTTCTGCTTTTGGCAGCTTTAGAAGAAGCTCATCTAGACACTGGCCCATTCAGTCTCTCTACTTCCTTATCGGAGCATCATTCACAGTAAAAGCTTTTGCACCAAATTCAACTGAATTTATACTCACTTTAAAAAAAAAAGTTGTGGTTTTTATGCACATGATCCTTTCACACTGAGTCTGGTGCAGATTGCTTTAGAAAAGAGAAACCTCCAGGCGAACCTCCTCCTGTGCTCTGCGACTGGGACCAGGATCTCCACACTGAAGCCTTCATGTCTTTCTTCTTTTCATGCCTCCTGCCTGCTTTTACTGTCATGTAGCTCTTCCTCCTCCTCATATACTGTACATATGAGAGAGATTCTCCACGATCTTTTAACATCCTCCGCTTAGAAAAGGTTGGCACAGAATTTTAGAATTCAAACTCGGCAGAATAGCGTCCTATATCATATCTCCTGATAATGAGACTGAACAGACAATTTTGTTTTACTTTATTATTTAGTCTGTGTTTGTGTTCTGTTTGGGAGTTGTTTGGTTTTGTCCTTTCTGATCAGTAGCAAGTGACGAATCCATACTGCCAATGACATTTTCAGACGGCACAGTAGCTGCACGAGTGGTTTCTTGGAGCAGTTCAAGTGAGACTATGAAACTTTTGAGATAAAACCACTGGAAGGATGATCGACGTATGTAGCAGTAGCTCAAGAATTAAATACATCTATTGTTTTATTATTTAACATTAGCCACCAAGCGACACTGGTCATATCAGAGATTGTAGCAGCAAAACCCCTGAGTGTGTTGACTGTAACAAGGGTGTGGTTTTATTGCTTATGTTTCATTGATTAGACAGTTGCTAGTTTAAGATTTACTACTTGTTTTTCAGTCAATTTTCAACAAGCGTTTCAGCATTATTCTCACTTGTCAGCATTTTGGCGTGGGCATTTTCTGGATCTGGCACAAAAATATAATGTCCCTGTTTATAAGCCATGTTCTGATTGGGACAGTTGTTTTTTCCAACCAAGGAAACAGCTGTCGATGAGCACGGCTTTGTAAAGATTTGAGTTATAGGCAGCAATTATGAGGTGTGCATCCAGGCTACATGTTGCTCAGATGCACTTTGTCACACAAATCCTGACACTAAAATTTTACCAGAGGTCAGACTGTCTGTCTCTTCAGGACACATCACAAGTTTTAGATTTGAACTCGGATGGACAAGAATCGCTCAGAAAAAAAAGCACATCAATCCTCATGTTTTGGCCTGTGTTTAAGAAGGCCTTAAATCTGTTAATCTTCAGGTTCACGCTGTGACTAAAATGTAGCTCACAGGATGTGTTTGTCAGCCAAGTGTTTCCAGTCAGTCAGCAGTTGGGCTGTCTATGCATCTGCTTCACCTTTTAACTGTCTTCCTGCTATCGGTCCTCTGCATCTGTGAAGTAATTTCATTTCCTCTTCTGTTGTGTATTTATTTATGTACTACCCCCCCTCCACCCCCCCACCCCGCTCCTGTCAGAGCCGCCTTATCTGAGCAGCCTTGTCACAGCAAAACTCCAGAGAACGCACACAACTCATTTTCTCCTTACGTCAATGTGGTTTGATAGCCTTTCCTTTATTGTTGTTCAAGCATTTAAATTAAGGTTTTTTTTTCACGAAGGCAGAGAGAGATGGAGAACTGAGAGAGCAGACTGAGGTTTTGTTTTAAGGCCTGCAGGGATGTACGTGGTACCAAAGGTGACGGCCTCAACCACAATTCACCTCAGCCACATCTGCTCGGCTCGATGCAAAATAACAGTTTCCGTCCTCAGTATTTGCTGACTGGATCCCACACCGAACACTCAATACTCATTACTGCGAGGATATTTATTGTCAGAGAAGTGATATTTACTGTTTGCTGGCATATTTGATTCCTGCGTAATGTTCTGTTGTGCATTTTCTGCTCATTCATTTTTGATAAATTGGTCCATTACTGGTGCTGTTAACTGCGCTAAAAATCACTTAAAGGTCTAAATCTAAATTGTACCAATAGGATGCTGAAGAAGACAGTCTGCCGTTGTTGTTGTTTGCCGCTTCCAAAGTGACTTTCGTCTGTCTTCTCGTCTGCCAGCCACTTTCCATCCACTCGTGTTTGTGCCTCTCTCAGTATTACTGTCTGACTCGCTCCCCTTCTCAGATACTTGAAACCTCCAGAGATTGCACTTCAGCTCATCCTTTATGTAAATCCACGAAAAAGAAAAAGTCTTCTTCGCACACCTCAACTTCTCTGGGTTTGTGTGGTGAGTATGTACAGTGTGGGGGAATATTTGAAGTGTGAAAGGTGAAACATTCTTTGTTGGGAAAAGAAACTTTTTAGAAGAAGTTTATCGCTCAACACAACAGATGTTTAACAGTATCTCTAAATTAATTTGCACATGAGCTTCAAATTGAATGCAGGAAAGAAAACCTGTCAGAAGCCCCTTTGAGAGATGCACCTCCTTAGGTAATAGAAATTTCTTTGTAAGCGCTCATTCATGTGGTCATGATGATCTTACTTGGTGGCACAAAGTGATATCTATTAATTTTATCTTATTTCTTATTAAAGACACATTCCAGTTTGACTTCCTGTTTCTCAGTTAAAGTTCCTTCTCAAACAGAGAAGAAGGGTCAGATGTAATCATTTAGCATTGCCAGGAAATGACTCATAGAAACATGAAATAGCGTAAAAACACCAAAATACAATGGAGTGGGGCTTTAATGACATTTTTAACACATTAGTATCAATGTGTGTAACTTAGTTTTTGCCACCACTTAACCAGATGCTGATGTTGCTGAGGTCTAACAGTCACCTTCCTGCTTTAGAGACAAACTTCACTGCCCCTCACTTTATCAATGGCCCAAAGATGGAGGGCAGTAAAAAGAATTATTACCTAGCAGGTAATAAAACTTTTGCAACTTCCTTTTTATGTCATTTGAAGCTGTGGTGGAGACTTGTTGATGTTACAGTGCTCTAAGGTGGTTACTTATTGCGCCTTTAATAATGATAATGGCCATGTAATGCTTTATTAATGAGGGGAAATGTTTTCTGCCGCAGACGTTTGAAGGAACGTTTTCCTGGACGACACAACATCCTGCTGTCCTCAGTATCAACTCTCGTCAGGGATCATCATTAGTTCAGAAACCACTAAACTAAAAACAAAATCCTAAAGTATGTAACGTTTTACTTTATTGCACAGACATCATAGATAGCAATTCTTTTTTTTATATTGCCTGAATAAGTTTATATCAGGGCTGCAACAGTTAATTACACCATCCATTAATCTGCTCAATCTGGTGAGCCCAAGGTGATGTCTTCAAATTCAAACACAAACTTATTTAATTTGCTATAACATTAGGCAGATAAGAGCAGAAACATCTGAGAAGCTGGAATCAGACAATGTTTTTTGAGCTTGTGCATGAAAAACAATTAATCAATTATTAAAAAAGGGATGACTAATTGATTCACCTCTGGTTCATAGTATGTAGTAAAAGTAAAATATGTCTGTTTGCATCATCTTTGTGTATTTGAGCAACCGGAAGAGACACGTTGATGAAGTGAGATGTAGTCAACCAAATGATACTTTAATTACAGAGAAATTCTCCTTATACAGGCTTTAATGTGTGCATTGAAGGATTCATTTGGTGGGTAACATCATCAGGGATTTGGAAATTGGAAACTTGTTTGTGTTAGCTCTGTGTACATAGTGTATCTTGTCAGTTCACAATGCATGCTGGGATAGGCAGCTGCTTCCCTGAACCCTCAGCAGGATAAACGCTTGACAAAATGGAGTATTTGTTTCTTTTTTGTTCTAACCATTTTGTCACCAACCTTTTTTTCTTTCATTTTCCTCTCATTGTTTAAATATCGACTCTCAGTGGGTCGAACCATAATGGGATTAACAGCAGTCATTTTGTCGTCTGAGATTTTAAACATTTCATCCCGACAGATGTCTCATTTTCACTTCAAAACAGAGACAAAACACTCCAGTGGCTTCTCACAAAAGTGAAGGTGCTCTTTGGTAAAAACATGCAGCTGTTTCTGGCAACAAAGGAGGATTTTTTTTTATGACATTTCTGCTTTAATATGCGATACACTGGAGTACAACATATCAATGATCAGATTCAAAGCCACAACTTTACCAGCACAAATAATAACATAAGATCTTGCTGAAATGAAGCAAGACTTGCTCTGAATGCTTCAGTCGTCTGATTATCTCTGACCCTCCTACTGTGACAAAGTCATCCCACTCTTTGACTTCACGTCTCCTTGTAGTTGTTCTTTGCTGTTTCTCCTTCCTGTCTTCTCGACCGTCTTTGTCTTTGTTCAGTAGCACAGCGCTGCCACACTCACACCAATTAGGTTTGATGGAGAAAACTGCTGTTGCTGACAGCAGCTAGATTGGTGGATGGTTCTCATGGAAAAATTCTCCTTCCTCCCCACCCTGTAATCACACCCAAGTTTAACAAGGAAAATACTTTCTGCCCCTCGCTGTCTTTGTCTCTGTGAATGGGTGTGAGTTATGGGTGCATTTCCAGTTTTGTCTCCGATCCAGGGAACAACCCACACAATGGGCGAGACGTCAGAACAAATGTGTCCAAATTGGCTCAAAGTGTTTTCAGTTTTTGCACTCTGCAATATGCTATTAATGGACTTTCACAGAGATGCAGTTTGACTTCTCAATGGACTTCTTGTTCGTCTGTGCTCCTGGTGACAAATGAGTCTCTTTTCATCCCGTTTTCGCAATGATTAAGGTGCTGAAGCGTACAGTACAGCATCATTGCAGCACAGCTGAGTACGCACTGTATGAATTATATGCTACATCAGACTGGAGAGAGCTCCTTTGCAGCCAACATTTCATTTTCCTCCAAACAACTGTGGATCTCAGTCTGTTGCAATACCTCTCACATTACCTGATGATTGAATTTAAAAACCGCAGACACAGACACAAGTCATTCAAAGCGTTAAGTCTGTTACACTATTTTCTATTTTTCCTTTCAGCTTTCTTGCCTCTTGTTCACTCAATATCACTTCTCTTTTCTCTCCTCTGTATCTATTTCTTCTTACTCCCCTTTTCCCACCTTATCACACTTCTCCCCTCCGTCTAACTCAAACCAACAAGTATTGCAACATCAAAAATTAAACAAGTTTCTTCTTCTCCACCCCTCCTCTCTCTCTCTTTCACCACAGTGTTGCATCGATAACTACGAGGAGATGGTGAAAATCCTGCTGGACCGAGGAGCCAGCGTCAACGCTCAGGACAACGAGCTGTGGACGCCGCTGCACGCCGCCGCTACATGTGGCCACGCAGGATTGGTCAAAATCCTCATTGCACAGTAAGATGTGCAGATACACCACACAAGGGTTTCCTGCAGCGATTCATAGTGGAGGTGCCTGAAACAAAGAGCACCTCTACCTCAGAATGAATTCTTAAATGAAAAGGTGGTTTGAACCAACATCTAGTAAATACTAATAGTAAAAAGTAAAAAGAGTAAAAACTCTAGTAAATAATAATAGTGCTTACCACCCTCCAAATCCAGCACACACACCACAGTCTGAAATTAACAGGCATATTTTTGTTGTGCTGTCAAATATTTGAGTACAAATGCTGCAACTGTCCCCAGTGGGCCACCGTGGGCAATTTGTAGAAACCTATGAATTACTTTTTAATTGAGTTCTGGGCAAGAAAAATTAGGTGCTTCTGATCCAAAAGCAACAGACGCTGCAACCTGGAGTAGCAGAAATTGATGGTAATGGGCCTGGCAGCAGAGGAAATGCCAAGACCACACTAACAGCAGGAGCAAGAAAAAAAACATTTACAAAAGCAAAGATTTGAAAATGGAAAATCGGATTGTCATTCGCTTTTTGCAGCTGTTGGAAAGAAGCATGCATCAGTCTCACAATATTAGTTAAGAATAACTTTTCTGATATCAGTATATGTCATGGCAAGTTTTTGGAAATCATATATAAAGTATTCAAAATGACGTCCAACACAGCTAATTGGCTCCCTGTTTTGTGTTCGATCAGACAAACTACAGTTTTAATTACAATTAGCTTGGAGTCTTTAATTTAGACGGCAGAATTCAGTACGACATGAAATGATCATATCATCACGATAGTCCAGTGAAAGTTAATAAAGCGCAACATTGAATTATCTCCCTGCCGCAGGACACTTCATGATTTGCAGAATGGAGCAGATTGAGTTGTTGTTATCCATCATTGTTATGTAAATGTCATTCAGAATTCAATAATAGTGACCCAGGTTTTCTGGAGGCAAAAACTTCCTCATACGTAGTTGATTTGCTGACACATTCACACTCACTCACAGAGGAAAACACAATGTGAACGTGATCATATAATTAGGTTTTAATTAGATCTTCTGATATAATAGTATATAATACATATTGTGTCTGACTGTGGACGTAGACGGCTGAATTAAAGCCTGTATTCAGTTACTAGAAATTCACACGTACACACACAAACTATACAGACACACTGCTGCCATCTGTTGACATGCAGGACTTGTCAAGGCCTTCATCATATCACTCGGACTCATTATCCACAGTGTAATTACTGATTAAAAACCGCTGAATAATGCAGGCCGACTTGTTCTGGACTGAAAGAGTTTAATTAGCATCATCAATAGTGCTCAGCTGAGATTTATTTGTCATTCCTGTCGAAGACTTTGAGTTATAGATGAGCTTTTTCTCAAAAAAATAAAAATAAAATTGGGTCTCACATCTGATCAGAATATGAAATACAGGCTCTTTTACTGAGATGATGAAAACATTGCTGATGCAAACAAACCTTTCACAGACTCTGAAAACATCTCAAAATTATATTTGCTGTTGTCTTGTTGTGTGTTTTTTTTTCCATTAAAAGCTTAAAACCTCCCAAACAACTTTACCTCATATAGTCGTGTTAGCCGAGGATATTGTACATTTATAACATTTATTAGCCTATAAAAATTAATATTCCAAAGGTGTTAATCATTTATCTGCTCGTCTCTCACAGCGGTGCAGATTTGCTGGCGGTCAACTCTGATGGGAACATGCCCTACGATCTGTGTGAAGACGACCCGACGCTGGACATCATCGAGACGGCGATGGCCAACAGAGGTAGAGTATAAATGTTTGAAGAGATGCAGACATCTCGGTCGGTGGACAGAATCTTTAAGCTGGAGCCTTCGGTTGATAAGCAGTTTTTTGTGCTCCCTTGAACGAATCTGGGAACTTATCAGTCTCAACACAGTGTCTGCAGACAGATTGAATAAATAAGATAGTGTAGCTTCTCCATGTAGAGTAATTATGCCATTGGAGGGAGTGTGCTGTGTCTACTTTCTTCAATTTTATACCAATTGGATCTAACTTGTGCCACTATCATTTTACCATTATAGTTTTTTTTTTACCTTCATAGTTCTTGTACATATGGACCATATACACATGCACCTTTTAAATAACTGAATATGAATCCAATCACCAATCGCGTTTAGCTACGCCCGTCAAACTTTCCATTCTCGCTCGGCACATAATGCAGTTTACAATGATAACAGTGGTAGGTTTATCGGAGGAAAACAGGTCCTGCAAGAGGTAGACAAAAACAGGTTTCTGATTTTTAGCATAGATTTTGCTTGCTGAAATGACAATTGACACAATTTATCAGCTCTCCTCCAACTCCGCCTCCAGCTGAGGTTTGGATGTCTCAAGCTGAGTCATTTTAAAATGCCAATCTTGGAAAAAGTGGCTTAAATTTGCACTTGATCACTACATGCATGATATAAAAAAAAAAAAACAGACTTATTCATTTTAAAATAATTCTGGTTGGTTGTAACATGTTTGTGCAGGACAGGTAATGTTAGTATAAACTCACACAGTAGATCTGCAAGTTGTAAACTGAGCTTTTTATTCAACCTGTAATGCTACAAACTAATACTGTTGGTTAATGATGTGCTCCTTGGCTTTGGAAGTAATGCCTGGTCACAACTGTAGGTAATAGCCTTACGTTAGATTGGATAAACACACTGTTTAATCCAGTCTTCCACACTCTATGTGTTACAGTATCACTCTTACTAAAACCCCATACACACATTTTTGGCATGTGGAGACATTCAAATTGCCATGATCAGCTGTTCAGGGAAGAGGTTCAGGTGATGTTCACTATTGCACAGTTCTGTTCTTTTCACAGTAGTTCTGACCCTCAGACCCTTTCCTTACCTCTTACAGACAGTATAAAGCTTCACTCACAACTACAGCAGGAAAGAGCCTTTGTAGCTTCCTGCAGTCTTGAAAGTATGTCAACCACAGGAACAGATTGTTGAGGAAGATGACAGCAGGGTGCTGACCTCAAAAAGCACTTAGTGTCCCGCACATTTTCAGGATTGACACTTGGGAGAGCTCTGAGATATTCAGTTCTCTCAGGATGCAGACTTGGATACTGTACATTCGCGCTGTATCACTGTAAACAGTTTGTCTGTGTGACGTGACTGAGAAGAAGTTCAAGGAGATCAGCGCTGACATGAGAGAGGAGAAAAAACTCGAGCTGCGTTTAAGATGGTACAAAGAGAATGACACACAGAGAGTTCGGGGTGACAGGCGGTTTTATGTACGCTGGAGTTAAATCACGCTCAACCTTCTTAACACGAGCTCTCGACAAGGTTTTGTTTTCTGGTAAACAGTTACGTCTACAGGCGGCCGTGCGAGCGCACAGCTGGAAACAAAGCAGCCAAATCTGTGGGGGCTTTTTCCCCCCAAAGAAGAACTGTAGTATAAAATGCCCAGATCGGCTGCTGAAATGCAGTCGGTTCAAAGGAATTATTCAGCAGTTTGGAAAATCTGCTCATTGCTCTCTGGTGGAGAGTTAGTTGATCATTGATTATTGATGATTATAATGATTTTCTCTGAAACAGTCTGGCGCATAACCCTCTGGAAAGTCGTTTTTACAGTTTGTTTTTTTTGCATGGGTTCAACAAACGAGAGCTAACGTGTTAATTAGTAAGCTGGCGAGATGCTGTTAATGGTGTTCAATAAGTTCCTCTAAAAGCAGAAATATGAAATAAACAACATTATTTGACTGGTTTCCAAAAATCCTTATCTAGGCAGACTAAGCGAACCACATAACATACTGTTGTGAAAGGGTTTGTTTCGAGGCTGGATTTTTAGTTATTAGTGTTGTTAAAAGCATCAGTGGGATTTTAAATGATGTTTTCTTATTTCGGGAACCCGGAGGTTACGCTCTCACTTCAGCTCTCTTTTGGGATCTACTCTCAGGGCAACTCTTAGCATAACAAACTATTCCTCTGCGCACACTGGTTTGTTTACATGTGAGGGCTGTGGGTCGCTGTCGATTCGGCGTGTATGTGTTGGGAGAATTAGAAAACAAGGGAGGGTTGGAAAAATAGTGGAATTTTCCTCAGTCAAGGTGCCCTTCAGCATAACGGTAAATCCCAGATGCTTCGGTGGAGCTGCTCAGTGGTAAACAGGAGAAAAGTGTTCGGATGCTGGAGGAGCCTCATGAGTGCTCAGTCATATTTCTCTATAATTAAAGGTCAGAAAAAACCTTGTTGTGATAAGTAGTGTATTGTAAACAAGCACCGGGTTAATTATTTGGATAGTTTTAACTGTAAAAAAGGGGATTTTCACACTGGATATGAGACAATATTGGAAACCCACACAGACGGAGAAGGGGCTCAGAGAGGGAAACCGCTGAAAATAGGGTTCTCAGCTTACAACAGGGTCTCCCGAGCCACTGATAGTGGTACAGTAGGTGAGAAGAATGATTATTAAGCCGATCAAAGGGAGCGTGGCGCTGCTAATTGCTCCAGTAATGTTCTCAGGACTGTACCGCTGGATAAGACTTCGCTCTCCAGGGACGCTGCAGGGATGGGCACACCACCGCACACTCACACACACACACACTGACACACGCAGCATCGACTGATCCGACTCTTCCTTGATCCTCCCCTGTAGAGCCCAGTTCAGCTGTGATGAGCCGCAGCGATAAGGGGGAATGTCTACAAGTAATTGAAGCGATGAAACGCAGGGGAAATGCAGAGTGGTCAAACCGACTGGCAACACAGCTAATGTCATTTTATATCTCCAATGACAGCATTTCCAGTAACAGATCACAGACTGCTGATAAACATGGATGTAGCTTTAGTGATGTCACCCAGAACTTTCTAAATGATTTGGTGAAGATTTTTTTCTTAGACCATTTGAATGATCCATTAATTGTTCAAATAGTTTAAGCAAAAATACCAAACTGGTTGAGTCCAGCTGTTGGACAAAACATCTGCAGACATCACATAGGGCTCTAGGTATACAATAATCAACAGATTCATCAATAATGAAGTTAGTCGCAGCCCTTCTTTGAGTTGAATTTATTTCTTCCTGGAGCATCAATCTTTAGTAAAAAGGGAAGGAATCAAGCGTAGAACTAATATGGGATGATGGGTTTGTGCCAGATAGCAATGCTCACTGGTCCAACTGTCAATCAAGTAAACTTCTACCAAAACATACTTTATTTAAGATTTGAAATGTCAACAGACTTAATGAATATTTCAAGACAAAAGTTTGGACTTTTTGATTATTATCTATCATCTTAAAATACCTCCTGTATTCACACTGGTGGCTTGTCAAAATAGATACAGAGAGGAGGTGTGACATTATGTGATGTCTGTAGTTTTGCTTTTAGCCAAAAAGGTTTGCTACACCAAATTGGCCACAGTCTATTAAGAACTATATGCTTGTTCACAGATGTGGATTGGAAGTAGTTTTGTTCCACAGACTCATTTCAGGAAGTCCTGGGATCAGTTAGATTTTCAGCTAAAGGCTCTTGTTTTGTTATTTATGTGACGACATACTGACAGTTTTTGCTGTTTACTCCTTTGAGGCATCGCTAAGCTGAGAGACATCACTGGCGCTAAATCAAAAAATATGACAGAAACAAGCAGGTAAAATGTTTGATATTAGCACCAGAGAGAATCCTGCTTGCAAGAAGAAACAACAGAAAACACAGAAGAAAATAACAGCTGCAGGGATGAATTTCATTTAAGTCGACAAAAGGGGGGACTGTCATCGTCCGGATTCCTGCGCCTCTAAATGCCCTCCGGCTGTGATTCTGATTGTGAATTCAGAGAGAAATACCAGTTTACCTCCTCAACATTTTTCAGCACCTCCATCACAACAACTGGCCGTCACGTGTCGGTGTAGGATGAGAGCATGAGACGTACAGGACTTTAAAAATGGCGGGCTGGAGGTGTTATGAGAAAGGTCACAGGTCTGAAATACTGTCCATAACACATGAACAGTCAGGTGATGCCTGTCTGCTTTTTATTATAAAAGTTTCCAGAAAAATAAATGTGTATTTAAATTTAAACCTGAGCTTTTATTCCCAGCATTTGAAGGATAATTAACCTTTTTTTAATGAAGGCGATCTTATTTGCATCCACAACACTTAAACTAATTTACTATAGCTTTAGACCTCATTCATCCTTCAAGTAACTCACATATTCAGTCACACACCGCGAGTGTGTAAGAGTTCTGACTGACAGGCTGTTTTCATTATTGTCAGTCTGACATTTCTTTAAATTTGTTGGACAGTACAGTACATTACTGCTGAGCTGTTGGAGAAGAGCTCAAGTGTGGCGGTCACAGTATTGAGTCCTACCTGGCAGCAGGACGATGGATTAAAGGAGGAATTTAGAGCAGCTGTGACAGACAGAATCACCTGAGCTTCAACTGGACCCCAAACCACAAGACTCTTTGTAAAAAAAAGATGGCAGGGAAGGCAGCGTGAAAGTGCATAAAAGTGTTTGCCACTCTGACAAAATAGTCATTTCAAATTTGAAGATCCAAACACTGAACTGTAGGCAGCTCTGCATTGATCTTAGAAATGCTGTGCCTTGAAAGTTGCTATAACTATTAACATTATTTTCATTTTTTAAGTCATTTACAATGTTAGAAATTACTCACGTCCATTATAGACGACTGCAACACAACAAAAATCAGTATGTGCTCCTGTCCCATTTAAACTTTCTTTTCTTCTTCCCTTGAAACCTTAAACTTATCTGCTGAGAAGCCTTTATTGGCGAATCCATGAACCGTTGCTTAAAGAAAAGCTCCAGTGTAATTTAAAAATCCGTCAATCCAGAAAGTGAAGCTTTCTCTCTCTAAAGTTCACTTTTTGAAGTTTTCTGTAAAAGCATTATGTTGCGTCCCTGCTCCATTAAACCAGAGCCGTGTCCCTGTCCCTCCATGTGCCTCAGATCAGTAATAAACTGGCCCCGTCAGCGCTCTGCAGCTGTGTATTAAGGACGTCTGGGGAAAAAACTGTCCCCCATGTGATTAATGCTGCTGTTCTGCTTGTGCGTTTGATTGACAGGCATCACCCAGGAGATGATCAACGAGACTCGAGCGTCAACAGAGAGGAGGATGCTGGGAGACATTCAGGAACTGCTGAGACAGGGAGAGGAGGTCAACCAACAGGACTCTCAGGGAGCCACGCTGGTAAAGACTTCGACTTTCCTCTACCAATCTCAATTTAAAAACAAGCCCACTGAATGTTGTTTTCAAGTTTAGCATCTTTTCAACTATAAAAACACATAGCTGGATCGAAATTTCTCCTCTCTTAGGACCGGAGTATAAAGAAGCTGGAAAAAAAGAGAGGAAGATAAACGTAAACACTGTACGATCAATGTTTGAGTTTGTCAAAGAGAGGCGTACGAGACGGAATAAGAAAATGAAACAAGATGTATATACACTTTAAAAATATGTGCAAAGTAGCAGCAAAATGATGCAAGATTGTATGTGTAGATTTATTTTATTGATTTATTTTTAAGGGACCATGTTCAATATTATACATGAAAGTTATCCTTTGTTATGTTGCACCAGCCTCAGCTTGAAGCTTGTTTTTCTGTGTTTCAATATCTTCAGTCAAGTTTGGGGATAACACAGTGACCATGATGCATTGTAGTGACAAACGTCTGCAAACTGCAGAGAGCTGCAAACATTTGTATGCAATGCCAATATGCAACTCAAACTGATTATGGCTTCGACTTTAAAGCAGCTGCAGGACAGTGTGAGAGTGTCAGTGGGTGTTACTTCTTCAAGATTAGTTTAGATTTAACCAATATAAACCAACAATAGCAACTGTTGTTGTTCTTATAACAATTCATATTTTTTTTTCCTGTGGAAGGGTTTCATTTGAAAAAGCTGCAGCCTGTATTGACACCAGACAGGGTGCATCCATATGTTCATGCAGTTAATGTGCACCATTGTTATGTTGCTACAGACACTGGAGTTTGTTTAACCAGCCAATATGTGTCCTATGTTTGTTGTACAGTTATAGTATCCTTTTATATTTCTTGGTACATCAACTTTGTCATAGTGAGCAGGTTCACAAGGTTCACTCTTTTTTGGCAGCTGTAGTTCAGTTATTAGAGGGTTAGGTTACTATATCATTGCTCCCATTGCTTACGTTGGAAAAACATTTGCCAAATTAATGTAATGCAATATAATCCATGATAAGAGCGACAACAAGAATGATATAGCAATAAGAGAAGACATGATCTTAAAGTTATTTAAGACATATAATTGTTTAGGCGTCATTGATTATAAACTCGGAGCCATAAAAAATGGAGACTAAAGAGCCAGAAATGAGGGGAAGTAACTCCACCTCAGCTGCCACCAAGTAGATTCTGTTCAGGCTGTGTATTAGTTGAAGCTGTTATGGGTGTGTTTTCAGTGGAGAAAAAAAGGTGCCGCAGAAACACACACAACTCTTATCAAATTATCAAGCTTCGCATGTCTGCACTGAGAGGAAAAAGGAAATGGTGTATAAATATTCAGGGAACCATCTTTATTATAGATTCACCTTTTAATGATTATGTGCTCCGCAACACTGACTCACGAGGCTATAAAACCCTGAAATCTAATCAGGCATTTAGAGACTCATTATAATCTTCTTAAAGGCAAATCAGCTGTATGATTTTGAAATGTTCTGCAGACATAAAAGTGACGTGTTTGTGAGCAGACACTCGGCAGTTGTGAATTAAAAAGGGTGTAACAACGATAGATTAGAATAAACCTGTAATAATTCATGTGCATGCATTAGGGAAAAACAATTACGAGAAGTGACTGGGAATCATAAAAGCTAAATTTCACAGAATGCATAAACCGATCAGATTGGAAATTTATTTAAAATCCAAATTAGATGTTTCATAATCCGGCATGAGCCCAGTAAACAAAGCATAAAACTTGCGCTTACATAAAAAAGCTGTGTATTAATAAGAAATGATTGGATTTGAAACAAAAGCTTCAAACATAATGATTCATGAATTAACAAATATGGCACCAAAAAAAAAAAAAAAAAAAAATCAAAGATGTGAAGATGCTGTTATGAGCGATGAACAAAGCCAAGATGAGGTGCAGTGAGACACATTTAGACAAAATAAATTCATGATGCACATAGCTGACTGTAGGTTTGCTTCGATAAGTCCTCAGCCCTGGGACACATCCTTATCCCTAGTTGAGATACGCAGCTGTTCATTTATCTGCATGATTCAGCCCTCTGTACCACTGGACCATAACACTGTTTGGACAGGATACATCCTTTTGCACTGCTGGCAATAAATATGAATGGATCTTTTCTGCTGTGGCTTTTCAGAGTTCGGTATGTTCTCCGCCTGCGCCGGTACGTAGCGCCTCCAGGAAATAGCCTGGCACTCCTTTCTCTCGCCTAATTGGGTTTTACATATTAACAAAATTAACTGGCAGTGATTGAAATGGACGCGTTACAGACTTAAACTTGAGTACTGTGACGACAGACTGACTGATTGGTGTTTTCCTCTCTGGGCTCACTGTAGCTTCATGCTCTCACTGCCGAGGTCATTCAGCACCACAAACCCATATATCAACCGAGCTGCCGGTGACATCAGCTCCTGCAGTGAACATACTCGCTGGCCTCGATATTTCCTGTACAAGCCGAACTACTGCCTGTGTAGATTTGTTCATGCACTAGTGTACACTCTTGCACAGTCTCTTGTTAGCCTGCGGATATGGTTCCTAGAAGGAATATGAATCATAACTTGCTTTAGTTCCACTCAATACCAGCACATCGTGTTAGTGCTCTTGTCGTCGTGCACCTTTTAGGCCACAAGTAAGACTCAAAATCTTGGCGTGTCACCTCAAATCGATCACTTGTTTTAATATCACTGGGCAATTGTACCTAATAAAGACACCACTGAATCTGTTTTTTGTTTACAAGTTCAGCGCACTGACGCACAAAGAATTGTTAGCGTATAATTCCCTGAGTGGAGCCTATAATGTCAGATGCCTTAATGAAGTCTTTTTTATTTAATGTGTCAGGGATTTAGCTACGCTGAGGAAACACAGTGACAGATCACTGGATGAAAATAGCTCAGGGACATTACATGGTAGTAGCCCAAAATAACCCTGTTAAGCTTTAAAGTCTTACCACAGATTGTCTGATTGAGCTGCTTGTCCCCCTGCTTTATGCATCCTGTTAATCTTCATTCGAGCATAATGAAGCAAACTAGAGCATGCCTTATTAAAATCTCTGGCAAAGAAGACAGGAACAGACCTGGAACTGGTAGGAAGTTATGTAAGGTTAATCTTTTGTTTTCCACTGAAATATAGTGTGTCCTTGTTTTGATGCGCAGGAGCAATGATTTTCATCTGTTGTGGTTGCAAATGGGTTGATCAAAACTCTGAGAGAAGAACCAGCTTATTCTGTAATTCATAAAGTTATGTCAGTTTAATTTAGCCGATGCAAACAACTGATGAATCACTCCAAGGGTGAGAGAGGAAGCAAGTAAGTACAACCTAGAGTAGCTTTATGTGACAAACTCTCATTGTGAAAAATCTGTCAAGAAAACAAGATACTAACCAAAAGATCAAGACAACTTTGCAATAACAGATCACATAAATGATCAAATAAAATAATAAATAAAATCCCAGTTCTTGCATTAATTTCATGTGAACAAACTCTCGGATTTTCAAAGCAGAATTAATTGGCTAAGCTTAGTTGTGTGTTGATGAAAGCATTTTAAAGTGCTTTACATTATGCATTCAAAAAAACAGGAAATGCCACATAAGACAGTGAAGATACAGGACGATAGAAACCACGTCAGTCAGTTGTAGGGAAGTTACAGTGATCTCTGTGCTTATCTGTAGGGAAGTAAAATCATTTATCCATCCCCGAAACACACTCTTCCTCTTCAGTCACAGGGGAGATCCTGAACAGGTCATCGGCCCCTCGCAGGGCTAACACACATATCGACGGACCCCGAGCACCTTCACGATCACACCCTCCTGACAGTTTTTCCAGTTCACCCAAAGGCCGTGCGTTTAGACTGTTGCCCAAAGCATGCTGGGATAAGCTGTCTCTGTCTTATCCAGTTTTTGGCCGAGAGGCAGGGTGCACCCCGGACAGGCTGCCAGTGATAGTGCGAGAGGAAACTGAAATGATCGGAGGAAACTGTTGCAAACTGGCGCACAATGCAGATGTGATGATAGCAGCTGTCGTTATGGCAATGTCAGGAAAATATTTCAACAGTGACTTTGATCCCCTGACCTTTCCTCTAGTGCCACCATGAGGTGTTTTTGGTTTTGAGTGAAATGTGTCAGTTTGGTTATTCATGTCCTCCTCAGGGTGATTTGTTATAACTTATATGTAAATATTCTGCAAAACTAATAACATCAGTTTTAGTGTGCCAAACTACTAAGGTAACATTTCCTGCTAAACATCAGCAGTTAGCATTGTCATTGTGAGCATCTTTGCATGCTGGCAGACGAGCAGCTCTGACTGAGCGCGCCGGCCTCCCGTCGATTTTTTGACTCAAGCGACAGATTTCGTGCAGCTCCCTCTGGAAGCACAAAACATATGCGGTAGTCCTCCCCAACACCTGTTAACAGATTTAAAATTAAGCCAGTCAGGAGGCTTTTATTTTGTAAAGATGCTGTGTGTATAATAATACAGAAAATTGTTTTCAGTGTTTTGGAAACAAAAGCGACAGATCCTCCATTAGCAGAACATCCTTCCTGGAGATGCTCTCATTCATGCTGAGCACCAGTCAATCTGCATTAAAATCAAACAGAACCGAGCCTTCCGCAAACCGATAGACCTTAACATTCCTGATATGCTTTAATAAAAAAAAAAAAAAAAAAAAAGTCTCTCATTGTAGCACCTCAGATAAACATCCACTTAAACACGCCCGGCACTCGAAGATCAGGGAGCCCATTGACATAACTGATGTGCTGCGAAGCCTGAGTTCAGCCTTCACAGTCTGCTTTCCAATTATTTCTGGATGTTTTGCTGGAGATACATTTACTGTGGGGTTATAAATATTGTGGAATGTCACAGAGAAAGCTGCTTTCTAGGAGACCGATAAAAAGAGCACCTTTGTACTAAAATTACCGCAGAGTTAGAAAAGAAGAAACGCTGCCTGTAATTATCTTTTCTATGCCACTGTTTGTTTCACTTCCATGAATACGTTTGTTTTTCTTTAAAGTCTTGGTTTCTCTCGGCATTTTGCATTCTTCCCAGCAGCGTTTGATTTATTTCAGCGAGACGTTACAAAATGATGAAAATCACCATATCGACTGCGTGTGTCTGAGCCCCTGCAGTGCACAAAGCTGCGATTCTCCTCCACCAGTTATAGTACATCCTAATTTCCGCATGAGGATCAATATTGTTGGATCTTATGTTGTGTGCATTTCTCTCTCTCTCTATCTCTCGCTCTCTCTCCAGTAACACTCCAGCATGTAGAAGCTTAAGTCATCACCAGTTGCTCAGACTTAGTCCTGCAGTGATGTGAAGTCTTACTAACCTTAATTCAGACCAGTTACGTTTGAGTTTCAGTGTAAGATTATTAATACGGCGATGAAGGAAACCTGCTTGAGAAATCGTTCGTGATACAGATGAAATGAAGGCTGGTGTTGCTTCATATTATGAGTGTGTTTCTCAGACAGATTCACAGTGATTAGCACGAGCTAGGAAAAATAAACATCTGTAGAAAACCCCAACAGAAACCCACTTATTGTTAATCTTATAATTAACATGATAAAATGTCTAAATACCTAAAAGGAGTCGTGGCGTTCAAGAAACACTTTTAAATTTGAGCTTGTACAAGAAGCTTTAAGATCATCTTATACCACTTTCTTTGGTCAGATCACATATATACATATTTTGTATCTGCAGCTCTTTGTTAATTATACAATTAGTCGCACTAGTTTTAATAATTGATTTTTCACTTAAGTCATTTTTTTTTAGCAATAATTCCAAAAATTCACTGATATCAGCATCTCCAATGTGAATTTTTCATGGGTTTCTCCATCTATGATATTAAATTGAATTTCTTTGGGTTGTGGATCGCTGATCAGTCAAGGCAAGCGATTTGAAGATGTCATCTGTGGCTGTGGGAACTATTTTCTAACTAATCCAGCTCGACATATTTGATATTTTTAGAAACTCTGGAGCTTATAGTAAAGTGCTGTGAGTTTGAAAAATGTTTGGCTGTATAACACGAGTTTGTACTGACTGTCCTACCGGTGGTTCAGAGAGGTTTAAGGGGTTAAGACTAGAGTTAATATCCTGATAGAATAGATATGATAAAAATGGTTCCTGGTATAATTGTTTCCTCATACAGGCTGATTGAGTGGCTCATGTATCTTTACTGTTAATGCAGTTGAGCTGATCCAGCAGGGACCCAACACCTCATCAGCTTGAAACAACAATTTCCAACAATGTGGACCTGGTTTGTTAGTGAGGGTGACTGAAGCTGCCCAGTGACACACCCACATCCCCAAACTCAAATGCAAATATCTTACATCTTATACAGTCAGCATTTTTGAGGTTGCAGTACATTGTTCTTATGCATCTAAATTGTGGCTTTAGTGTGAAACCCACACAGGATTTTTATGCACAAAGCTTGATCTATAGCAAATCCTGTGCACTGGGAAAAAAAAAACCTAATCAGTGTTCCTCCTCTGTCCTTGCAGCTCCACATTGCAGCAGCAAATGGCTACGTGCAGGCTGCAGAGCTGCTGCTGGAGGGGGGAGCTCGCATGGACCTGAGAGATTCAGATGGATGGCAGCCTCTTCATGCTGCAGCGTGCTGGGGTCAGGTAAGGTAATCACAACAGGAAGCAGGAAACAGATAAGCACAAGCATGCGGCGGTTTCTGAAAACCATTATCGTAATTTGCTGCCGTTATTGTTGTTGTTTCAGATGCATGTGGCAGAGTTGCTGGTGTCTCATGGAGCCAGTCTCAATGCCAAGACGTTTCTAGAGGAGACCCCCATCGGTACGTTTACACCTCAGCACGCCCCTTATCAATACACCTGGTGGGAGGTTAAGAAAACAAATGTCTTATCTTGGCAGGGTCTCATTTCCAGCTTGTTCAATCAATGAGTTTTACATCATGGGTTTGCTCTGGTTAAATGCTGATTTCAATCTTGTCAATGCAAATCAAATTGACAATGATTTTGTGTCATTTTTTTTCTGCTTTTACAAAATTAGAATATTGTAAAATGTAGATGTTAAGTATATACAGTCAATATGAGAGATTAGTAGCAACACTAAGGCTAATTATTATCATAAAAATTTCATTTTATAATCTTGGTTTTGTTCTTTTTTTTGCAAGAGAAAACAAAGCACAACAGACATTTTCATTTTTAAAGGATCTGACATTTCCTGTCCCTCATGCCTCTCATGTTTAAGATCTATGTGAGGACGAGGAGTTCAGAGCCATCCTGCTGGACCTCAAACACAAACACGACATCATCATGAAGTCACAGCTCAAACACAAAACCTCACTGTGCCGGCGAACGTCCAGTGCAGGCAGTCGTGGGTAAGTGCTGACATCTGCTGGTGATGCTGCTGCTACTACAAGTGGTGTTTACATTGTTTTTTAGTTTTTTGCCCCCAAGAGACAGATGCATCTAGTAAGCTGCCATTAATTTTAATAGAGCAGCGTTTCATTCTCATCGATACCTTTGACAGTGTCGGGAGCTACGAGTACAGTGAGCACATCCTTTTCTGCCAGATGAGTGTTGTATAAATTGTAATTGTGTTAAGAAACCTATCTTCACTGTGTCCACAGAAAAGTGGTGCGGCGAGCCAGCCTGTCCGACAGACACAACTTGTGCCGCAAAGAGTACGAGACGGAGGCCATCGTGTGGAGGGGAGGGAGGGAGGAGGAGGATGATAAAGAGAAGGAGCCTGATCAGGAGAGCAACCAGGTGGTTCATGTGAGTCTTCACCTTTTATTCTTATTGCTCGTTTTGTTTTGTTTTTGTAGCCTTAGAGAATCCATCCTCTGTTTTGTGGTGTATTTTTTCACTTCCATCAAATAACTTGCCAGACGCATATGACCTGAAGTGACTTTGAGATATTTTTAGCATATCTCGAAAGGCGTTTTTAATATCAGGAATATAATCGTCTCTCCCACACACCAGCAGTCTAAATGTCAGATTTAGATGTAGGTGTATCAGATCTAAAGAGGTTTCATTAAAAACAGCCACACAGGAAGAAACCCACAATGGAAATCAACAATGCAATCCTCCAACAGTTGAGTCAATAGATGTAAAAGCAGCATAGTCACATAGTATTTGAAGTAAAGAAAGCTACAGTTTCTTTTCCTCTACTGGAAAAAAAATACTTTATGCAATCACAACTGTTAGCACTGTTAAGCTTGCACACACTGACTGCAGCAAATTGAGGCACATTATCAACAGATTAAGAAAAGGCTTTAAGAGAAATGTGGGAAATGATGATCTGAAGTGGAAATACATTGATGCAGGTTGCAGAAAAATTGTGACAAAAAAACTCCTGGATAAACAGAACAGTGATTTCTGAGGGGAGACTTTTTCTTTACAGAAGAATAAAAAAAGACTTTACATCTCATTTTGTTTGAGCTTGATAGCTTTGGAACCAGATCAAAGATATCTGATCTCCCCCATACAGTCAGGCCTCCATGCATTTAATCATCCCAAAGAGAAGCCTTATAGAGGGATTAAAGTAATCTTTACTGATGTCCTGCAGGTCAAGCCAGTCGTAGCTGTGGAGCTGCCAGACAAGCCGAAGCTGCCCACCATCCTCAAAGATGGCAACAGCAAACAGAACGGCCTCATCTCCACAACGACGTCCATGCCGCCGCAGCAGCCCTCCAATGGCAACACACCGTTGTCCGATAAGGGCGGGGTCGTCACCACCCAGCCCGCCCAGGAGGATGCCTGGCCCAGAGAGCGTGCTCAGACTCTGTCGGAGCTCAAGAAACAGAGAGCCGCCGCCAAATTGTTAAATCACCCCTTGTTCAACGGTCACTTGGGTAACGGCTCCACAGACTCCTTCACCGATGCCAAAACCAACTCCGAGGACCCTCGCATGCCGCTGGTCTCCTCCAATGGCAGCGCGGTTTACTACACGCCGGCCAGCGGAGACCCGCCCCTCCTCAAATTGAAACAGCCAATAGAGGAAGAGCAGCCGAAGGTGCGGACCTGCTGCTGCGTGTCGTAGCGCCACACGTGACAGGTAGCGTTTGCACAGAAAAGAGGGAAGCGAGAAACGTGCTGTAGGTGGGAGGAGAGGAAGGAAGGAAAGAGGAAGTGTTCCTGTCTTTTGACCTTTTCTTGCCCTCCTTTAAACCAGAGAAGACGGCCGGCCTGAAGAACATGTAGAAACATACCCTTGTACCTCCCTGCCATGTGACTAACCCTTCCCCGAACGCAGGCATGTTTCAAGTATAGCAGAGGAGAAGAGAGGAACTGAGTATTGCCACGGTGGAGTCTCTCCGCAGGACACGCCAAATGGATAGAGAGAGAAGAAGCCGTCACTCTGGCCCTGCTGTCCATGTGCACCTTCAAGAATCAAGGTGTGGACAGTTTGTTTTTAAAGCTTTTCACCTGGAAAGTAACGAAAATCAGGAAAGTGGAGAAGATGTCACGGTACAAGGTGCATGTTCTGCCCTCAGAGATGAAGATGGAGTTTTTTTAACCCACGTGGATGATTATCATGTAATTAAACAGCATTTTCTGCGGGACAAACTCACATTATTATCAAACCACATTGTTCTTCTTTTTTTTTTTTTTTTTTTTGTCATTTTCTTGTTAATCGTGCAGGCCATCGCAGAAGAGTCCGGATGTCTTGTGTTACATCATCTTGTGCTACAACATATCAGAAACAGCGAAAACGTAGCAAAGAGAGATCTGCGACATCTCTTTCGAAGTATGCATCGTGTTAAAATGCTGCCTGCGCAAGTAAAGGGAAGGAATGCCATAAAACAGTGTTAAAATATTCAGGAAGTGTACTTCGACAGCGAGAGATAAAAGGAAAGTGGTGCACTAGTGTTTGAGACTGTCACTGTATTCTGTCTATGCTTCACCTCACCGTCCTCTCACATCAAACCTGAACTGACAGCTCGTGCTCCGTTTCATGCACAACCCACTTCGTGCTCTCGTTTAGATAATTTAAGCAAACATGGTTGAAAATTACTGTACATTTCTTTATTTATGAAATTAATGTAATGTGTTTAAAAAAAAAAAAAAAAAAAAAAAAAAAAAAGGACATTATGGTTCCTAAAGTTGAGTGTATTTATTATTTGGATGGCGTGTGGAGAGTGTGAATGCAATATAAGATGAGCTGGAGCGTTTTCCAGCAAAGCACCTTCTGACGTGGAAAAATCAAACGTTCATGATAAAGTGAAGTAAGGATTACTGTCTACTATATGTACATGTTATTAAAATCACAAACAAGCCATCCTGTCGGGATGGATTCCATATTTGTGTCACTACAAATAACAGTGTTATTTGTCTATGTTTTGTTGTTTTCTTTCTGGTGGCCATTGTGTGGCTTTGTCCTCTCCCAGTCACTGTATTTGTTAACAAAAATTGTAAATGTTATCTAATGAATTACTGTAAGAATAGGATGAGTTTTCCGAAGATACACACGGACTCCGTGCTTGCCTCAGTTTTTTTCTTTTGAACATTAATCCACGCATGGATTTGGTATGTAGCGAGCCCTCACCGTTATGTCAGGCGTCCTTTCATGGGCTTAACACAAAATATAAACTAACCCAAAAACAAGTAGTAGATGTAGTTTCTCTGCTTGATTAAAGAAATAGTTTGACATTTTGGGAAATACGCTTATTCGCTGATGAGAAGATTGATAGCACTCTCATGTCTGTATGCTTAATATGTAGCTGCAATCAGTCGCTTATCTTATATAAAGTCTGCAAAAAGGGGGCAAACAACCAAACCCAGCTCTGTCCAAAATCTGCCCACAAGCACTGGACGATTTCTTGGCTGCAAATTTTCTGACGTACTCAAGAGTCTCCGCTGGTTCTGGCAAACATGGCGCACCATAAAACTACAAGGCTCAGTTTCTGTACAGATTAAACAGGCAGATATAACATATTTACAGAGCAGGTATTTTGACTTCTCATAGCTTGAACAATTGACAGTGAACAATGGCTCTGATCCATTAAATGTCCCAGGAAACCTGTCCAGTTGGCCAACATGTTAAAACCTTGGACCTGGATCACCTAAACATGGCTTCCTTCATGTTATTAATTCCTCTTACACTGACATGTCTGCAGAGAAACCTGAGCTTTAGAGGCACTTCAGTGTATCAGTCTCCTCATTTAAATCTCAGCAAGAAAGCAAATTTGCACATTTCCCAAAATACGAAACTGCTCCTTTTATCTAACAGCAGCTCCTCTAATCTCCTTGTGAGTGCCAAAGAGTCTTCCATGATTTAACAAAACCACTTGTAAGGACACAAACATTTGAGGGAAGGCCTTCTTTGCCGTTACAGAGATTTGTTTGTTTTTGATGGCCAACCCTTTTAAACATGTGATTACCCACAATGCCACTACCGCTTCCTCCCCACAACATCGACTGTACAGTGTCAAATATTTGTACAGATGCGTTTGTAAATATATTTGTATTCGTATCCCCTCCTCTGTTCCCATGAACTGCATTTACATGTCTGTGTTGTTACTGTTGAACATATAGGAAAATACAATTATCCACATTGATGAGCAGTGTTAACAGACAGTTGGTTGTCTGGGGGGAACTGAGTCTATGTGGAGTCAGTAGTCCAGCAAGCTAAAATCATGACTTCATATTTTCTCCTTACTGTTGCGGTGACCGGTGTCTGCATTTTTTTTTTCTGTGCAATTTTCTGCAAAGGTCAGTTTTTAATGTTGTGCTCTCATAGGAAGCAGTTTGTTTTTCCAACTCCATTTGAGGAAGTACTAATTCAAAGGGATTTGAACATCCTCTATTTTTGGTTCCTTCTTTGTTTAAGAAGTGTCCCAAGGCAGTGACATCATCTTGTTTGTGAGTCAGCTGAAAGTGAGTCGAGTTACTCCAGTTCATGTGTGTTTAAGCTGCTGCAGTCAGATCCATTTAAATTTCAGCTCTGCCTCCTTAACAATGAAATTCAGTCTCGTTGAATTGTAATTTTGAACTATGACCTGGTCAGTCAGTATTAGCCAGAAAGGGACAGTCACCTGTTAAAAAGTACCCTGTGTTCTCATGGTATATATATAGATCAAAGCTTGTGTTTGTCTGCAAGCCTTGTTGTCTATAAAGTACAAGATTATAAAGACGAAAAACTACTGATTTTGTAATTACTGGAATATATTGATGGTTGCATTAACATATTTTGAATAAATTGTATATTTTGAGAATTTTACACGGCCTCTTTTGAATTGGTAAAGTTCTTTTGTGTTGTGAGGTGCAATGGATTTCTTACAGCAATAATTTGCAAACAAACTGTTTTTACTGACAACAGTTTTACAAAGTGTTCCTGAGCCCATGTAGTAAGTCTTTCCAGGATGAACTTTTCATACCCAATCATAATACTATCACCTGTTACCAATGAACCTGTTTACCTGTGAAATGATCTTTCACAGGTGTTTTTTGGATCAACTTGTTTGAAATGTGTTGCTGCCATCAAATTCAGAATAAGCAGATATATACAAAAAAAAAAAAAAAAAAAAAAATCAATGAAGTTGATGAGGTTAAACCTTAAATATATTGTCTTTGTACTGTTTTCAATTGAGTATATGTCAAAAAGGATTAACAAGTTATCACTTCTGTTTTATTTGCTTTACACAGCTTGCCAACTTTTTTGGAATCAGGGTTGCATATTGTAATGTGCCCTGTAGGCCTGGACATAAACATTCTTGTTTCAGCTTCTCAAATGTGAGAGATTGATGCTTTTCTCTGTTTGATGACGGCAAATTTACTGTTTGTTGCATAAAAGAAGACATTACCACTGAATTTCATAGACCAAACAATCAAGCAAGAAAATAATCAGGAGATGAGAATCGGCATAAAAAGTAGATCCATCGTTCGCATGCTGACACAAACTGTTACTATTGCTCATCTTTTAAAAGCACCATTATTCTCATTTAAAAGCTGCTGATAAATCAGCTGTATGCACCTCACGTTTACATGCCGTATGAAGGTTACTAACTATTTATTCCACCCTGAGACGTCTGCTTTCTGTGCCCTACTTCCACAGCTCCTTTTTGTTCTGAAACAGGCAGAGGCTGGACTGTCCTTCACCACACAGCTGTCAGGGTCTTGGCCCAGCATCAACTGCTTCCTTCAGTGATTTTCTGTTTTTTTTTTTTCCCCTCCGTTCTCTTTCTGAACTTCCTCTCATTCAGTGGCAGCAGGGTCAGCGGGGTCAGTGTTTCTACAGGCTGCACCCGGCAGTCATTGCTCAGACGCACAACAGAGAGACGAGGAAAGAAGCCACTGTGGAAAAAGTGATGTTTTATGTTTCTCAGAGTTTATTTTGAGCCACATTTTTGGGGATTCTTGTGCCATTTAACATACTGTACTTGCTCTACTTTCAGATTCTCCACAGTGACTCTTTATATGGAGCCACAGCAGCCGATTCTTTAGTCTCTTTGCTGTTGATTTTAAGGGAGTGACCTCTTGGCCACAGACATAGTTCTCTGTCTTTTATAGAGAAGCTTGTCAGTATTTACAGTACATTAGGCTGTCACGTAAAGCAGCAGGCTACTGGCTAATACGTGAGCTCGAGGATTTGAAAAACAAACATAAGCTAATTTGACGTCTACATCAGGTTGCAGTCTTACATCAGTGTCTTAACAAATGTTATGAGGAATCATCCTTTCAACCGAAGCTCCCTGCGGGCACAGTCAGTATGTCTAAGGCATATAGACAGAGAGGAGGACAATGGTGCTGAAAACTCATGATTCAGACTGCATTAACCTCCTCTGCGTGGCCTGGCTTCGCTATTGTGCCTGAGCTACACTGACTCCAGGCCAGCTGGCTCCGGGCCCAGTCCTTCAGTCCTCTTCACTGAAGGGCGAAGTGGATCGGTGCCAGGAAGAGCATACAGACACATACTGACCACCCCGCTGGACACATAAATGGAGGGACGATGATGGACGGCACCGAGGAGCAGTCACGAGTGTGGAGGATAAAGGAGGAAAAACGAACCGATGCCAGGAGTTGTTTAGACACCGCGATGGAGGGATGGATGGAAAGAGGGGGTGTTTGCATTGATGAAATAAAGAAGGAATGCAAATGAATGGTGGATGGCAGGACTAAAGTGGGCTTCGCTGGGAGGAGGCCACAACTATTGACCATCCTGCCAGCTTGTTAGAAGACGGATAGAAGAGCTGCACAGAAAGAGAGGATGGCTCGGATCACAACGTCTGCACGGTTCCCAGGATCTGATTGACCTGAATTTGAAGATGTCAAAGTAGAGCGAGTCAGTCGATGTCTGCCCGTCTGTCCGACTGGTGATAAGAGCCGTCGACCGAGGGATTTACACTCAGAGATCGAAGTCAGTTACCGACTCTCAGACATTAGACTCCATGTCAGTGAAAATGACGCTGACATTTGAAACTAATGCTGAGTGATACAGTGGAAATCATTAACTGAAATATCTCAACAACTATTGGATGTATGAACAAGAACAGACATTCATGTTCCCCTCAGGATGAATTATAATAACTGATGACTCCCTGATTTTTCATCTGACACCATCATCAGCTCAAAGTTTGAATTTCTCCTTGAGTTTTTTGACCATATACTATCCCTGCAAAACCAATGACAGTCTCATCAGTTGCAGCTGTACTTTCTGTTTACTGCTTATTATCAAATGTGAACAAGCCAAGACACTAAACTAAGTTCATGAACATGATAAACATTATACCATCTAAATATCCATCACTGTGAGCATGTTAAGACGCCTCACAGAGCTGTAGGTGGCTGCAGACTCTTAGTCTTGTTTTGATATTGATATACATCATAAATCACAGAAAATAATCAAATAAACGTTTGATGCAATGAACTCTAATCCACTGTTATATGAGGTAAACTTCTTCACACCTGTAAAACATAAACCCAAATGACTAATTTAGTTAGTCATTAACTACAATTTGCTGGGAATCATTAATTTACACAACAGATTTTGTAAAACAAGGCAAACTGTGTGCCTTGGTCTGTTTTTGAAGGAGAATTGAATTTTGCTTTTTGAGCTGAGACCATATTCCTCCCATGCAATCAGCCTTTCACAAGATGGAATAAGCACAGTACACCTGAAGTATCACCTGTGTGTGATCACCACAAAGACCCAGCAGCCCTGCTACTCCACATCTTCACCTGTTGAAAGGATTTTCCACAGGAAGGCACTACACGCTTTAGTGATGGAGATGCCACTAAAAAGATCCACTGATTGGAGTCAAAACACACACGATGACTAAAATGACGTAAGTTTTACCAAAAAGAGGAAATGTTACACCCCACAAACTGTTTCAGAAAAACCGGATTAACTGGTTTTCTGAATGCGTCACCAGAGCTGCAAAACTCCTCTTCTTCCAAAGAAAATATCCAGAAACTGTCCAAACATAAATCAGAATGAGGGCGAAGTTCTTAGTTCTAGGGCCTCCTCCCTCTGCATGACGCCAGGTCAGGGTGGCCCAGATATTCACAACACACAATCACAGGCAATGCTGAGCAACCGGCCGTTAAAACTCTGATGGAAAATCCATTTGCTGGAAAGATGAAAGAAAGAGAAAGAGTCAAAATACTGATTACTGACATGTTGTCAACACAACAACTGACCAGCTATAAGTGGAACATAGGGCAGATTGGTCACTTTGTGTAGTAAGAAACACGCTGTACTGACTGATTTATTTGTGAAAAAGGAACATGGCTTACAGAAGGGCAGACAAGCAACAAGTGCAGAAAAAAAAAATTGGGCAATTACACTGCATTCTTTGTAATGGCCAGCAGGAGGTGACTCCACTGGTTGCAAAAAGAAGTCCTGATTGTATGTAATCTTATGAGAAAATGACTCTACTTCTCACTTGACTTATTAGCTCAAGAAACAGTTTCTTAATGAGTTTATGGTCTCAATTCAAGTCTTCTTCAATACAGCATGATGTTCATTATGTAAATGATGCTCCTATTTAAAGTACAATAGCTCCAAAATAGGCCACGATGCCAAACTCGAGGCTTTAAAAACGGTATAACAAACCAATAGGTGACATCATGGGGAGTTTACACTTGAAGTGGACAAAATAGAAAATCTAATGCATCTAATACATTTCAGTCGAACAGTACAGCCTCAAAATCCACCACAGCAGCTGCCGTGTTCACACACTCACGACCAGAGACTGTTTTATTATTTATTTTGTCCATCTGTCACTGTTTCCAATAACTGCAGCGGGTTGAAAGTCCTGTACTGTTTGAGCGAGTGCATTCAAACATGTTTTCTTATTTGGAATGATCTTGAAATCACATGTCACTATGACAGTTTAAAACAGATGCGTCATGTTGAAAACGAGCAAAAAAAACCACCAAGCAAGCAGCTAAATTTAGCTGAAAAGCACAAGTAGTACAGTCGCTCCCACATTTTTTTTGGACATGATGTAATAAACCAACGCCTACTTTGAACCTCAAAGTGCAGATTATGGCCTAAATGGAGACATGAGTTACGAGCAGTTAAACCAAAGAAAGAGAAGAGAAAGCGAGAAGAGAAAGAAAAAATGACAGATATGTTAAAATGGAACTAATTTTGTGTAAGAATACATATGTTCTCCTTTCTCAACCCTTTAATCATCTCCTGACCCATCACATGAATCTTGTCAGCCCCTGCCGTAGCATATTTGTTCAACAGCATTTCATCACTTCAATACTTCTACGTTTCTAACTACGGTACAAATTGAAATATAGCCACTGAACTGCTGTCGAAACAATGATCATACTAGAAATCTTGACGTATAAAAAACTCACTTTTCAACTTATTTTGCCTAGTTTTAACCTAAATGTCACCCAAGAGCCCCTAAAACAGAATATTAACTTTCTGTCTGAACCTTTACATCCACATTAGAGTTGAAAGATTTTCTGCCCTAAAATATGAACATATATATATTTCTAGTCACCTTTTCCACTTCAGCTGCTAATCTGATAAAAGAGAGAAGGAGCTTGAGCGAACTTCTCCCCCTTCCTTCTGGCTGTGGGAGGCAGCAGAACTTCACATTAACAGAACATCGGACTCATAGATGCGTTAATGTCACTTTTTAAAATTCAGTGGCGTCCCCTGCTGGAAAATTAATATTTAATTCTTAATGAATTAAAGGATATTTTACCCAACCTCAAATACGAGGAGGGGGTTTTAAATGAATAGCTATTTTAAATCAGCCCACATGCTGATCTTGTGGCCTTGCTGAGGAAAGGTCAGGCTCTGTTGCTGCACTGACTGTGGGCCGTTTTTCATGGCTTCCTGCCAAACATCCCACCCTCTTCTTCAATTCGCCTCCTACTCACTCGCTTTACTCTGCTTTTTTTCAATAGCTGTAAATGTCACTGGAAAAAAATGACCCTGTTACATCTGGAAACAGATCTTGTTCATCATCATACAATTTTCCACAGACATGATCTCTGACATGTAACAGTGAACTATCTAAAGAATCATGCTGCTGTTTTTTCACACTGAGGCAAATGTAGAGTGAGATTTCTGATCTTGTGCTTTGCCACCACTTCCTTTTTAGGTCAGACTTTTGTTAACACTTCTATCTGGTTTTGCATAGGCATGCAAATTTACATGGAAAACACAAAGACAATGGTGCAAAGTAACTATGTACTCAAGCACTGTGCTTTACTCCAGTTTTGAGGTACTTGTACTTGACTATTTCTTTTTTAATATTTGATATAATATTCACTAGTAATTAAGAATAAAATGAAAAGTTCTAGTAACTACGAACTTTTTTTTTTTACATCCACCAAACTAAAAGGTCTCAGTACTTCCTCAATCAGAAAAAGAAAGAAGACAAAAATGTTTTGGCTTAATGTAAAGAAAAAAGTTTTGATTTTTTTATGCATTAACATCTTAATTTCTTTATGTCACATGTGGACAGGTATAACATATAATGCTGACATCATGCTTAGAGTTAAAGGATTTAAGGGGATCTGTTGGCAGAAATTTAATATAATATTCATAATTATGTTCAGGGTCATCGTGTGTGTGGGGCCAACAGAGATCCTAGAATGAATGGACGTGGATTTGGGGAGGGGCCCCTAGAGAATATTTATGTATAAGGTCCAGAATTTTGTGCTTCACCCCTGATTATGTTTTCATTAGTATATAATGATCTGAGAATATGAATTGTCATTTCCTTTGAATGAGCTACACAGGGAGAGGGTCCTCACAACACCTGCCATGTTGCACCATCATGTTTCTACAGTAGCCCAGAATGGACAAACCAAACACTGGCTCTAGAGAAAGCCATTCGGATTTTTGGAGGCCACCATAGGTTATCCTCCACAGTGGGAGCGGGAGGGGTTGCAAATCTGCAGCCTCACTGCTAGATGCCACTAAATCCAACACACCTTTAAAAATGACTTTTGATATCTTATCTTTCTGTCAGTTGAACAGTCTTATCTCCCCAAAACACACTGTAACACCCAAAAACACAGCAGATAAAGGCCAACAATGAAATCTAGGATATTCTGAATAGTTTATTGTGAGAATTGTGTGATATATGCTGATGTCTTTGTTGCACTTTCAGCATTCTCGTACATTTACATTTATCTTATTATGGACTGTTCGTATCTTTATTTTGTAATTCCTAATCGTTTCCTTTTGTTCTGATGTCTTTTCCTGCCTGGCAACTTTGACCTCCTTCCTCCTCACCGGGCCAGATCTGATCTAATCTACCTGATTAGTTAATGAATAATAAGTAAAGGAAGTGGTTTGGATTGCGGAGCTTGAATCAGGTCCTACTCTGCTTAGGACAAACGGAGCAACACTGAAGACTCAAACTGCTCGTTTGTCGACCTGAAGTGAAAGATAATCCTCCAAAACTAAAAAGCATGTGAGAAAACAACAAGTAGACTTTAGACTAGAGAATTTTATTTCTTCTTCTTATTATTATTATTGTAGTCTCTAGTCATCTCTATCCTACTACTTTACACTATTACTCATAGGGACAGTGGTTTTTAATTGCACTGTGTGGTGTTTCATGTCACGTGATCTTGTTATTTAATGTGATATGTGTTGTTTTGTGTTCAACTGTAGCTGCTCCAACAATTTATCTATTATTATTGTTATTATTATTTCAGCTGCCTGGCCTGAATACACATATGCACTGTCCTCAGGGACACACAGACAGGTTTGATGATATAACACTGAGCACGAGCTGGGTTACACCTTTAAATTCCCCCTCCTCCCTCCTCTCAGTCTTTACTATCTGCGATTGCGCGTCAGCCCTCATTGGCTGTCGGTGATAATCGGTCAACAACAGGAGCGGAGGGAGGCGGCAGGACTCGGGACAGCATGTTTACAGCCTCTCACAATCCGGATCACACCTTCTAGACGATTTCCCTCTCTTTATTTTAGTCGGAGGCGCCGAGCTGGTCGGAGGGCGGACCATGTTTCTGAGGCGGTCTGCAGCGGCTCTGGATCCGGCTTTCAGGTCTGCAGGCTGGTTGGTGGTGCAGGTTAAAGGAGACGGGCTGACCCGGACTTTCAGCACGGGTCGCCGGCTGCACGGACGCCGGTGTGTGCGTGGATCCGTCCGCGGCGTCGATCCGAGCCGCGCGCAACAGGAGCGTCAGAACCAGGACGCGCTGAAAAAGGACTCGTCGCCTGGTTTTGTAATCCCACATTGGGGACACTTGGACCTGGTGGCTGCTGTGGCCGGGGGTCTCTCTAAAAGCGTGCAAACAGGAGCCTGTGATTCAGGTATAATCAGGCGGTCCCACCTTTACGCACGCAGGCGCACAGGAGAGCCGGGTTTGGTGACGGGTCTGTGGGGGGTTTCTAGTCCACGCTGCCCCACCAGGACCATGCAGACCAGAGCCTCATCCACCAAGAGGGGGGACCCGAGAGAGGAGCAGCTCTCTGACAGCTACAAAGCGGTAATTTCCACTATTTAACTCGAGTGTTTGTTTGACCTCAGTGACCAGATAATAAGAGCACACAGGTCTGAGTCCTGGTTCAACTGGTGGGGGTCTCCATGTGCCAGGATTGAACTCCAAACCACATGAAATATGCATGGAGCTGCCTGCCTGTCTGGGCCTCTTTAAGCACCAGGCATCATGCAGGCAGGCAGGAAGGCTTGTTATACAACAGCTGTGTGGGCTGCATGCATGTGCAAGAAACTCACAGGAGCCTCATGCATGATTGACCTGGATTCACAACCTGGATGTGAACCAACACAAGTGCCATTTACACAGAGAGAGAGAGAGAGAGAGAGAGAGCACATGCTGAGTCATTTTTCAACAGGCTCACAGACACCTGACTGTTCAAGCTGCACAGTGAACCAACGCTGGCTCTTGTTCACAGAAAGTCATTAGAATGAGTCATTTTGTCTAAATCCACCTAATTTAAATAAGATGTAAATCCACTCTGGCATGTGCTCTGTGAGTGCTGTGAAAGAGCAGCAGATAGAAAAATGTGGGTGAACTTGAACCTGCAATGAGCAGCTTTTAAAACAACACTAACACTGGTGTGTTGTTTATTATCTTTAGGGGTGTGAGGTTCACTCTGAATTACATGATTATTATTACACGATTACACAAGGCTAAGACTCTGCAGCCATGCTGGCAGCTCACTGAGGCTGAACTTTGACACAGTGGTGCTTTGAGCTAAATGCTGACATCAGCATGCTCACAAAGACGCGCTGATATTTAGCAGGTATAATGTTCATCACGTTCACCATTTTAGTTCAACGTGTTTGCAAAGTACTGCTGAGGCTGATGAGCTTTGAAGATATGTGATTACAAACCAAAATAATGAAACACAAGACGGAAAGTCAGGGGATTACCAAAGTCATTGGGGTTCATCATCTGGGCACCATAAATAGCCGTACCACATTTAACAGCAGTGAATCCACTAGTTGTCGAGGTATTTCAGACTGGACCAAAGTGGTGAACAGACCGATGTTCCTCTTTATTTATTTAATTATTTTTTAAAGATTGGGGACAAATTGGTTTATCTCATGTAAATATTGATATCTTAATAAGCAAACAGCTAGTGCAGGCAAATCACCAAACTGTCATTTATATGAAGGAGTCAAAATGGATTCAGGTGGATTTTCCCTCTTGAAAAAAAAAAAAAAAAAAAAGTCTCTAACAGTTTAGTGTTACACTCCATCAGTTTTGTTAGACTCATGATGGACAGTTTAAAAAAAGGTCAAAGAATCAGCTTGATGGAGCAGAACCAGGGTTTTTTTTTTATAGTCCATGCATTCTTCTTCCTTGTCAAAACTTGTCGCCCACATTACCCACAATGCAACTCTACTCTTTAGTAGGACATGCAGGTGTGTGTGCGCTCATTTCTTTCTGACCCTGTGCCTCCAGATTTATTTCATTTTCAAACTTGTAGCCTTCAAACCCAAACCGACGCTAAAGCAAGTGACCACCTGAGGAAGATATCAGATTTCACGCAGCCCCCCTCCGGAAGCACAAAAGTCTTTATGCAACTTAACAAGACCTTGAGCCTCAGACCTTTCCCTCCCGCTCCGTCTGTGTATGTGTGTGCATGTGTCTTTGTTTGCAAGTCGCCATGACTTTGCATATCTGCATGTTTTAATGCTGTGAAAAGCTGTTATCAGACACAGCAGTACCACTGTTCCCCTCCCATACACCCTCCCTGGCACAACTCCCTTTGACCGCTGGCTCACATGACCCTCCCACGCTGCTGCCCGCCTTTACTTTTAGCTCGGCCTGACTCGCCTCTGAAAAGCAAGGGCCTGCCCCCTCGCCCCCTCTGGCCTTTCTATTGTCCATTGTTGGCAGGCCAGCAAATACGTCACCAACACTATGGCTTCATCCAGGGGAGCTCGGGCCAAAATTTAGCAAGACAAATTGCGGCGAATAGAAAAGATCAGCTTGTTTTTCTCCTCTTCCCTTCTTCTTATTCTTCTTCGTTTCTGCCCTCTTGATTAATTGTCTGACTCAGGCCTACAAGGGAAGACAGTCTGAAGCAAATGCAGCAAAAAGCCACAGAAAGATATGAATGAATGTGAGTGTATGTTAGGCCAAATGTCGCACATGGCAACGAATGGACCACACGACATCACAGTCTTTCACAACTGTCCCAGTTTTTTTAAATTTCTGATCGTCTCAACTGAATAGGTCACATTTGCAAACATCTTAAAGACTATTACAGCAACTCAGCAGCTTGAACTCTCTGATAAACATGAAGAAGTTGCAAGTTACCAAACTTCAATTCAATGGAACAATGGAAGTTTTCAATGAAGAACAGCTGTGCAATAAATATGCCGCCTACATGTACTTATATTATGAAACTTTCCAGTACAGTGCTTTACTACTTTAGTGCCAAGTATTGTAGTAATGCATACATATACACAAGACAAGAAGTTACTCTTTTAAAAATGTAGTTGTTTTCTTTTCTGCCTTCTTTCATCTGCTCATTTTCCCCCCTATACTATCAGGAAAAGCCCGATTCAATAAAAATACAATAGCATCTTTAATCAACCTCTAATTAACCTGAAAGTGCTTTAAAAAGATATTTGGTTATAACTGCATTTGATTTTGAGGGAGGGATGTGACGAAAGGTTTTCTCTTATAACAGTTTAAACTAAATGACTGTATACTGCCACACAGCTTTATTTAATCAATTCAGTCCTCAAATTTTAATGTTCTTTTATATCAAATTGTGAAGAAAGCTTTGGCAGTCTTAATTTTTTTATTTATAAAAACAACCCTGCTGCCCTGTCATCTTGAATTCTTTAAAAACCATCATACCGGTTTTACAGGTTCTGACGCATTAA
Source organism: Holacanthus passer (assembly GCA_025331565.1). Taxonomy (NCBI): domain Eukaryota; kingdom Metazoa; phylum Chordata; class Actinopteri; family Pomacanthidae; genus Holacanthus; species Holacanthus passer. The sequence continues at coordinate 16,933,619 of JAFREQ010000011.1, read as the reverse complement.
GCGTGACTACTGTTGTAGAAAGAAGCCACTGAAGCTTTATTCACAGGGAGGGTTGAGTTTATTTACAACACTGTACTGTTGGCATACTGCAGGCTTTCTCTCTCTTTTTAGATTCCTGCTTCACTCGCTGCTCCGTGAGTCATGTCCTCACCATCAGTGCTCTGTCGTCTGCTGTGGTGGTCTTGTTGTTGTTGAGTGTGTTGTAGTTCACTAATCTGTTTTACTGCCAGCAAACACTGCAGCGACCTGCCTGCTCCCTGCTACATGTCAGACAGCTGGATTGTGCCTGCTGCTTGTTCATCTTGGAGAGTGGTGTGTCCGGAGGTCACACACACAAAGTAATGTGTGTGTGTGTTAGTGCATACGTGAGGGGCTCTTTGTGTGTTTGTGAGAGAGAGAGACAGACTTTGCTCGTGTGTGTCGGTGTGTAAAAGTGTGAGTAATAAACAGCAGCAGTCTATGTTTAATCAGCTGATTCGGCTGCACTATGAATAGAGGAAGCTCATAAAAGGCCAGGCTTTGTTTGACCTTGAACTATATGATGCACAATCACAGCACAGTGTTTTTTTTCACAGTATGATGATGATGATGATGCATGCACTTCTATATCTGACCTAAAAATAAAAATAGGATGTTCGTTCTAGCTCTGTTTGAACTCCAGCATACATTTGTTAAGTGATTCTGCAGAACATCAGGAAATGAAGATTCTGGACTTTGTTTTAAGGATAAAAACATCGCTGTGATTTTGTTTTGATAAATGGTGTAATCACAGTGGCTCAGTCACCAATACCTTGCAAATGCCTGGACATTTTTAGGTTAAAGGCCATGATTGAAAATTGTACATACAACCCTGATAGCAAAACAGTTGGGACACTGTGTAAAATGTAAATAAAACCAGAATGCAATCATTAGCAAACAAACAGTGCTTACAGACAACAGTTTTCCAAAGTGTTCCTGAGCCCATGTATTAATCTCCTTTATACAATCATGTGTTTGACAAAGTGTTGAACGTCTCTCCATCCTTGTTTGTGAATGACTGAGTCTTTCCAGGATGAACCTTTCATACCCAATCATGATACTATCACCTGTTACCAATGAACCTGTTTACCTGTGGAATGATCCAAACAGGTGTTTTTGGATCAGTCCACAACTTTCACACTCTTTTGTTGCTCCTGTCCCAACTTGTCAGAGAGGAGTTGCTGCCATCAAATTCAGAATTAGCAGATATTTGCAAAAATCAATGAAGGTGATGAGGTCAAACACTGAATATTTTGTCTTTGTAATGTTTTCAATTGAGTATCTGTCAAAAAGTTTTAGCAAATTATCACATTCGGTTTTTACTTGCTTTACACAGCGTCCCAACTTTTTAGGAACCGGGCTTATACTTATTTCACCTACACATTCTTTTAAATTACCATTAGATATCCATCATCAAGTGTCATTGTGCCATTTAACTCTTTGGCCTTTGTTTGGCAGTAAATTAAACAGTATAGCAACACCTAACACAGATCGCCAACTCACGTAAAATGGATGTTTAAGGTAATAATTAGTTGTTTTAGCTTTTCTGCCTCATGCGTTTAAATCTAAAAAAAATGGTCAAAAACTGTGATGCCAATTGAACCAGAAGTAATCCCTCCATCTTGGAGCTTGTCTCTTTTGTAGTTTGAGAGGTGCCTGTGAAATATAAATGTGAAAAATGTCACAATTTTGTATGCAGAGTGGAATCAGTTTCATCCACTTCCTCTTTGCCATTCATGTCTTCTCTCTGTTTTTGTCTAGATGTGCGGTCTGTCCTCTCACAGACTCGTTCTCCAGGGATTGTTTTCCAATTCATCCTCCTGTTTCATATTGTCCTGCTCACTTCCTCTTACTTTTTTTTGCAGAATTTAAAGGAGGCCCCTACTACTTCCTCATCTACTGCGAATGCCCCGGGGGAGCCAGAGCCAGAGGAAGAAAAACCCAACAAGACCCAGCAGCTAAAGAAAGTCTTCAAGGAGTATGGAGCGGTGGGAGTTTCCTTTCACATCTGCATCTCCCTCATGTCTCTGGGAACCTTCTACCTCCTTTTGTCCAGGTAACAAAACATCAGATTGTTTGATCTGCAGGTGGGGCAACATATAGTTCCCACTTCTTTTTCAAAATCAACGTCAGAGATTGATAAAATTTAGTTGCAAAATTCATAAAACTTTGACTCTAAACACTAAGAAACTTTGACCTAATTTGGTTCCATTTTCGTGTTTTGTATTTTTCTTATTCTTGGATTCTCAGATTTAATGTCACGATATGTCAAGTGTGGCTACAATTTGAGCCAAGCACATTTTAAATTATTCCCAGAGACTCGAAGAGTAAGAGCATCTTTCTGATTCTCAGCAGGGGAAGGAGAAATACTTTGAGAGAGAGAGAGAGAGACACAGAGAGAGAGAGAGAGAGAGAATCACTTTAACCATAATAGTCCACATTGGTTATATGCAAGGAAACATATTCTGAAATTCTCCCAGAGTATTTGGGCAAATGGAGGAAATCACAGACTGGAATAAAAGCAGATGAAGCAGGCTGAAGAAAAATAACTGTGGAACACATCGAACATCTCTTACTGATATTATCAAGCGGTGTGAGAGCATCCGAGTGTAACATTTCTTTTAAAACCTAAAAGACGTGCACAGGAAATTACCGGCCCGTGGGCTGCTTTTACACAGAGGAATGCAAAATGTCTGGTGCAAATTGACAGCAAATAGGAGCCGTTATGTGAGAGAAAGCAAAGTGCGGCCTCTTGAAAATGCCCACTCATCCGGCCACATTAGCGCCGGCCCTGCTGTTGCTGTCAGACGCTGACAATGAAATCATGTCGAGCCCGTGAATAAAACATGAGTTAATTTTCTTGTTTTCTTGCAAGCATTTTAGACTTTACAACATCACATGCTGAATTTGAAATTTGACACTACATGCATTTTGTAACCTGTTGCTGGTGACAGACAGTGAAAAGCTAAAGAAGCGCAACACAACTTTTTAGTTTTGGCAAGAGTATGAGTCCAGACAATTTTCACGCCCTTGTCTGTCTGTCTGGTCACATGCCAGGGGCTTGAATTCCAGAGAGGCTTGGCAGGGATTATCTGACAGCTGAGAGACTTCCTTGTACAGCCGATAATGGCCCTTGAAGGGAAAACCAACTCTGCAGCGAGCAACCACTGAGCCTTATCACGGTGTGGCTGCAGAGTCCAGGCGTGTGGCCCGATGAGCTCTGGGTAAACAGTTGTCCACGTGCACATGGATCTTTATATTTAGCCGACTAAAGTTTAAACTCAACAGAGCTGTTAATGTGACAGAGGTAGACTGTTGATAGAAGCAGCTCTAAGCCTCGTGTTAGTGCGTTCTTTACATAATTATTCCTCCGAATAGCTCAGATGAAAGTGCCACAACTACAAAACTGTCTCACAAAGGCAGAGATACGTGGAGCTTGTTAAACCCTCTTTGATTTGTGTGATTTCATGCTCGCAGTGATTATTATGCTAATCAGTTTAAATGGGTCAAAAGGCTGTAAAATAAGATATTATACAACATTCTTCATTGAACGCAGCTCCCTCTGGTGGTAATGAAGGTGATTTACATTTCTAAGCACAGGTGCAGGACCAAGGGAGGAATGGACCCCTTGACTTTACTTTATATTTAATTATATAGTGCAACCAGCTGGGAGCAAAAGCTAAAGAAGCTAAAGCTAAAAACTAAAACAGAGAAGTTGTTCCTGCAGAGTGAGGCTTTTCACTTGATAGTGAAAGCTTTTCTTTTTGATGTTTTCTAGTAAATGCTGTGGAGTTTGTTGACTATAATAACCCAGACAACAGCCTATAGATGTTTAAGTTTCATGAGTTACCTTAGGATTTGTAAATGTCAAAATGTCGTCTATTATTTTTGTAATCATTTAATTATGTTTATATTCTCAATATATAGGGATTATTATAGTATTTTTATTGAAATTTTGTTTGATTTATTTATTGATCTATTGCTTTTTAGTTATCCTTTGTTTTTATTATTTTATTCTTTATTATAACTAAGTTTCATTTCTCTTCTTCTTCTTCTTCTAGTATTATGGTTTTGTTTAATTTCCCCCCACCTCATTCTGGATGTTATGATTATTTCCAATGACATGTGCTGAAGAGTGATCATTATAATTAACCAATACCAGGCACCTGGTTAACACACACACACACAGCCTAAAAAAAATGCGTGTGTGCGCGTGCATTGGACTGTGGTCAATAATTCAATAGGAAGAAAAATGTATGTAGACAATTTGTGAGCGATCACCTCATATGAATTCTATGTACTTCTAACCACTTTTCTGTGTCATTTGTCTCCCCAGTGGGATCGATATGGCGGCTGTGCTGTGCAAAGTGGGCTTCAGCGAGGCGGTCGTTCGCTCTAAGATGGCAGCGGGGACGAGCACGTTCGTCTTGGCGTACGCCGTCCACAAGCTCTTCGCTCCGGTTCGCATCAGCATCACTCTGGTGTCGGTGCCTCTCATCGTTCGCTACTTCAGAAAGACTGGTCTCTTTAAACCGCCCACACCTTCACCCTGATGACCCGTCTCTGCTCCTCTGCCGTCTCATTAAGCAACAAACATCCTGACTGTTAATGGCTGTAATTAAAACGCCTGTATATATCCTTACTCATTTGCCTTCATCTAGAAATGCCTCGTCTCTTCTCAGTCGTCGTCATCGTGAATTCAGGTGTTTCCTACATCAGTTTTAACAGAATCCAAATGTTGAATTGTGTTGCTGTAGGATTAAAAACTCTCAAGTGTATTTGGAGTCATGCCTTAATATATGTGCATTCCAAAAACCAGAAACAAAGGCTGAAAGCTCAAATATTTATTTACAATCAGAAGTATCATCAGGGATTTGAAGTTTAAGCTCTTTCGTCGGGCAGGTTTCTCTCGTAATGCTGTGAAGGTTCCCTGTGGGGACAAGTGAAAAAAGCTGATCTCTCCTCCGCTGTTCGCCGACTAGGCCACGTCCTGGTGTCTCTCTCCTCTCCTTACTTAGCCCAAACTCTCTCCAACACTATTTTCTGCTGTTTTGCTTCCATCCTATTTTTCTTTCAGCATCTCTCCTGGCATCCATTTCCCCCCTCTTCTATCCCTCTGCTGTTCCTCTCCTCTCTCTCCTTCTCCGTCTTCTCTCCCTCTTGTTCTTTGCAAATGCCACTGCCCAAGCGGTAATTTGGAGTTCATTAATCTCTGAGTGAAGCTGATTGTCGTTCAAGCTTTGGATGATGAATGTTGGTTTGTGAGGGTTTTGTTCTGTTGAAATGGACCGTATTTAACTATTAAAAAGGATGTTCTTTTATATTTGGTGTGCTTTTGTTATGAAATACCATCATCACACAATAAGCCAATTAGGTCATATTTAATTACTTTACTGAGCCTCTTTTTAGTTTAAAGCCGCCATAATCAATATTATATATTAACAGTAGGGCTGCAACTAAACATTATTTTCTTTATTGATTAATAATTTCGCGACTAATTCTTTGTCTATAAAGTGTCAAAAAAATTGTGAAAAATGCTCATCACAATTTCTCAGAGCCCAAAGAGACGTCTTCTAATTGTCCAACCAAAGCAGCAAATCCTCACATTTAAGAAGCTTTAACCAGCAAATGTTGACAAATTTGCTTGAAAAAAACTGAAACAATTATCAAAATAGTGATTAAATTTCTACTGATCAACTAATCGATTAATTGACCAATCGTTGCCGATCTCATTTCCAGTAATTAAGTGACTTTCGCCTGACTCTGTGCTTCCCCTCAAACTCCACTTTCAGCTCATTGTTTTGGTTTTATGCAACTTAACTGTTTTGATTCACTCTCAATGCACTCAGTGTTTTAGCTGCAGCAGACAAAGGTTTCAATAAATATCTTCATAAACCCACTGTACATTACCTGCCAAGCACCAAACGGCAGATTGGCAAAGTGAGCAACAAGCTGGTTGAACACAGGAGAGTTTTCAAAGTTGTTGTTGTATAATTGTTTATTTTCAATGCAGAGGATGTTCTTCCACAACTAGTTTTACTTTACACATTGCAGACTTCAGTTTTTCAGTTTAGAGGAAGCACTTTTAAAGCATCAAAGCTGCTTTGCACTTTTTCAATTTTGTGCAGGATTTCCAAGCAGATGTAGACAAACAAGAAAAATTAGCTTTAGAACTACATTTACTATATTATTGCACTACTTTTTAACCCAATATATGAAGAGGTGTATGTGAAGTCATCATTGCTTGCACTTCTCCTTTTTCACCACACTGGGGAGCTCCTGAACCACAAATACAGCACTGCTCTTTCTACATTCCTCTGACTCAACCGCGTTATACAGCTCCCATCTCTCATAAGATTAAACGTCTTTGTACTCTTAATGTCTGCGGGATGGATACAAGCAATATATCGAAAGGAGTATCCCTCCTCGTGCTTATCAAACTTCTGTGTTGTTGCATGTGACAAATTGGTGTCAACAAAACATTGATAAAGTCGGCGCGCGCATTTTGTGAAATTACTCAAAACGTTAACATTTTTTTGGTCACATAATAACCAGATAATACTTCAACTTGGCACACGAGCCTGAAATGATTAAAGTTTGAACAAAGCACTGACATGATGGTGCACCATGTCTCCTAAGGGGTTAGGTCATCATCCACTGACCAGCTTCAGTCCTCATAAGAATTCATCACTTCTGGCTGTGTTTCATCCCAGCAGGTACGGACCCATCTCTCTCCTCCCTCCTGTCCTCTCCTCTCTCTTTTCCTTAAAGGTTTGATGGGTCAGCCAGCACAGCAAGCAAACCTCAGCTGGTGTGTTGTCCCTGAAGATCTGCAGTGTATTGAATGGTAGCTGCCTTGAACAAGACCTTATCTCCTCTTTCTCTCTCTCTCTCTCTCTCTCTCTCTCTCTCTCTGTGTGAGTGTGTGTGCTTCTTGGCCCGGTAAATAATTCAGTCAGGAGAGTTGTATAAGGAGAACTAAGAGTTCATGGTGGTCTGTGCTAGATATCAAGCCCGGGTTTTCAGGAATAGGAGCTTTGGCAGCATTGTGACAAGAACTGATACAAACCGATGCCGTGCACACACACACATGCACACACACAGGAAGAAGGAGAAGCCTGGGCCTCATTAGCCATGATGAGGACAGGGAGCTGCCATCGCCTCTCCATCCCCTGCATGTCCCCCATGGCTAGGAACAAATTGGTGACAGCGCTCCCAGCCACTCTGTCGGGCTACCTGCGATGCACTGGGCTCTGTCAGGCTCCTCCACACTGCTGTGCATTTGCGTATCTGTGTGTGTGTGGAGAGAAAGCTAACACACACAGGAAAAAGAAGAGAGGGCAGATCCTTGGTTACACTCCCCGTCACCTTTTGCTCGGCCCAGAACTGAGCCGTGATACGAGTGCGACACTTCATCTGGTCGGCCTCGAGTTTGATGAGGGGTTCCAGCGCGAGGGGTTCAAGGGGGTTCAAATCCCTGCCTCAGCTCCCGACTTTTTTTTTTATTTTTTATTGAAAGTCAGATACAGCGTCACCACTGTCACAGCAACACACAGAGTAAATCCATTATGGTTGTATATTCAAACCCGGGCTGCATTTCTGACACAAGAGTTGGAAGGCGTGTGTGTGTAGTAGTTGCAAAGTGCTGATGCATGCAGTGATATAAAAACATATGGCAACAGCACATATTCCCTTTCTTACACACACACACACACCTTATATGCACACTCACACTCACTTCCTGACAAGCTGCCTTTTTTTCCCCCTTTGCACCTTCTTTAATTTTCTTCATTATTATTTTTTCTTGCCATTTCCTCTCCATCATTTTCTGCACCTGCTCATTATCTCTCACCGTCTCCCATCTCCTGACCCGCTCAGTAAACTTGTTAGCCCTGCAGAGTGTCAGTGTCTAGACGGAGAGGCACCTATTCCGTCAACCTCGCAGGTTCAAAGACATGCTGTGAATTTCTTTACAGGAAGGGCTGGGATAAAGTTTCAAGGTGCACGCAGTCGCACACACCGCGTCGACAAACACACACTTATTCTCTCACTATCCTCCTTCCTTTTTTTTTTTTTTTTTTTTTTTGCTCGCCCTCTTTTCCTCATATTTTTCTGGCCACTCCTCTCCTCCTCTCGCCCGAGCATCTTTTCTCTTTCGCTCCCCTTTTCCTCCGCCTCCCTATCTCTCCTCTCCTGTCTCCGAGTTAAGTTTAGCAGATGCACCTGATGGCAGCATCATCCTGGAGCACCTGTCAGCTGTCTGCCTTCATCACGGCTCCTCTGCTGCCACAGGGGCCACGGGGAAGTAAACCTGGAGACAGTCGCTACTATCAACAGCTGCATCTTATTATTTTAAACACCGGTGCCAGTCATTTTCCACCAGAGATGTGTGCATTTATTTATTTAAATTTTTTTTGTGTGTGTGTGTGTGTGTGCGCATCGCCTCCTCATTCTCATTGCTCCTCAGGATTCAGAAGCTCAGCTGTTAAATGTGAGCAATTATAATGGAGCAGAGAGGGAGGCGAGGTTGACGAAGAGGTAGAGAGTTTATCCAGCCAGTGACAGAGAAGAAGGGGGAAGAGGAGGCAGCAGCCATAAGTTGTCAAAGTGTTTTTGGCAGCTGTGGATTATGTTTTCGACTGTCTGTTCCTGTAACTTAGCTGAATGCCTGTCGCCTGTCTAACAGGCAGCTGGGTCATTCACTTTGTGCTTTGTTAATGCAATACTTCACAATACTAGATGCAGTGTATTGCGACACATAATGATTGTGAGGCTTTGTCTTCAGTGGATTCACAATAAGGTTGTTTTTTTTTTTTAAAAGCACATAGACACACTGGGTATGAAAATGTTGATTTGGCTGGAGGGTTGATGGGATTTGTTTCTACAAAACATTTCCTATTGAAGATTTACTCAAAGCAAACAAAATTCAGAATCAGATGCAAGAGTGAAAGAATACAATGCAGAAAAAGGCAAAAACTAATGATATTTTTCTGTGTTTAATAATGTACAGTATTGTTCAGCAATATGATTTCTGTGAATACATAGCTATTTAAACAATGCCTCTTATGGGTGCACACAGGAGGGCTACATCTGTCTTAACATCCCATATAATTGCTCGTCCAGGTGCTAGTTATCATATATGTCATTTGTTTAACTGATTCTCATCCAGGTAGAGCTTTCATAGATGTTCTGCAGCATGTTGCCGTCTGGTTTATCAGATTCTGTCTCCTTCCTACATAGACTGTACATAATGCATCACGCTGCCATTTAGCAATGTGGATCCTGAGCCAGGAAATAATTTCCCCCAATCTGTTCAACTAAAATATCTTGTTACCAGTAAGGATGCATTTGATAAGCATACATTGTGTTGTATGGCTGGTGGAGAGTGTCGAGCTTTACCATCTCATTCCCTCTTAAATCATCACTAGAGAGTATGAAAAAAAAAAAACTAAAACAGTGACTCTTGTTCAGGAGAACTTTGATGTTTCTTTGTCAATAACAAAATTAATTTACAATATGTTGCTGTTGTGATGTTTGAGTGCTAAGTTGCCATATTATATACTTGAATGGAAAAGTCTCAACAACCTGGTTCAGGTCCAAAAGGCAAGATATCATGAGCAGAAAATTTCAATTATCAGAATCACGTAATTATCTAAACCTCTTATCTGGATGTCAAAACAAAAGTGCCCAATTTTTTTTGTTTATATGTGTGTGCTGCAATATAAAACACAACTACAGCAACTGTGTTAAGTCAAATTTGAATTAGAAAGTAGCTCTGCAAGATCGCATGGAAGTGCACTTACTGCAATACACATGAAGTCAGTGAGTAAAATGTTAACAGAGACAATCGATGGATAAAAAGGAGTTGCTGAAAATTTTGAGTATCTTCCTCTTTGACAGAGGGACAACAGTGATGAGGGCAAAGGTCATGCACTGGCTGCTGCATCAGGTGAGTTTATAACAACTTGCTCAAGGACTCTTTGATAAAGATGGAAACTGAACATGTGACCTTCAGATTTCCAGATGAGAAAGTTCACACATGCCTCCAATTACTTTGACACTATAATAATGGTAAGTAATACACCAGCTATAATCCCAAACCAACATTTATGGAAGATCTGAAACAATATTTCAAAATCACAGGGCCGAGATGATCAGTCATAATCAGTATGTTTGCACTCTGGGAGAGAAGTGAACCAAAACTACAGCAAGTGCAGAAACAGCATTGTAAACCACTACTGAGGTTGCCATTACCGATCGAAGCCTGTTTGCCCGTACACACTTCATAATGAATGCATCTCATAAATCCTCCCTAAACGATTCCTCCTTAAATGATTCCCACAGCTCAGACTGTCTGCTCAGTGGAGGGCGCTCATGGATCAAACCATTAACAGGAAACCAGGCCGGGGTGACGAGCGGAGGGCAACAAGCTCAGGCCCCAGATCATCACCCCGCCCCAACCCACCACCCTCTGCAAACCTAATGGAAAGCAAACAGACAGACAATTTCTTTCAATTAGCCCGAACCGGCCGACCCAATAAATTTTAGTTTGTTCCTCAAGACGTAAGGGCCCTGTTGCATGTCCTGCTGAAAATGAAGACTAATGGGGTATTGTGGAGCTGCTGAGTGCTTGATTTTGTGCCACTATACCACTCGCCCTGCTCTCTCTTTTTTTCCCCCCGGCCTTCCCCTCCTTCCTTGAGCTAACTGGAATCAGTGCTGACCAGGCACAACACAAATGTTTAATACATTTATTCACGACTCGGATTCATTTTCTGTTTTAAGCATTATTCCTTAGTAGTTAGGCGGAGCTATTCATCACAGCTTGACAACAGCCGTGAACATAACCATTGTTCACCCTCGGTGTCAGCTGAAGTGATGGCCTGCAGAGTAAGACTCAGCCACTCAGCTGCCGACGGAACTACTTCCAAGTTTTTCCTTTTTTAAAACATACACCATGTTTTATGGGAATTTAGAGCCATAATTAAAACTGATATTTTTTTTTTTGTTCAAAATGCTCCGCTGAGTAGTTTAATATCTTTAAGACTACTATTTTTCTGTTTCGCTGCTTCAGGGCTGGTGACTTGAACGGTGGTGGAGGAAGTATTCTGATCTTTTACTGAAGTAGAAGTAGCAATACTGCACTGTAAAAATACAAGTGCAAGATCTTTTCCTGCATTCAGAAGTTCACCTAAAGTAAAGAAACACGCAGGACAGGACATAAAGACGAGGTTAATTAAAGTACAGCATTTGTCAGCAAATACAACTTCTCCTATGATGACATTTAATACTATAACTACTTTACTTTTACCATACTGTCTGTTATTATGTTTATACACTCAACACAACAATATAGTTGTTGACACACATATATAACTACTTATATCTGCTTATAGTTTGTTATTAACCAAAATTCATTGACCTGCTTGTATACTGCTTATAAATGCTAAATATGGGAGCTTAAAATAAAGCTGAAAAAGGTATCAAAAATAACTTTCACTGTGCTATATTATCATTATAATTTTATTGCTGATGAGTTCATGTGCAAGGAGCGTTTTACAGTTGTAGTTGGCAGGTATTTGTGGTACTAGAATAAACTTATGTAGTTAATGATTCAAAAAATAATTGCTGTATGTAAAATCATAATCAGAACTTTAACTAGTAACTGTCAAATAAATGTGAACAAGGGAAACGTACAATAACTCCCTCGGAAATGTAGTGAAGTAAAAGTGTAAAGTTGCATGAATTTGAAACTGAAGTAAAGAAGTAGTAGTAACTGGAGTACCTACAAGTATTCAGTTACTTTCCACCTCTGGATTTAAAGGAGCAGTTTTAGTCAAAGTCAGCTGAGATAACCATTAAAAAAAAAAAATGGCGGATGCAACTTTTCCTTTCTAAAAAACGGACATAACAGCGATGTCAATAACAACAATAAAGATGAATAATTTGAGGTATATTTGCCATCAGACACTGACGTATGGGAGATCCTGAGGCCACTGCTGCTTGATGAGGGAACAAACAAAGTTGCTTTGTCACAGAGAGAAATATTAACTACAAGTGAACAGGGGGCAAGGAGACATTGATTTTACAATTCAGGACTCAATCAAAGAGAATTATGGATGGCAATACTACTGTGATTTGCCTGTGCTGCTCATTAAGTTTAACATCCATAGTGTATGTCTCCCCCCCGGCAATGTAGGAATAAGATTTACAGGAGCAGGTTAAATACAGTTCAATACATGAGAGAGGTGAAGTCTCATGATGGCTAATAAGGAGGGTGAGCTGCGAGAGGTAGACAGAAACAAGAGCAGGGGGGGAAAAGGAAGAAGGAAACAAGAGAGGAAGAGGAAGTGGAACAGATAGAAACAAGAGGAAAAGGGAAAAGTGGATGCACACAAATAGAGAGACGGGGAGGGAGAAAGAAAGAGAAACGACATTATTATAGCCTGAACAGATAAACTATGCATCAAAGTGCAGCGTTTATTGAAAAACCATTTTTATGTGTGCTTTGAGGGCATGAAAATGAGAGTCCTATGTTCAAACACATCAATACAACGCTGCAGCAGCCAATGTATTTTTTTTTTTTTCCCTTCTTCTTTTCCCCAAGATTCCCAATCAGATCTTGTGGCTCCCTGCAGGCTTTTATGCCAGCCACAAATGGTGTGACTGCCAGACTGACAAACACGCAATCACTCAGAGTGGAGAGCGAAAAAAACTCCTCTCATACTCAGCCTCCTATCACAAAGGCCCTTTTAATAAGCCCATGAAAAAGAGCAAGTAATCCTTTGTAATGATTTCATTAAATGCCCTCATCACACCTGGAGATAATTCCATTATGATTGTGGCAATAAAATGAGGTTTTCATCAAGACCCGCAGACAGAAGGAGGAAAAGCCATTATTCCTCTCGTGTTCAGATATGACGTTGCCTCTAATATTATGATATTACGCTATTTGGCAGAATTTATGACACTCAAGTCAATCCATAATGCTCGCGCAGAGTTTCCCCGCTGACAATACCAGACACTTTCAACGTGCTTCATGCCGCAGCGTGGAGGGCTCATTTGTGGTGTTAGAAATCACACACAATAAATTAACTGTGATATTTTTTTGTTGCTACCTTATAATATAAGTAAGTGAACAAATTAGTTGAAATTAAATTAGATCGGTTCATTTAGTTTCTTCTCCACCCCATCCAGCTTTTTACGCGTGTACTTTTTTTTGCCTTAATACACCTAAAGCAGGCGTTAAACAAACGCAGCACCTGTAAAACTGAAAAGGTGTAAAAAGTGTAAAAAGTGTCACTTCATCTCTCTTCACACTTGAGGATAATGGCGAAAGGATGGGTGACGTGTTTTTATTCTAATGGACTTGCATTGAAGACGCAAATTGGTCTGCAACTCCCCGTTTGTGCAGGAAGAAATAGGTTGTTTTTTGAGGGAAACAGCTGTCAATAAATGCACATGGAGACTTATTTGAACTGCTGAAAAAAACACAGATGCGGGTGGCAATACACAGGTTGGGAATCAGGCCAATTATGTGCAGGTAGCACACAGTGAGTTTATTAATAAATAAAGTGTACTATTATTATAATTGCTTTTTGAGAGTTTGTGGGCCAGAAAAACAAAATAATGAGTTTAAAAAATGCTTTAAAAAGTATTTGAGTGATAATTCTTCCTTTTACATTTGACCCATTGTTAATATTAAGATACTGAGAGTGCAGCTTTGATTAAGATGGGAGATTAATAATCATAAATCTTTTTTTAAAAAGCACCAATGTTAATGAAAGTTGGATGTTTCTGACGTGACAACATCCAGGTAACGCAGCTGTATTTTCTGCCTCGGTCTGGATAAACACAAACCTACAGAAAATCAGGTCGAACCTACAAAACATTATAGAGGAAGCGATAAAGAGAAAAAGCGAGTAAGAGGAGAGAGAGGGGGGGAGAGAAAGAGAGTTTCATTACAAAGTGTACCGAAACAGAACTTCAGCACTGCCACGATTCTGTCAGCTGGCAGTGTGGAGGTACAGTATAGGGCTCTCTACAGAACTTATATTATTGTTACAAAAATTCTGGTACGGCAAAGAAAAATGTGACAAAGGAGAAATGGCGAGGATACTGTGTGCTGTCTGGAGGAATTGGAAGCTGTGTGTTTTTTGGCATTCATGTCACAGCCCTTTTGAAAAATGCATCAAAGCGATCGCAGAACTCGTGGGACTGGGTTTGGGCACACAAAGTCGTGACCATCATCCAAACCTCAGTGGCGAGGATGGAAGGGAGCTGCTGCTTATAGTGGAGGGTTTGAAATGCGCTACTGTGCCACTTAATAATAAAAACAAGTGCCCTGCCAGACCACGCTAACACAGATTCCTGTAATTTCTGTGTGCCTGCTTAGATGTAAAAGGTGTGTGTGTGTGTGTGTGCTGCTGTGCACAGAAACAATTTGCGACTGGTATTTTTCATGCCTCTCGAAAAAAAACTTGGAAACAGATTGTGTTGTTTTTCATGCTTACATTCACACATGGCTATTAGCTGAAATGCCTTCTGCTTTAAGAACAACTTTCTCTTCCACCTTCTGCTTGGGAGAAATCGCAAATAACGATGGCCACAGTCTAACTATGACTTTCTTACATGTGCACTGATGGTTAGGAATTGAAATGAGATCACTCGCAGATGGATAATTCCCCACAGATGTCGTACTCTCCACTCATCTTCTGCTTTGTAATTCTTGGCCAAGATTTCTCTAAAAAATAAGTTCATCTCTCTGTGTGGTTAAAGCTGCAAAGCTCATGCTGCTACTACTACAGATACTATTATTACTTGTGCTCTGTTTCTGGTAAGTAGGCCGACACACATGTATGATTTCTGTGAAGAGGGTCATTATAAGTAAAGCCTGTGTAAAACATAAGGAAAACAGAATGTAAGAATTTGCTAGTTCTTTTAGACATAGACATTGAAAACAGTACAAAGACAATATGCGTAATGTTTGACCTTTTGTAAATATCTGCTTATTCTCAATTTGATGGCAGCAACACATTTTAAACAAGTTGGGACAGAAGCAACAAAAGACTGAGAAAGTTGTGGAACCCAACTTTTTTGGAATCTGGCTTCTAAGGATTTGGGCAGAACAATTTTAATCAAGTTTATTTATTTATTTTTTACCAAAATACATACACGTTACGAACGTTCCTAAATATTGAAACCCAGGGAGGACGGAAGCTGCCCCGCCAATGAATAAACCGGTAGCACTTCACTCTTTTGGTGATTCTGTTTTATATCCAGAATATTTACTAAACTGCTCTGAGATATGGAGAACGAAAGGACGAGATAGTCGTACCACAATTGGTTAAACAGTGAAAAAAAATTTTTCGCAAGTTTTGCATCCTCTATTTATGAATATTCTGCTTTGCTTTACCTAAACATGCAGGAGAACAACAAGGGCAAGATTAACTAAATCTTGTTAGTGAATCTAATGCAGCCTTTGAACATATAGCACCTGGTATTATCAGTAAAAAAAAACAAATAAAAAAAAACGTGATGATACATCATTTCAGATCTTTCAGATTTTGTGTTACGAGAGAAAAAGGGGAGAAATACTTCTTGTAGGGTTGATGTAAGAAGGTGACATTGCACTAAATATGCAGGATATTAGGAACTAAAAATGAACTCTTGTTGATTGAAAAAGGAGGTTTTCTTATTTTATCTTGCACTAAAAAAAGGTTTTTTTTTTAAAAAACAAGAAGCTTTGAAGCAACGAAATTGCAACTTACAATTGGGAAGCTGCCCTCCTATTTTGTGTATTGAGCATAAATGACACGCATCAGCATCGGGGTCCTGTCTCGTCTTGTTATTGGGTCTAGAATTTAATAAAACCCCTGGTCCTGTGTCCAATAGCTGAAGTGGAAATAGAAGGTAAAAATAAACACATTCACAGTCAATCATTGTGCGGTCATGAGCCACGATTGCAAATAGAGAAATCAGTAACACAGGTATCTATTATTCAGAAGCTATCCCGGTGGGGTCACATGTTGGGGTCGCCACTTATTTGTCCAGGGGGGAAGACTGAGTTTGGATAACGCAGCTGTATTCCCTGGATGTTTCAGTGTCATGCCACTCAGGGGACTCGCGACTGCTCGCCACTCTCTAAGAATTTATAGGAGTTCTGAGCGTGTGTGTTGGGTCATGTGATGGATTTCTGGGATACAGAAAGCAGGATGCACGACCCCTGTGTAGTGAGGTGTGTATTTATCAAGTGTGTGTATTTGTGAATGTCTGTGTGACGGAGATAGCGAGACAGAAAATAAGAAAAGAGCGATAAAAATAGCAAGTATGTATCTAAGTGTTTTAAACCTGAGATAACTGACGTTTTTGGCCACTTGGGGGCAGCAGAAACAAGCCGTGAACTAAACATGGACATATTAACACCTTTTAAGTTTTGTCTGTATGAGAGTGGTGAGAGTGAACCAAAACAGTCAGCACAAAAATACTGATCAGCTTTAAGCATGCAAAGAACAAAGAAAGACATTTGTTTGTTTTCAAAAATGTATATGCCATTATATGACTGTGGTGGAGGTTTGGTTGTGGGTGGGGTCAGGACTCGGGACAGGCTCAGCCTACTGTATCCATTCTTACCCAGAAAATCTCATTAAAGCCACTCTTCCTTTTAGCTACTTCACCAGTGGGAAACAGATTTGGATATTGCACTCTGCCTCTTCTTTTAAACACCCGGCCTGCGATCCGTTAGGGGGAACAATGGAGGAGACTGATGAGGGACGGGGAGCGTGTATTGACTTTTCTCTCTCCTCTTTCGTCTTAATGCATCTCATTTCCCCCCCCCCTCCTCACCCGACCCGTCCTCTTTTGTTGAACACCTTTCCTTCCCCATCAACCGTCATCAATCTCTCTATCCTTGCTGGGTGAAAAATTGCACCCATTACCTTTGTCATGTGGTATACAGAAATAGCATTCTTTCCACTGACAAACGTGAGGTAAAAGAACTTATGGTGACTCACAAGACTGCAGGACGACGGCTGCGCGGCATAAATCACCACCAAATATTGGACAACTTTCATACAGTAAACACAAGTTAAAAGTCGGGGAAACGGGTGCAGATCCTCAATAATGCAGAGTTTGCAAACTGAGCCTCTGCACATGGGTGAAAGATGTGTTATCTTCCTCTGAAATATTTATTCTGCAGGCTGCTACTGGAGATAACAGTGTGTTTAGTATTTGGCCGGTTAAATTAGGTTTAGACTAAAGTTACTACTGTGATTGTTGTATTTTTTAACCTCTTTAATTACTTTAAAGGCAACATTTGTTTTATTCAGTGGAGAATCGTTCAAGGTCGTGTTGTAAAAAGACTTTGTGAGGACTTTAAAACTTCAAATTGTGGTTTATTAAGAGTCCTCTGTGAGCCTGAACTCAGGCACAGCTATGCTTTGGACCATATAGTAACATGCTGATACTGAGCAGGTATAATGTTTTACTATGTTCACTATGGTAAGAATGTTAACATTTGCTAATTAGAGCTGAACCCAAAGAACAGCTGAGGCTGATGGGAAGGTCAGTTTGCAGACATCTGATCATAAAAAAAAGTACTGGACGAATCAAAACTTTGACCCAAGGAGAGACATGAGATGAAAAGTCAGACAAAGGACAACACATCCTGTGGGGAACATGAAGGTTTGAACCTATGCCAATTCTTCCAATCAAGACATTTTACTCCAAACACCATTTAAAAATCATTAAGGTACAAAAAAATTCTTTCAAAAAATTCTTTGTTGAAATATTTGACCCAAAGCTCTTAGGATTCATCCTCTGGGGACCTTGAATGTCACTGTACAAAATTTCATGGTAATCTTGTCCAACGGCTGTTGAGATATTTCAGTCTAGATCAAAGCTGTGGACTGACTGACCCACAGACTGACAATGCCATCCCCAGAGCCACGACACTACTGTGGCTGAAAATGGAACCACTTCGCCTCATCCACTTAAACATGATAAATACAACCTTAAGTAAGGAATAGTAATGACCTGTGCATTTTGCACAGCGTAGCATTTTGGTGTTAATTACATTAGGTTGCAAAGTGCTGTTAAGGAACCTGAAAGGTCTGCAGGCGCTGCATCACTGACTAATCAATTGCCATTATCATGCCTGGTACAAAGGTCTGTACCCGAGGGACATGTTGGACGCCGCTATTACTTCTCTCCTCTTTACACCAAACAAGACGCTCTGCAAAAGCAGTGCCGCTTAATGGCCGCCGGGGGACGATTTTAAAGTTTTAGAGTGATGACTATCCATAAAAACAGTGGCTTGTCATTTTAGAAACGACAATATAACATGAAACCATCCAACACAATGGTTGCTCTCTGAGGTCTGAACATGAAGCCATTACAGGAGCAGGCTGCACTACAGCTGCACTTCCAGGAGGAAATGTTTGGAAAATGTCAGCCTCTATCTGTTGTGTCAGTACAAATCTGAGTTTCAGTACCTGTTGTATAACAAAACACTTTAGGACACCGAGTACCCAAAGAGCCTCGGTGGAAACATACAGTGTCCTCAACAGATGTGATTATGAGGATTAGGACTATCTCACCCTCTTTCCCCCCTCTCCCTCTCCCCTCTGACCCACTCATTCATCCAATGGGAGGGAGGGAGGGAGGGAGGGAGAGGGACAGAGCGGAGGGGGGAGATTGGCAACAGGTTTGGCTCTGGCCGACACACTGTACTCCATGTACTCACATGGATACATCTGTCAAACTTTAGCTGTCGGTTTCTCTTTTCATATGGTTTGGTTTTTATTTGCTTCTTGTTTTGGAAGAGAATAAAGATGATTAAGACCGTATTTCAACATGCGAAGAAACATCCAGGGGTAGGTTGCATCATTTTCATGCATCTATTGAGCTCTGTGATTATTTCAGTGACTAACAGCGAGCCCTTTATGTCGTAATGACGTGTGCACAAGGCCTGAAAAACAGACTGTGAAATCAGATTGATTAACTTAATGATCATCCATAGCTTTACTGGGATGTCGGGTATTGTTATTTTAGATGGATAATAGAGACATATACACATCTTTGAAAATAAACATACTGAAGATACAAAACATGCAATTACAAAATATCGTCACAGGCTCTGAGAACTTATGAACATTTTGCACCGTTTTCTGACCTTTTATAGACAAAAAGGATTCACATTAATACAATTACATCATCAGCCAGCTACGTTCATTGAATGAAGACCGTGAGATGGAGCTGAAAGCTAGTAAGTTGACCTTTGAGCTCAGATTCTTGTTACACACAATATTAAACAATCACTGATTTGATCACCTGAAACAAATGACTGAACATACTTACTTTGCATCACTGATATGTTAATTTGCTTCATGACGATCATAATAAATGAAGAAAGAGTGTAAAAGAAAGACCCAGAAACTGTCTGTGCTTGTTTTTTTTCTGTTGCCTCAGAGCTACGCTGAGGGTGACCCAAATTTGCGGATTGACAGGGCTGGTTTGGCAGCACACCAGAAAAGTAATAAAGGCAGCAACAGTATCGAACCCCAGCGAGCATGAAACACTTCCTATATCGGTCAGGCTGAATGGTAAAAGGTGAAACGCTCACTTGTGTGGCACGATATGAAGATATCAGCACCTGGGAGTGGACAGCTCTCTACACACAGGCCTGCCTTGATTATTCACTTGGGGTGTGTGTGTGTGTGTGTGTGTGTGTGTGTGTGTGTGCGCGCGCGCCAGTGATCAAAGCTGACCTGCTTCCGTGTATTTGTGTGTGTGTGGCTGTTTGTGTTTACTTCAGTGATCGAAGCTGAGCATCTGCAGTCAGTATGTGTTCAGTGTGCACTTGTCTGTGTATGTTAGCATGTTTGTGTGTGTGTGTGTGTGCAGTGAAAACCTGGGTTTGTACTGTGAACTTTTTTCCAAGGTTAACTTGGAGAAGTTGAGGTTCATAGTGAACATATTTGGAGAAGAATTCCCCGTGCTGGGTGTTATGTTTGCTGAAGACCGGTGCTGAAATGCAAGTAAATAGTCAGGTGATCGATTAGTTGATGAAAACTTCATCGTTTAAGTCATTTATAAATCAAAAACACTCACTGGTTTCAGCATGTTACATGTGAGGCATTGCTACTTTGTCTTTATATATAGTTTAATGCCAAAACTATTTTGGTGTTTTAGACTGTTAATGGGTCAAAACAAGGAATTTAAACATCTCTGGCCTTTAAAAAAATTCTGGGTGTATTTCCCTGATTTGTGATAATACTTAAAAATAAATAAAAAAACGATTATTTTACTTTGTGAGGTAAAAAAAAAAATTGACAGATTGACCGATAACGACACAGAAATGGAGCTGAGATGATTAGTTGGTTAATCAATTAGTCATTCCAATGGAAATTAATCGTCAACTACTTCGATAACCCACTCCTCTTCTCAAATGTGAGGATGTGCACATTTTCTCTGTTCTATGTGAAAATGAATTGAAAATCATTTCATATAGATTGGTTGGACAAGAAAAGTAATTTCATCTTAGTTTCTCAGAAATTGTGATATTTCGTTGTTTTCATTTAATAGACAAAAATGATGTATTAATTGAGAAAATAATCGTTAGTTGGAGCCCTGAGCAGAATCTTTACAATATTGATTGTGTGGATTTGCTCAGCTGTTTGATGTCAAATTGCACTTTGGCATCTGATCAGCTGAGTAAAAGTCTGACTCCACACTCTGAGTTGTTAAACAGTTGTGTGCCGAGTGGTTTGAGTAGGAGGGAGAGAGATTTTCTTCATCTCTCTGCCGCAGCTTTAAAGGTAGTGAATATCCAAATTTTATTACCAGACACTCTCCTAATCAACAACAAGGCAAGTGGCAACGCAATCAGACAGAAGACAGATGTCTAGATACAGCTGAGTAGAGACATCCTTCAGTTCAACCTGATCAAACTGTCATCTCTCTACAGCTTGACTAGATCTGTGTGAGCCGAGAACAGCTGTTCGCCAGTGGTGTACTCTGTCTCCTCTCTCCCCGTCTCACACATACAGCATCGCACAGGAAAGTAGACAGGAAATGTATGGCAGCGTAGTGTTGATGAATAGATGCAGAGCGGTGAGAGGATTGACGCAGCTAAGCTTTGGGTGTTTAAGATGACATATTATATTATCCCCCTGTCCCCCTAATGTACTTTTCTATTTTAATTCCTGTCATCATCACCACTCAGAGCATCAAATAAAAGCGTGTCTATGTGTGTGTATGTGCACTGTGCCCAGGCTGTGTGTTAGCTCATTTACGTGCATGTGTGTGAGTGTATGCATGCATTTACACTCTGGGTGTGTGTGTGTGTGCGTAATGCTGTCGCTCAGTCTGACAGGTATAGTGTGAGGAGCAGAGGCTGGCACACACATATACACAGACACACACACACACACACACTCTCACACAGATGCAGCAGCTCTCTCTTCCACCGCGTCCTTGCCCATTCAACCCAAGCTGACAGTGAGCTGCCTCACACATGGCCTGGGCCTCATGCATATGGAGGAGGGCAGGGAGAGGAAAAACAGGAATAACAGCTACCCGTGTATGTGTGTATAATGTGTGTGTATTTCACACAGGTGTATGCTCATGGTACATATCACAGCCAACCACTTGATAGAATATGTTTGTTTACCTTCATATGTCTCTGTGGTCTGGGACTAATGCATTCCTCCTCCTCTCCTTTCTCCTATCCTCAGTTAATCCCTCAGTTTTTCTTCGTCACTCTGGGCATCACAGGTGCCAGCCTCTACCTGATCCGTCTGGCAAGAGGACCTCATGTCACGTAAGATTGCCACCTGTCTAAACTTGGAGCCAATGTAGTGATCTTCCACCTTTCTTTCGCTGCTTTACAGAACTTGTCCATCATTGTCAGCTGAAACCAAAACCTGTGATACATTAAGTTGGGCATCATTTGAGAATTTTTAATACTGCCAGCAGAGTTGGATTCGGATAGTCGGTCTCCTTTTGGATCTGGGTCCAGGTTGGCAATAAACCCAGACTCGCTAAGCTTAGAGGCAAATGAATCTCTTATAGGATCTTTTATCTCTTCTCACTTGTTCTTATTAGCAAAGAGCAATGCACAAAACACTCAGGTAGCAGGATTCTCATTTTAGCTAGCACCATCCATCTCTTTCGACTAACGTCACCGACAGCAGATTATCAGCTGTGCGTTATTAACGTCAATTTTGTAAGTTACTTGCCCGAAGGCCTAAAAAGAAACTCTGGTGTAGTTAATGCATGCTCTGCAAGCCTGTGTGTGCACTCGGTAAATAACTGTTAGAGAAAAAGCACCTTTCTCTAACATCAATCTACAACTTAAAGTGGATTATGTACTTTTTTTTTTTTTTCAACAGAGTGGAGATTCTTCTTTGGCGAAACAATTCAGCTGATCAGTTTCAGAATCTCCTCGTTAAAATTGATTTATTCATATCATGTGAATATTTTAATCCTCTCACTTAAATTGTCCTGAATCTGCTCCTTCAGTAACGTGAGAAGTATGAGAAAGTGTACAAAATAAGAAAATCCACGCCTTTTAATTCACTGTGTCAGGTGTAATGAACATATCACATGTTAAGCTGCTCATCTCATTTTCTGGTTTTAACTACAGGCTGTGAACATTAATTCAGTGTCAGGGAGACTAAAAATAATTAAATGTCAATTATGTCTTTGCAATTTAGGCATTTCTACTTTTAGTAATTTGCAAATTAGACACAATCAAATTTCTGATAATTTATCGACCAATGAGCCGTTTGCTTTTTTAACATGAATAATTTTGATTAGAATAGCTTCAATTTAATTAGTAAAGACTTGTCAAAAAGATATATACTGAACAGGAAATTTTACAGTAACACAAATAAACTTCTCTCTGTTACCTCAAAAACATCATTGACATTTCTGAACTGCAATTTTTTTTCTTACTTGATGGCAAATCTTATGAATACATTTGTGATTAGTTGAAATCTGTGGATCTCAGCCCACTGATTTGGGCCCTTTTACAGATGAAAGTGAAACGTGATAAGATTCAATAAAGGATTCGAAAAAGATTTTGATTCAATAAGCACATGTTGGATGTTGATAAAATGCTAACAAACCCGAACCCTAACACCATCCATATGAGTTTGCTGACAGCTCTGATATGATAACGTTTTTTTGATAGCTACACATGTCTCATTTAAGTTTACAACAAACACAGCTGTCTGCATTAAACTGCACCAACCAGGCTGAACTCGGTGACTGCACACATATACAGTAAAAGCGCACTGTTCGTGTCCTATTTTGGGCCACACAGAACCACTTGTTCTGAGGGTCAGCCATAACGCCTGACCTCATCATCAGCTGGTGATGAGTGCTGTGGTCAGTGGTTTCCTCCCTCTCTCTCAGAGACACTCTAGTGTTTGTGGTAATGGGGAGAGAGAGAGAGAGAGAGAGAGAGAAAGGGGGGAGACGCGCCCGCTCTGCCATCGCTCTCTCTCTCTCGCTTTGTTTGTGCTTTGGCGCCGTGACGTGCTGCCAGAGGGGGAGGAGGAGGGAGGAGGGATGGACGGTCACAGTGGAGCGCTGTGAAATCCAGACTTTGGTTAATGAACAGAGGAGCACTGCCAAGTCACTGGGCTGAGTTCACCTCATCTCATAATCACCTCGCTTTTTTCCAACTTCTATGTATTTATCTCCTTTTGTCTCCGTCCTTCTGTTCCTCTCTTCTCTTCTCCTTCCTCCCATTTGTTCACATCCCTGTTCCTCCTCTCCAAATCTTCATTTTCCCTGCTCTTTATGTGGCTCTTTGTCTCCATCATCTGCGCCTTTTTCTTTCTCATGTCCTGTCTTTTCTCTCCTCTCTCTTTATTCTGCATGCCCTGAATCTTTCCACACTTGCAGCCTCTGGGACAAGAAGAACAACCCAGAGCCCTGGAACAAGCTTGACCCGACCTACCAGTACAAGGTAACGACTCCCCCGTCACACGCTGACGAGGCCACACGCCCGCTCGCACCGATCACATCTGCCAGAAAACTGATCCCGACACGAATGGCACTGTTTCATTGAGCCGCTGAAAATCTCACCTTCATCATAGTCTAAAAAACGTACCGAAATAGATTTGGACCAACCAGCGCAGGCAAAATAATGTCAGATGAACGTGGCTGCTCCGCGGCTTTCTTCACATCTGTTCAAACAAAAGCAAAACAAAAGTGTCTTTCAAAAACAAATTAAGGCAGATGGAACCGGCAGCTTTTAGTGGTTGGTAATAATTTGCCTTACCTCTTGAACAAGGCCAGAGCCACAGACAAAACTAATGAAAATATTAACAATGCTGACCCAAAATAGAGCAGAAAAACAAGCAACTGACAAGTCCCAGAAGAGGAGATCTGGATGATGTGTTTTTCAGAGAAAAGAGCATTTTTCTGAGGGTTTCAAGGCTGCGTTGCTTGCCAGTGGAATGAAAGTCGCTGCAGACAAAAGGTCAGGGCACGGCATGTTTAATTCTCGATAGTGAGGCAAAGGTCTCGCATCGAAATTCCACTGAAGTCCAAACAATGATCGTAATGAGGAGGGGGAAGCAGGAAAGAGGGGAGGGAGGAGGAGAGAGTTTTAATGGCAGGCCAATCAAGAAAAATACATGGGGAGAAAATAATCACTGCCAGTGCAAAAATGTGGGTTTATTATGAGTGAAAGGCTGGGATGTATGCAGTCACACACATATATAACATCCATGACATATGCAAGCTCAGCAAGACAGAAAGCAAAAATGAAGCAGCTGGATAGTATCATTGTCAATAAGTGTGTTTGGGTGAGCGCGTGCGTGTGTGTGTGTGTCTATATTTGCACCAGAGGGTAAAGAAACGTTCACCCCTGCCTCTTTGTTTTCCACGCGTTCTCCTAAAGACAGCACTGATGAATTTAATTTAAGCAAAACAGATTTAAATGTATTCCTCCTGCCTTCCACAGTTTGTGGCCATCGACACAGACTACAAGAACCTGAAGAAAGATGGCCCTGACTTCTAAAGGTCCTCCAGGCAACTCCAGGGGCGCCGGCTTTTGGCGTGACCTCCTGCTGTCGCCTCACTGATGTGAAACGTCTTCTTGAACATTTCCTCGCTCTCACCTCGTGCTCGGCGACAACAGCTCTGAATTAACACTGTAACCCTGTGAACAAACTATTAAAGATCACATGAGACAGAAGGCTGGTTCTTTAGTGCCCGGTTATATTCAGTGTAGTCGAAAAGCAGTGTACTTTATATGCCACTAATTTAGATGCTGGGTATTTATCATAAATGGCTGGGTGAATATTGAAAGATGGAAATTCATCTTGAATTACAGTGATGATGTAAAATCTGTGTTCATTCGTATGTTAGTTCTCTTTCTTGTGCACCCTGATTCCAAAAAG
This sequence comes from Holacanthus passer, assembly GCA_025331565.1. Lineage (NCBI taxonomy): Eukaryota > Metazoa > Chordata > Actinopteri > Pomacanthidae > Holacanthus > Holacanthus passer. The sequence continues at coordinate 16,908,183 of JAFREQ010000011.1, read as the reverse complement.
ATGTAAAATGTAAATGAAAACAGAATTCAATCATTTGCAAAGTGTTCCTTGAGTCCATGTAGTAATCTCCTTTGTCCAATCATGTGTTTGACAAACCTCTCTCCATCCTTGCTTGTGAATGACTGAGTCTTTCCAGGATGAACCTTTCATACCCAATCATGATACTATCACCTGTTACCAATGAACTTGTTTACCTGTGGAATGATCCAAACAGGTGTTTTTGGATCAGTCCACAACTTTCACAGTCTTTTGTTGCTCCTGTCCCAACTTGTTTGAAACATGTTGCTGACATCAAATTCAGAATAAGCAAACATTTTTACAAAAATCAATGATGAGGTCAAACATTAAATGTGTTGTATTTTTGCTGTTTTCAACTGAGTATATGTCAAAAATGATTAGCAAATGATCACATTCTGTTATGTTTTACACAGCATCCCAACATTTTTGGAATCGGGGCTGGATGAAGCCCTCAGGTGAGAGGTCAAAGGTCGGGGTCTCATAGTGAAAAGCAAGTTTTAAAACTGGTGCCTTCTTTAAAGCTGATCAAGGTTTTCTATGTTGGAAATGGATCAATGGACTACATTAATGTGAAAGGGGTTGCTCATAGTGATGGACCCACAGAGGATTATCTGCAGCTCCTCTCAGCTCCACAGAGCGTTTTAGCGTCTTTCAGTTCACTGTTCTTTTTACAGCCTATAGTTTGGCTGTTCAGTTTCAGTCTCGGTGCTCTAATTAACTTCATTGCTTTACAGCAGGCAGCTGTTGTCAGAGAAAAAGCTCTCATAAACCTGTACGCTCCCTGCCCAGCACCGAGCAAGCAAAGATAGTGAAGCATTAGAGGAAACTAAAACAAAGCTAAAATGAGAGTGAAACAATCTTTTCTGCACACTTCATGTTGGGCCACCAAATATTTATAGTGTCCCAGTTTCAAAATACAACACAAATGAGAATCTAAAGTCTCACAGGTTCTTAAAAGTTTAGCTTCTGGAAGTCTCAGTCTTGTATTAGACAAAGCAGCCGTGGACACGTCATCCAGGTCCTATAGGTTAAGGACAATCTCCCTGCTCACAATGCGTCCCTGCTGCTAAACCAATAAAAGCCTGACATTGCTGTGCGCTCCGAGAACAGCCAATATTTGCGGTTGCCTGTAGTAATGAACTCACACATGCACTACCAAAAACCAAAAACCTTGCTTTTAATCTCCAAATGCAAAAAAAACATTATTTACTGAGCTCATCACATCACAAAATCCAGCGCTGCCGGGACAAGCGAGTCACACATGCTGAGATATGAAGTTGCAGATGAAGAGGACCGAAATAGAAATCAATCATGAGAGATGAATATTCGTGTGGGTCACAGAGCTCTTTTAAAGCGGTTTTCACTCCCAGAAAGATGCAGTCCAAAGAGACAAATCATGAAGTATTTGATCACTGTCTTGTCTGTGAAAAAAAAAAACCCAAAACATTATTTTCATTTAGGTTTGGAGCAGGAAAATGACAAGACTCAGTATCAGTAGTTTCTGCAAATAAGCCTCCTGCTGGCATAATTCTCCCATTTTGGAGAGTTCATTGAATGATAAATGTTTCGGCCTGTGTGTGTGTGTGTGTGTGTGTGCATGTGTTCACTCAGTATCGCCGGACACCAGACAACAACATAAAATCCTGCTCTAATGGCACACAAACTGTCTCAATGTCGGACCCCTGGGTTCTCCTAATACACTCCTTAATAGACAATCTATGTTCCAGACCCTGCATGGGCCCATTTATGTGTGTGTGTGCTCCTTTTAAACAGCAATATGCCTCCTGCAACAGTGTGCTGACCTGCCCAGTGGGTATTGTCTGATGATTTGTGTGCGTGTGTGTATGTGTGTGTGTGTCTGTTTGTGTCAGATGCACAAAACCTGCTGACAGGTAATCAGCCGGGCCAAAGCATCACACTGGGGCATAATCACAAGGTCACACACACATACGCACACAGAGGGGGGACAGTTATTATCCAACCTGAACAGCCTTGCAGGTCGTTGTGATTGCATTGCCTCAGTGTGTTAGTATCAGTGGAAAAGTTTACGGCCGAAGGTGACGCAGACCAGCAGCTCGCCATCAAACTATTTACCAATTAGGACGAGAGCGTGGAGGATACTAGAATATTTAATAATATCATTCTTACGTTGTGTCTCTTTTTTATGCCATTCATGTTGTCTCTTATTTTCCAACACTTCAAATGTGATTTCCAGAAAGCGTGTTTGCTAAAACATAACAAAACATAAGGGTGTGGTTTTCCGTGGGACGAAGCACAAGAGAAAAGACTGAAGGCGACGGTTTCAAAATCAAAGAGTACATTTCTTAGAGCACTCAAATAAGAAAGTAGCACAAGCAGAGCGCTGAACATTTTTTGATGAACAACAGCTCTCGCCTGAACACGCTGTCAATTCTTAAACGTCTCTTCTAAGCATTCTTTATCCAATATCATGTTTCGCTTGCCTGCTTTTGCTCATTTCTCCAACTCATGCTACAGATAAAATAGGACTATAGAGCTAAATGACTACATTCGTAGTGTGTCTGTGTCAACAAACCCACGCGGTCCTTTTTCCAAAGCGGCAAACATTAAGGCAGAACGGCGGCGGGGCCTCAGCAGGCGGCGAAGTATGGCGGTGTGTGATTAAGATCTCAGTTTAACAAACACAGGTTGTGTTTGTCATTTTTCCGCCTCAGAAGTTGAAATGAGAGCACTTTCTCAACAGACACTTGAGCACTTGTCAGCGAGCGCGAGGCAGGAGGGAGGGAGATTGAGAGAGGCCGTCTCCTCCTCGATTGCATCCTCTCCGACGAGCAAGAGTAGATATTTTTAGACGAGGATTAATTTTAATGGGCGAGATAAGAAGTGAGTCGTGGGTGGAGGAGGGACGAATAAATAAGTAAATAGGACATGCTGCAAAACAGGAGGCGACGGTGGCGGCGTCGGGGCGGTGTGGCTGTTGTCGTGAGGCCCCCGGGCAGATCCACCGATCCAGTGGAGATAGCGAGGTCTTTCATCCTTTAATGTTTTCTCCCAGAGGTGGAACTGGGAAAATCAAAGAGCAAACCAGTGTTTGTCCAGAACGCCAAACGGAGCGACCTCTCGAAAGGAGGGGTTGTTAGCTTTTGTTCCCACTGGACTAATTTCCAACAAATATTCTACCAAAGAAGAAAAGGTCCGCGGCAGATTAAAGAAAACATGTTTCGGGGGAGACAAATCTTGAACGCCACTTTTGATGATTAAGAAAAGCTGCTAAAATACTTCTAAGTGAAACTCAAGAGTTCAAGGGTTCAAGAGTTAATTTGATGAGCAAGTTATCAAGAGAATTCTGACATTTTCACGGGTGAAAAGCGAATTCAAATGTTCATATTAAACCTGAAATTTCATGTATAAAAAGTTACATTTCACTGCACAGAGCTACTTCCTGGTTCAACTGAACTGATTTTTCTCGGGTTAATCTACAGAGAATTCAGAGATTATTCCATTAAATTCAACATACAGCGTCTTTGGTACGGGGTATCTTTAACAGGGTGCTTTTAGTATTAATATAGAACGTGAATTATTCTGTAGTTGTAAAATCAATTTAAAGATGGAGCTAAATATTAATGTAATGAAACCAGCAGATGAGAACATATTGATTAGAGCAGCTTAGTTAAAACATTGAATTTTCTCACACATTTCAGCCGCTGTAGCCATAAGATGACGTGGTGTTAGTGCTAGTAGTTTTATATAACTATGCTGAGCTGACCAACACAGATCACTAAACCACAACACTGGTGAACACGGCAGCAGAGAGAAAACAGACAGCACTCCCACTAAAAATATGACAACGCACAAGGTAACATCCTGCCTATATGAATTCCTAAATGTGCCAGCGGCGTGTTCATAATATACAGCATGAGAATAGCTCGCACCGTGTGGAAATCAGGACAAAGAATTATGCTGCGTTGGCAGTCTTGTTCCTAGAATCCCTCATCGCTTCAGGAGGGAAGAGTTTCCATCGAGTTAGAGGAGGTGAAAAAAAAAAAAAATCAGGTTTCAATTACTGGCTCCCTGCTGCAGGTTTACTGCAGGTGTGACAAAATGTTTGTTTACTTAGAGTAAAGCTAAAAAAAGAAAATCTGTGTATAAAATAGGTAAAACTGGCTCTTTCAGATACGCTTTCACAATCTCTCTGCCGACATTAAAACACACTGTGTGTGTGTGCGCGTGTGTGTGTGTGTGTGTGTGTGTGTGTGTGTGTGTGTGTGTGTGTGTGTGTGTGTGTGTGTGTGTGTGTGTGTGTGTGTGTGTGTCAGATCTGGTTTCCTCTCCCTGATCTGGGACACTGTTCGACAATTAATTAAAAAGGGGACAGATTTCCTCGTCCTCCTGAGTTGGTACCACGATGGCAAGTGCTGTTAATCCAGCGAGTGTAAATGCAACAAGAGAAAGATCCTTTCTGTCAAATAAAAACTGTGTACTGCTGGAGGAACTAAAGGAAACACCAATATTTTTTTTTTTTTTATTATCATGACCCACAACATTACACAAAGTAATGCCAAAGTTGCAACAACAAGAAATTTGCAAAGCAGCAATTTTGACTCATAGAAGTAAAAACACCAGCATGCAAAATACCACAAAACTGAGAATGAAGCAGCTACGGTAAATGGATTTCAGATATTATTATGTCTTTTTTTTTTTTTTCCATACTGTGACATTAAAAACTTGATATTTCTTGTAGCTGTGTGTTTAAGAGAACTTGCCATTTTTGATGACACCTCTTGTTACTATGGAGGTCAAGCACGCTTATTGTCACTTTGGAAAAGCACATCTGCAAAATGAAAGTAATCTAATGTATGTAACATAGACTGTATAAAACATAGTGGACTAAGTAGAGACTAGGTAGCTTTTGAAAGAAAAAAATAACACATCCTTCCACTTATAAATGAAAACTTGGATCAATAAGCTTTGAAAGACAACTCTGCTTAATACAAACAGGTGTTTTGCTGCTACAGCTTTCAACGGTCCGGCCTGATCAGCGGCTCACATTTTTGCATTTACCATTGTTTTGTAATAGTCACTTGTAGCCATAGTAGTTACTGTTCACAAGAAGTTACATCAGCTGACTTTAAAATCACTTGTCACCCATGAAACCAATGCAGGTGATTTTACTGTTGGCTGATCAGTCGTCCTCTCAGGACTGTGTGAGCATCTCCCTGATTCTCCTGTCGGCCTGATTGCACCTTTACTAATCATATTAGCACAAAGAGTCTGGTGACCTCATGTTTGCTTTGCCCAGCTTTAACCAGAATGGAATAGAAAAAGTGAAAACATATGTGTGGGTGTGCATGGCATTTAATGTTAAGTGGATTTTTTTGGGGGGGGATTTTATTTTTGTTAAATATTGCATTTTTTTCCAGCTGCACAATTTACTATTATTTTATGCATTCCTTTATTTTCTGCATGCCTTACTGTGCAGTATTTGCTGTTTACTGTCTTTACAGTAGATACAGTATCATGTTACAGGAATGAAAGTTGTATTGTTGTTAATAGCAGTAGTAGTAGCAGCAGGTTTAGTGGTAGTATCAGCAGGAAGGATTAGGACAGGATTAGGATTATTGTACAGACAGACATCACCCCCACACACACACACACTGAAGTGATGCCTCTTACACTATGAGGAGCACTCATGTTTCATTATGGGATAATTACAGCGCATTAGTGAGGCTTGGATGTCTAAATATGATTTGGAACATCATTACATCCAGACAGCTCTTCCTATCTATATTTAGAACTTTTTACTATCATATCAACTTCTGCCAGGTCTAATTATGACAGGTACTGAAGTGACAGAGGTACATTCATGCATACAGTATCTACACACACACACACTGTAACACGCACACACACAGAAGTGACAGACTGCAGATACGTTTCTAATTAATTGCTGACAATGTCATTTATCCCTCTCCTCATTAAACAGACATGATTTATTGTCAGATCAGCTACGAAGGGGACTGAATTTTATCATCTTTTCATTTCACATTTCATACATCTCACTATGTGTATGTGTGTGTGCGCGTGTGTGTGTCCCTACAACAGCAGAGGGCAGATTAGAGGAGAGTTTTAAGGCTTTGATATATGACCAACATTATGAGGAAATGTACCAGATGGGTAATACTGTGTACAATTATGACAATTACAACTGAAGAGTACTTTTTCATTGGACTTTTTCTTGCTTATGGACCTATTCATTTTACAGAGTGATTTTACGATCCGTTCTGCTGCTAAAAGATATCGCTCATCTGTGTTAGGAATAGAAATATCCCGTTAACTCCCCCACAGGGAAAGAGAAGGCGCCATTACATGAAATGACCAACAAAAAACTGCAAGGCGGCCTTAAAATCCCTCCACCTGAGCGCATACAGCACAACGCTTCCATGCTCAGTCTTATATCCAAGAAAGCGTCTTCTGTTTGTGCCCAGATGCACAGGGACAACACTGGTCTCAGACAGAAGGAGTCCCCCTTCAAGTAGCTGCTAGCACACAACTGTTGATTAAATACTGTTCAGCAATCACAAATCTGCTTAACCCATTAGTGTGAACTGTCCAGTACTGATGCTCAACTTTCACAAGGAAGCTCCTGTGAACATGATCTGACCCCATTTATCACAGACACCAGCTTTAAAGTCCGACTGAACTCACACTTAGTCATCACTATTTGTAACGCAAGATGTCACATCAAGATATTTTTTAATGTCTTGTCATTAGTTTGTTTTTAATATTTACAAAGGAAGGAAGAAAAACCAATGTGGGTCAAAGTATGTGGCTCTTGTGTTGCTGCTGTCTGGCTGCTACTGCTTTATGTGAGATTTGATTGGCTGTACCAGAATGAGGTCTCCATCTATGCAGCTACCTTCAAAATGAATGCAAAACTAAGGTACACCATCATGAACCCTAAAAATAAAAATTTCTGCCTTTTTTTTGCAGTTTTTTTCCTCGAAGGAGAACAGAGGAAACATGATTTACAGAGCAGATAGTTATGATTCAGCAGACAAGAAAAACATGCAATTAAATTTCAAAACTGAATATTCATAGTGCATCTTTGACACCATTATATACAACAACAGAAACAGTTCAGTCAGCCAATGCATCTGGAACTTTTATATTAACGCAGTATAGTAGAATATAGAAATGACCACTGAATGACTGATTGCGCTGATTGTGATTTGATTATAAGGCAAGAGCTTAAATCTATTTCCACCTCACACATTATTGCTGACTAGGCTGTTTTTTTCAAATGAAACAAATAGCAAGTATATATGCAAACTTTATGCTTTTACACCCTAATGAAACACGCATCCATTTGGGGCTCAAATAAACAGAAATACCAGTACATCCAACTCAAATTGCTCCAACAGTGAGTATGTGCAGAGGAGATACATGTTTGCCATCCAGGCTCTGACCTCTTCACCCATGCGAGCACCCATTAAACTCAGCGCAGCAGAAATCATGAAGCGATAATAATAAACAGCCAGCAGTGTTACAGGAGAGCTTGCAAATGAGCAGACGTGCCAATAATATATCAGCAGTCCGTTCAGCGTGATGCAAGTCCAGCTGTTACATTCGGTGCAAAACTAGCCGACACAAGCACTTTACGTAAGATTAATAGCCATTAACAACAGAGTTATCAGATTATGATTGTTTCTGTGGCTTTTGCAGACTTTTAATAGGCTTTTAATGAGGAAGTAATGTACAGTAACTGTGCATTATGGCTGAGCTGACAATGGTGAGGTCAGTCACTCCACTGCAGCTCAGTTTAAAGATTCATCCTTAAAGATTTGTACAAGCACTGAACACTTTTGCAGCCTTGTATTTAGGGAGTTGAGATGCAAGCGAGCAGGCAAAAACACTGCAGTATATAACTTCATTTACACATGTTAAAATTATTGACAGTAATGCTTTCAAGCAGACAAAACCTCTTTAAAATGATACATCGCATTGAGGAGCAGAAAACAGCAATACATTGATGTGCAGCAGCATAAACCACAGACGTGACGTGAGAAAGAGCAAAGCAAGCCGTCGAATAAACACATTGCTTTCAGATGAAATATATCGCTGTCACATGAAGCCATTAGATGGAAATAATGTGAACGTGCTGCGTACCAGCCAAAAGCCACATTTGAATCTTTAACTTCATTATACAATATTACTTCACACTTTGCATTGAGTCAACAGGAAACCCAACCAAACAACAGCAGCCTGGAGGAATTATGCCATAATTCAGCCCATTAACACATCTCCAGTTCAGACTCAGGTGAGTGTAAACTAGTTAACGCAAAGACAGCATCATCATCCAGGTGTCAAACAACCAACAAAACATAAAACCCAACCACTCTGAGAAATTCATCCACAATAAACACAGAAGCAAACACTGCACCAACACTGTAGGTGGTCAGAAGCAAGACAACAGCAACCAGCAGACACAGAGACACTGAAAGCAAATCAGAACAAACAAACAGCCAGATGTACTGGAGCAAATATGGGTCATTAATAATTTGAGCTTCTGGAATGATTTTCACAAATAATTACACAGCTTACCTATAGTTGTGTTTCACCTCTTGTGTGCATATGAAAAAAAACTACATGCATGAATCTGAATCAGTAAAATAAATAATACTAAAATTATTTTGTGCATGTGTGTAAAAAATTTTGTGAACACAGACATGATGTTCTGCTGTATAAGTACTGTGTGCATGTCTGTAAAATTTTGCACAGACAGATATAATTTGCACATGTGTAAAAAAGTTTTGTAGCTGTAGCTGCAAAAGCTTTATTGCACATTCACAAACTTGAATTTGTGAGAATTTTTTGTTTGAGATACTTGCAAGCAAATGTTTTCCACATGCACACAGAAGACTATAAAATTACTTCACAAGCTCAAAATATGAATGATCCTTATTTGCTTCCCCAGCAGAAATAACCAAGCATTCAAACAGACAGAGCCAACTCATGACAGCCATGTTAGAATTAGAAACACACTCTTACTTTGGCGCAGCAGCAGGTAGTAAACTGTCTCAGAGGTCCTCAGCTCTTTTCTAACTTCACTTTAATCCATCATCAATCCATCCATCCATCCATCATCATCAGACTGTTTGAAGGTCGTCTTCTTTGCAAAATCCACATTTGCAGCAGTGAAGGCAGCACAAAGTCTTTTTCTCAGTGTTGCAACAGCTAACAGGTGAGTCGTGATCCTGCAGGTGAACTAGATCCGGACATGCGCACTCACGGTTTAAACAGCCCGCCCTGTTAGGAAAGGGTGCGTTGGATTTGTGTTGCAGCGTGTAGAGGTTGTCATGTGCGAGTGAAGCAGCAAACAAGAACTAACAAACCCTGCAAACTAAACATGACCTGATTTGACTGATTGTGGCTAAACCTGTTTTTTCACAGACTGAAAACGCACTGACACACAGCAGTGGATGAAATAAACCAACACTGCGCTGTGAAGATAATGTGTTATAAATAAAAGTCCTGAATTGAAAAAGTACAAAAAATATTAAAAATAAATGCTGAAGCTGATTATGTTTTTTGTATGTAAAATGTAATTTGTAAAGTAACCTAGACGTTAAAATTATGTGGTGGATTAAAACTTTTCCAATTTAGTGTCACAGATTTATAAAGTTGTTGAAAGTACAAATACCTAAAAGATATACTAGTAAACCTACATTTCATGCTGTTTAAAGTGTACAGTAAAAAATGTTTTTAAAAAAATCTGTTCTCTTAATTACTTCAGTGTCTAATAGGACATATTTAAGCTGAAGAATTTCCTATCTATTTTTCCTGTCCAACCCCTTCCAGATACATATAACTTAATTATTATCCGTGGATATCAAGTGATTCTCCTAATCAATACTGTTCAATAGCTGGTTAAATGTTATTCCACTCACATTTTCACTAAAACACATCTATGCTCCATCTGCACCATCACTCCAAATTAACATGATCACATTTAAACAGCATGCCATTCCCATATGGTTTTTAAACTTGTGTGGTTGTGACAAGTGATGTATATTAATATATATGACACGACACAAATTATGTTTGCATCATCGTTTTTTATTAGGACACAGATGATACTAATAAAGCTGAGATTTTAATAAAAATGTTCTGCAAAAGAAAGTTAGTTCAAACTTGTGATGATGTACATTGGCAGGCAACATATGAGAAATGATAAACAGTAGATGCTGTAGTAAAACACTTGTTGGTGTGTTTTGGCAAAGTCCAGTCTAGTGGCTGTGATGTGGATAATTCATGTGATTTGGTTCATTTTAGAAGCTGTGCAAAGTAAGAAAGTAGCCACACCATTTTGAACACCCATTTCTCGATTGTGCTGTAAGACCATTTCACAAATAGAAATCTTGCTTCCTCACTGATGCAGTGATAATGACAGCAGTTGCAATATGTTAACCACATAGACAACATAATACTCTGAAAGGTTTTTATCAAATCAGCCAGACGGCACAACAAATCGTCTTTTTTCTGGTACAACACATCAGCTTGTATTGGAAACCTTGTATGTAAAATGATGATTGAGTCTTTTTAAATAATATATAGAAAAGTATATACTCTTTGTAAACACTTAAAGGAAAGTATGAAATAATCCAGTGTGACATTATTTTGTCAAAACAAAATATAAAGCAATCAAAATCTGATATGCTGGAAGAAGAAAGATGAATTGTTCCAAACACTGTAAAAAGATCTTTCAAAAATAGATTTTCACACTAGGTGGACATATTTTATTGTGACGCAATCTAATGAAAATTACCATCAAATTCTACTTTTTGAAGCTTATGATATTTGATATTTGTCTACACTGTGTGTGAGATGTGATTAACCAGTATTTGTGACCACAGTTTGTCATGTTGCTATACAGGTCTTTAGTATATTAAAAGATGTTACAATCATTCAGTCCACCTCCTGTGTAATCTTACTTGGATCCTTCCACTACAGAGACAAGCTGCACAAATGTCTATGAAGTTAAAAGGGCTAACAGTCAAAAATGATATCCAGACAACATTTGGGGTTAATGTCTGATCTCCCTTCACCTCACACAGCCTCCTTTGCGTACCTGGTTTAATAAACTGAAAATGACAGTAGAAAGCTATCATGCACATATATCCTTGTAAATATAATGACATTTATTAGTGACTTTAGTTAAGACTCTTTATGACATTAAGACTCTTCAGTGTGTCATTTTATAATAACTAATTATAAATGAATAATGTCTGTGACACCACAAGCTCTTGGTCATTGTTTGACTGGTTTGATTTGACATGTTATTTTTTCCTCCCACACACCCACATTAAAAATATAGCGTGAAGACAACTGAGAAAGATCTTTACACATACAATAGAAAATAGGTTCGGCTCTACAAAATTTGTCCAAGTTTATGTGTCTTTACCTCAACATGGAGGCCCTGTTTTTACAAGAATAGATTGATGGATGACTGCAAAGAAGTATAAAAAAAATGTGGTTTCCCAGATCTGATTGAAAAACAAGGAACTTGAGTCCTCCTGATTTACAGGTACCAGCCACATTTCACTACCATGACATTTTTCCCTCTCCTTGCACACTTTTGCTCAGCCAGCTTTCAGCCACCTGGCTGCTATGGCCTCACAACTCGACGTTGGCTTGTCTAGTGGTCGTGGAAGCCTGGCATGGGGAAGGGTCTGGCGAAAACTTCAACGCGGTGGCGTAGTTCAGCGATGCGAGCCACAGTCTCTGGGTCCTGAAGAAGGAAGTTCTTGTACTCATGGAGCTTTCCTGGAGAAGACAACAGAGAAGAGAGAGGGAAAAGGCTCAGCTTTCCATTTCTAAGCTTTAACTTTACTTGTGTTATCACCACTGGACTTTTGTTTATTCTCATGTTTCAATATTCAACAAATTAATATAACACAGCATCATATGCTTTCTAATAAATACAACATTGATATACAACAAAAAATTTGGGATGCTGTGTAAAAAGTAAATAATAATAATAATCCAATCATGATACTATCACCTGTTACCAATGAAACCTGTTTACCTGTGGAATGATCCAAACAGGTGTTTTTGAATCATTCCACAACTTTTAGTCTTTTGTTGCTTAAGTTTTCAATTGTGAATATGTCAAAAAAGATTAGCAAGGAATAACATTCTGTTTTATTTATGTTTTACACAACATCCCAACTTGTTTGGAATCAGTGTTGTACATCGTTTCAAACTCTGTATTATAAATAAAAGACAAGAGTGAGGCACACGTTCTTGTCAAACACCAGGCTACATTGTAATCTGTCTCCCTTCTCACAGTAGACTCACCTGTCTTTTTCTTGACATCCAAGGCGATCTTGAAGCCCTCATCCATGAACTCGACAACTTGCACAAAGTCAGCTTCTTTGAACTGTCTGGAGGTCAGGGCTGGAGCACCTGAGGCCGAGAAGAACACAAAGTCTGCGGCTTGAAATACAAGTAAAAACTGGTATTCACTTCCTTTTGTGTTTTAAGTTTCAACTCTCTCTAATCAATTTTCTGATCCAGGAGATTGTTACAATTTCAGTAATGAATCTACAGACACTCCAGATATATCAAACCCACTTTGATGCTAATGGCCGGTGGGTCACTAAGGTGCAGTGCAAATCTCAATACGTTCTATAATATAGAACTGAGAAGGTAATAAGCGCAGTAAATGTACTATTGGTGAAGTACCTCGCCTTAAGACAATGCTAAAAATGTGGCAGTGTAGATGTGAAGCGCTTGAACTTCCTGGAAGGTGATTAAAAACCCAAACATGCTAAATTAATCATGATCTGCTCAGTTGCTTGTGGCTTAATTGGTGGCTGACTAATTTCCATATGCAAAACTACATTTTGAGAAAGTAAGTCAAACTGATTATGTGAAGAGGATGTTAAGTGCAAAGTGTAAATTTTGCAAAAAAAACAAACAAACACATTGTCTTTAAAAAAGGAGCACAAAATGCTGAATAGTTGACAAACAGATCAAGAATAACTGCAATAATTTACAGGTATTTTGAGATTTAAAACTTCAATATACAAATCAGTACTTTTTTTTTCTTTTTTTTTCTGTGGTTTCTGATCATACTCTTAATAAGTATGACAAGACCATCTCTGAGTCAAGTTAAATGCAGTATAATGTGAAGCTGTTCCTTACCTAGCCTGAGGCCACCAGGAGTCAGGGCGCTCTTGTCCCCGGGGCAGGTGTTCTTATTGGCAGTGATTGACACGAGCTCCAGCACCCTCTCGGCCCGAGCCCCATCAATGCCCTTAGGCCGCAGGTCCACCAGGACCAAGTGGTTGTCGGTCCCACCTGAAATATTCAGCACTCTTATTGAGAACATGTGAAGAGGAGGAAAGTCCGAGACTTCGCAGACACTAACTTCACTTTTAAGACTGTGATCAGACCACCTCAACTTTAGTTTAACATGGAGGAAGTAATGTTACTAGAATTGTGAGCGTAAGGATATGAAACAGTCCAGTTAATGATGAAGCCAAATGACTGTTGAGTCGTGTGTTGTCAGGGCCTCCATTGCTTCACAGCTTCACTTTTCTCATGCACTTGTCCATGTTTATCTGAGCATGGTATTTATTTCAGTTTTACTTCATTCTGGGGCAACATGAGCAAAAGATGACTTTGCTTTTTTGTTCAACGAGCATTAAAAAAATACAGGAAACAATCATCCTGACAGTAAAATTGATTGTCATCATCAATAAACCTGAATGACTTTAGGGGAAATTAAGTAGAAATTCACTATTGGGATATATTTTACATTTTAAGTTATTTGCATTTGTCTCATATATGTTTCCTATAACCACTGTGTAAATACCTAGTAGCCAGTTTATTTACAGAGATGTTTCCATTATTATGTCCACCCTGTTTATATGAATGAGGATAGCATAGTTAACAAACACCTCAGTGCAGTTCAACAGTACCACAAACTACATCCTCCACAATCAACAGCTCTTTAAAATTATTTCAACAAAAAATGAACATTATAACCTTCATGAATGTAAGATTTAGTACAGGACTGTTGTATTAGACTACATTAGTTTTAACTAGGTGTATATCGTTGGTAAAGGCGTGTATAATATTACTTTGAAAATTTACATACTTGTCTAAATTTTCCTTCAGCCATTAATGTCACCAACTTACTGGAGTAGCTTTCTTACTGACTGTGACAGTATAGCCTTTTTCCAGTTCCTTTCTTTCTTTCTTTTCTTTACACAGACACCTAGAAAAAAAGATTGAAAAGGGGGGAGTACGCACACAATGCTGTGTAAGCAGAGGACAAGTCTGTGTTTTTGAGGGTATCAATTGAAGGCTATACATCAAAAAAGAGCTGAGGCCAGCGAACTAAATGCAGTACAAGATTCAAGCATTCGCTCACAACCAGAAAGTGACCACTTTCATCTGGTTTTATTTTCTTGACTGACAGGACAGCTACACAGCCATTAGCCTATTTGCACATCATGAATTTAAATGCTTTTCTGTTTTTTTCTGTCGCGTGATTTGCATTCTGTGTCAGAACATTTCTCTTGATTGACTGTGTTGAGTGTTTTTTTCTGTTTCTTTCTGCTGTTTGCTGAGCCAGTGTCTTTCTGGGAAATACTAAAAAAGAGAATGCTTAAATACAAGTTTGATTACCTGATACCAGGGTGTAGCCTTTGCTGATGAGAGCTGCAGCCATGGCCTTGGCATTCTTTAGTACCTGGGCGATGTACTCCTTGAACATGGGAGACTGGGCCTGTGCACACAAAATAATGATAGAAAGGACTGAGCTGGTTAGAGTCAGCTTTTTTTCAGTTGGAGGTCAAGAAATGATTCCAGAGATACCAAAAAACTATTTTCTACTACATGAAAAATGCTATTTTAACACAAGATAAAAAAATTTAAAAACATCCTTTGGTCAACTGTATGAGTAGAGAACTTTTGGTCTACAGAAATTCCCCTTTTTATGATGCAAGTGAGATACATCGCCTTTCCGTCCTCTTTATTGGATTAAATTTCAATAGCAGACAGTTTACACTTGAGAAATGGAAGGAGCAGATGCCCTCAGCAGCTCAGGGAACAAGTTCCTGAGTCAAGTTGCACCAAAGCTACTAAGCGGCAAGATTTTGTTTCACTGTAAAATTTGATTCAGCAGTTATCAACTTCTTATTAGGAAATAGCAGACCGGGGTAATAAAGTGTTACATCAATACAAATAAAGTTAGCTGCTTTTTCATTGAAGTTTGCGTGTTGTGCTGACCTGTCTGAGTGCCACAGCCACACCAGCGATGGCATGGTTGTGAGGTCCACCCTGCAGGGAGGGGAAGACAGAGAAGTTGACCTTGTCCTCAAGGTCGTACATGATCTCCTTCCCCTTCTTGTCCACTGAGCGAACACCCTTACGGTAGAAGATGAGGCCAGCCCTGGACAGAACAAACCGATTGACTGACAAAGCATTTTTACAATTTTATTTTCCTCTAAAACCCAATAAGGTTTCATCCTTGGTCATTTCATTTGTCCCCACCTGAGGCTCCACAGCTGTCTGGTTAGGAGGGGATCGCAACATCACAATATACTATAACTGCCACTAATAACAATAACTAATAATGATCCATAATGATCTAAAGGTAGGTGAAGGAGAAACAATAATGCACTGCCACTGAGCATCGTAGCCTGCTCTCTAACCACTCACAACACCACAGCAGCTCCAATGAGATTTCTCTTGTTCTTACCTGGCTCCTCGCAGGGACTTGTGTGTGGTGGTGGTGACCAGGTCAGCGTATTCAAAGGGAGAGGGGATGGCTTTGGCTGCCACCAGGCCACTGATATGAGCCATGTCAGCGAGCAAGAAGGCCTTAAGGCCAGTACAGAGCTGAGGGTGAAGAAGTTGGAAAAGGGGAGAACAAACACAAATTAGGATTCAAATTTATACCACGACGCAGCCATTTCTTTTTACTTTTTTGGTACAAGACTCAAAGTCATGACATTACTGCCCAGTATCTGTCAAGTCTTGGGGCAGTGACACATTTGTTTTTGTGTTATGTTTTTGTTTTGTCCAGAACATCGGATTTAAAATGAATATGAGTTTGCATCCACATCCGCTTACCAGTGTAGGAATTACAGTCCTTCCTATAGATGGCCCCCTACATTTAGGTGACTCGTTTCAGGGAGGGTTTCTGCCTCCAGTCTGATCTTCAGCAAGTGAAGCAAATGCTCAGTTGAACCAAAGTCAGGTGACTGACTAAGCTAGCTAAGAACATTTCAGTGTTTGGCCATGGAAACCTATGTACAAAGAGTCCTACATTGTTAACTGTATATAGATGTGAACACACTCCCATGAAGCTGAAAACACTTCAGCCTCAGTCACTGTTTAATTTCAAATGTGGTGTCCTGGAGCACGGAGCAAAAATCAGCACTGTCCAAATATTTATGAACTGCAGTGTATTTGCATACATTATCCTTGATTTACAGAGAGCTACCAAAAACTTCTATAGTTACTATAAAACTAAACTACATGCTTAAACTTGCCTCAATCTGTGTCATCAGTGACCAGCAGTGCTGTGCATTTTACTTGGCTGTGCTTTGTTTAAGTTGAAATGTGAGATAAAAAATGTAAGATACAATCTCTTGGTGCGAATACATTTACATTCCCCCCCCCCCGGTGATGATTTCATGACCAACTCTACATCTGTTAGCAGCACCTATCTTAAAGGGCAGATATTTCAAATCAGAGCTGGTGTTATTATGCTCTTCGGCAGTCTCAGAGGCCTGTAATATTACAGCGTAATTCAATAAACCCTTGCTGTCTCTTGCCAACATTTATTGAAAAAGGCACAAATAATAAATAGCTCGCTAACATGCAAATGACTTGCTGGCGAATGATCAGAGCAGTAAGCAATCTTTTTAGTGCTCCAATTAATATGCATTATCATGACAATCTCCTTTCCTCTCATATCTAAACTGGATCAGCACATGTTTATTAGATTAAAAGGCAGGATAGATGGCAGGGTTACTGGAGGGGGTAAAGAACACAAGAGGGTGATGTGCAGTAGCTGATGAACGCCAATAGTGAAACAAATTTCAGATTAAAAAAAACGAGCCAGCTCCCATCTAGGTAACACAACACTGAAAAACTGGAGAGGAGCCTGGCCCGGCAGATTCTGCCATAAAACAGTGAACAGTTCTACAGAGACATGCCAGGGGGAAAATATGGCCCCACTTCAGGCCTAGTGGCAAAGTAGTTATGGTGCTTAATAAAAACACAGCTCTGTAATGGTGGGACACTCCATCTGATGGTACTAGCTAAAGTGGAGCTGCAACAAAGGGAAGCAGTCATGGAGTGAATGAAGTGAATCAGCGGGTGGGTATAACAAAACAGATAAAGGGGCCACTTGTGCACTGTCAAAGAGAGCAGTGAAGTGTGTGGTTAAAAGTTGCTGCTGTGTACGTGAGTCAGTGCGGGCATCCACGTCCAGTTCGGACGAGTAGGCAAGAGAGGAAGAAAGCAGCGGTGTTGTTGAGTGCAAGTGTGAAAAACCCTAGAAATTTGGTTTGTGTTTGGAAATGTTGAAGTAGCTTCTGTTGTGAGACAGAAATGAGTGAAGAGATGGTTGGAAGTGATCCTGGCTACGTCTGACTTATCAGTAAGGGAAGCAGGTGTGTGTGACAGTTCAGTGGAAAAGGTTGACTGAGTTTTAAATAAGAGGACAAAGCTGGGCTGACCTTCCTAATGCAGGATGAGCAGTGGAGAAAACAGGTAGCAGGGGAAGAAGAGGGAGAGTGAAACACACACACACACACACACACACACACACACACACACACACACACACACACACACACACACACACACACACACACACACACACACACACACACACACACACACACACACACACACACACACACACACACACACACACACACACACACACACACACACACACACACACACATACAAACAGAGAGAAAGATGGGGTGAAAGCTGGGTGACTTTTGAATACAGAGAGAGTTCTCCGTGCACCTTCTTGATGCGGGCGTAGTCAATGAGGCGGGCATAGGCGCTGGTGCCAGCGATGATGAGCTTGGGCCGGAACAGATTGGCCGTCATCTCCATCTGGTCGTAGTCTATGAGTCCTGTTGCAGTCTGCAGAGAGATGGAGAAGGAAGCAGATTGAGGAGAGGAAAAAAAAAAAAAGGGAGGGAAGGTGGAAAGAAGTGGAGGATGAATATGGGGACATTAGAGGGAGAGTAAGGGTCAGGGGAAAAAAGGAACATGAGAGGATGAAGAAAAAAAATGTCAGATATCTTGAAGATCAAGAGCAAACATATCAACATGGAAGAGAGATTTTTTTCCATTTGAAGATCATTTGATGCAGCTGCATTTGAAGTACTTCGGCTACCTTAAAAGGGGAAGGATTTATCTAAGGAGATATTTCAACCTCCTATCATATCAAGGAAGAAGATGGAGCAATTGCAGTAATGTACCCCTACTTATCCTAATTCAACCTTTCAGGGATCTACTCAACTGGTGTGATGAGCCTGAACAGATCAGAGGTTGGTTTGGAGACTTTTCCTGCTCTTTTCATTCAAATACGCAATTTTAGAAATATGTTAGACAATCCATTGTTGAGGGGGTGTACTTCAGAGTCACATGAAATGGAGACAGACCGGACCAGTCAAATGACCAGTGCGTCTTGTGCCTGAATCTATCTGAATCTGAATCTTTAGCCCCCTCCACTCCTCCTCCAAACATCAGAAAAGAGAGACAGTACAGGTGTAGGCGAGCAGGATGGTGTAGAAAAACGCAGTGAGAGACAGAGAGGATGGAGAATAAGGGAGACACAGAAAAGGAGGAGGGAGAGCTTTATTTAGACAACCTGATAATCTCACATCTCCAGAGCACATCTATGGATGCCCCCTCACTCCATCAAGCTGCTCATTGTGAAGACAGAGCCAGTGGTGCTGGCCAGCCTGTCGATTTCCCATTATCTCTCTCGCAGAGGGGTCCTGCCAGCCCATACATCAGCAGGTCTGGACATGTAGACTCTCCTGGCCATCCATCAGCTGCTATCCAACTCTACCATATAACTATGACCCCAGGGATAAAGTACTATACTGTCATATATGATGCCCTGATCATATCTACATGCTAACTAATACATGCCACTTTAGGGGGACGGTGTTAGTACAGATCTCAATGCTGGTGGAAAACAGCACTTTGGATGTTTTAAGTATTAGACTTAACTAGACCACATGGCTGCACTGTGAGTGAAGAGGCCATACATGAACCAAAACACCTGCGTTAAAGCCTCTCTGTCACCAGGCAGCGGCTGGACTGAAGTTTCTGGAGTTAGACATTGAGTCCCTGCCTACACTGCCTTGTGTCATCCCTGTGGGGGCCAAGAGCAGGACTTCCCAAAAAAGGGGATCACATTTATATTTATTTCTTCTTTTCTAATATATGTAATATGGTTTATTGTGAGTGACATTTTAACAGCTTTCTACCATTCACTATGACAGTGAATTCAGTTTCCAAGGATAGCGCCAAACCTTATACATAACATACTGTACAATATATTCACTTCCAAACATTCACACAAAGTCTTAGTGTGGTTTGTCCATAAATACCAGTGCAATTTCTTACTTCAACAGACATTCAACTTACAGCTGTAAAATTCAGGGCAAAAAATGACAAAATAGCAGAGATGACTGATAGTACTCCTGAAACATGGGAGACCTTGTACAGAGTGCTGCAGAAGAACAAGCAATGCTTTGCACTGGTAAGTATCAGACAAGACTGTACACCAGGCCATGTCAGCTAGTAGCCCTTTTGATTTTTTTCTATGGCCCACAAGAGGCTGCCTGCAAATCAGGCTGGCGTGAGCATGATATGCTAACAAAAAAATAAATAAATAAATAAGGTGCATACTGTATCTCTGAGCTACTCTGAGAAACCTGAACCATAGGTTGTATGATCTGCACCAATATGGTATTGGTTACATCTTTTTAAAGCTCCTATGTGCTGTGATTGGCTGCAACAGGATCATACCCGCTCCGCATGTTGCACTCCGGGCCGGCAGGCTACAGAAAAACTAAAATGATAACCAACCTAACATCAAGTTTCAAAATGTCTCTCTCAAAAGGTAAAGAGGCATAAAATTGATTGTGAAAATCAGTTCCAGTGTGAACAGACTGACAAGTATTTACTTTGCCTGCCGAAACAAGTATAAAATGGGTGTGTTTATTGTGTAACAAATGCATTGCTGTGATGAAAGAACACAATGTGAAGAAGCACTACAAGGCAAATTATGGCTCATTTTCTGTGGACTTATGGACACTGGAACTGTTTTAAAAACACTCCATATGTGTGCTTTAAAGTGTTGTTGAAGATAACAGGCCAGGTTTACTCTTAGTCTGATGGACACTGTTAATATTAATTCGTGACTACAGTCATCTTGTTTTCTACATTTGTGGCTGTGGACGTATAAAAAATACTCATGTCTCCTTGGCTTTTAGGTGCAACTTATTGCATCTCTGCATCAAGCCTTGTAATCATACCTTCCTGCTTTTTTGTATATACTAGCTTCTGTCTGGAAGTGATCACAATGATAGCATTTAAGTGAAAGAAATGCACATGACTAGTTCATTCCATGTGGTATTATATCTATTAACATGATACTGTAAGAATTATTTGTAGCCATTAATTAACAAATATTCTGTGTGGTTGACAAATCCCCAGTTATTTTCTTATTTGGCCAACTTGCTATTGAAGTTGAATAGCCTTGTTGTAGACGCTGACACAATCGACAGTTCTGACAGTTCATGCAGTCAGTTAATAGAGAACACCTGACTCTGAAAAACTGCAATTGTCTTGACAGTAAAGGATTGATTTATTGGAACTCCTCTCATCTGACATTGAAAGAAGATCGACATTCTATGTTCATACATAACATACAGAAATACTTTCAAACATTATTTAGCCTGCATCTGCCTCACAACCTTTGTAATGCTATAACACATTTTTATCACTGGTGTCCCATTCCCATAGATTTTACTGGTGATACTGTTCCTCACCACGACCAACAAAGCAGACAGTTTATCACTGGTATTAGACAATCCACAGCTTATTAGTTGATATCGGAAGTAGTGGTCTCTACTTACATTTAGCTTGTAGGGCATGGACTCAAAGTAGATTGAGGTTGCTGAGATCCTCTTTACATCAGACATGTAGCCATGGGTCAGACTGGGGTGGCAAAAAGGAACATGTAGACAGACAGAAAAACAAGCAAGCACAACCACCCAGTTACATTACCTTGCAAACTATTTGATTTATGACAGAAAAAAATCTTTTTTTTATTGTAAACAAATGTGGAGGAAAAGAAAACTGCAAATGACTTAGCTTAGAAAAGTGTGTAGGAGAAAATAAGTGACAGAATAGAAGTTAAGAATAACAAGGAAGCAGCAGGGACTACTGACTGTCCTCCGTCGGGCAGGTCCAGGCCCATGATGCGGTCATGGGGCTTTAGCACGGCGGTGTAGGCAGCAAAGTTAGCCGGGGAGCCAGAGTACGGCTGGACGTTGACACCCCACAGAGCTGGGTCCAGGTCAAAGGCCTCCAGGGCTCGTTTCTGACACAGCAGCTCAATTTGGTCGACCACTTCTGCTCCACCATAGTATCTGAGGGTGGAGATGGAAAAAAGAGACACCCTTAGGCCATTTACTAACAGATGCATCACTCCTGCAAATAACTTGCTGGACTAAGCTTTGACATTAATTCAATGTAAACCTGCAATGACTCAAATTTACAACACTGACATTTCATCACCTTTTAAGTTGATACTGTGATCTACTACATCCAGCAATTGTAAAGCACAATCAATCATTTGGTGTCGGGCCAACATAGTAAGTCCGATATTTACTGTCTTCTAGCTCTGTTTTTGGTCTCTGCCAACACTTGAGGGAAATGTTTGGCTTTTTAGCAGCTGAATGCTCCACTATGTTCACCAGCTAGTCGCTAACTTTGTCAGCCTACAGAGCAGATGTACAGTGGGTTTTTTTTTTTCCACTGGACACAGCTGTATGCTACAGCTGAAAACAATGGTGAGAGTGAACCGAAACAGTAAGGTTGTGGGCTGGGCAGCGAAACAATGAAGTAAAAGTCACTATAAATCTCTGTAAAGCTGAGGGGAGCTGCAGATTCACTTGGTCATTTGATATATTGTTAATATAAAAATACTGGTTATAGCTGCTTTAAGTCAATATCAGCAACGCTTGTAACAAATCATACATTTGGCACAAATGGCCCTGTTTGTCAGATTTGTCAAATCCACAGCAACATAGACCAATGTTAACCTGGAACCACCACAGCAGATCTGGGACATCTGAGGTGAAAATGCTCATCAAACCTTTTTAGTGGAATTACAGATGAAGGAGCAACAGATGGCTACTGTACAAACCACTCATTCAATGAGATCATCCGTTTGTTTCATTACATTAAAGTGTAAAACAGCAGATGAGTAGGATGTGGGGTGGGGGAAAAAATCAAAATTAAAAACACATTCAGTGGGAGGGAGATTTATGGTAGGCTTGTATTCCAGGAATCAAAGGCATCAAATGAGAAACATGTCAGTTCTCTGTTTGCTGCAGATAAATGTGAATTATCTGAGGGAAGTAACAGAAAACTGAAAATAGAAAACATGCAACTAACAGCCTGGGCACTAAATTCTTCCAGTGTATTCCCTCAGGAGTTTTCTTTGGCAAGGAAGAGGCTGTGGATTATTTGCTTGTGTGGTTGGCATGTACTATTATGGGGCAGGCTAGAGAACACAGTACAAATCAGTCAGTGTCTATGTGTGTGTTTATGTGCGCATGTCTGTAACAAATATCCTAAAGCAGCGAATATCAACAGTGTTAATAAGCTGGGTGTGAGTGAATAAACACACTCACCTTCTCCCTGGGTAGCCTTCAGAATACTTGTTGTTCAGACAGGAGCCCTGAGCTTCCAGAGCTGCTCGACTGCAGAAATTCTGTGGCGAGAACACACACACAAGCAAACACACACGCTCAGATCAATGGCGCAAGTGGACAGAAGGGACAAGGACCGCAAATTAAAGTCTGTTAAGTGATAGTGAGAAATCCCCCTCCAGCTAAAAGCAATCATTACAGTATTGAACCTCTGGACTTCCATAGACTAACACTCTGCACTTCACAATGCTTATCACCTCCCTGCTGGAGGATACAAGATAATGTAATAAACTTTTCTGCACATGCTGAGATACATTGGTGTGGCCTTTTTTTTAATCACTTGGCAATGCATTTTCCAAGAAAAACAAATTTTACCGAGTATGGTTTGCTGCAAAAGAGGTACAATTACCCCCAAAAGTTTTCCTTCATATTCTATCTGTGTGCTAGAAGAAGAAAAAGGCATGTTAAATATGTCTATTTAATATATGGTCCCAGGAACTGATATTAGCCTGATTTCAAGGTTTGAACAATCTGCAAAAAATATCATATTGCAATTATTTTGATAGACATTGTGATTGTGATGTGAGTCACAATTTTAATGGGTATAGTCATTTTTGCCTTTCATTTTCATAATATTTGATGATATGATTTCAATTAATTTTTCAGTCCTACAGATATAATAAAATAATACATTATGTAATATATAATATAAAAATAAGAAAATACATTATAAAGAGAAATAAAATAAAATAAAAAAACAAATCAGTAGACTAAGCAATAATTATTATTATTATTATTATAATTAAAATAACCATTAGTTTCAGCTCTTTTCATTTATCTTGTAATTGTCATTTCCCACCTACAGTTTCAATGGCATCCCTCTGATTACAGGATACCTTTTTGAATTTCTTCTCCAGGTTGTTCTTCTAATTCTTTTTTGGAGTAAAGTGTTTCTGTTTTAGCTTTATTCAAACCTTTTGTTGGGGCTAAAGATGATGAAAGGTTGTACCAACCTCTCGCCAAACCTAACAGACCCACACGACACTTCACTCCTCTACTCTCATAGTGGAAAATAGACAGACATACAGTATGGGACGGTATACAAAATATGAAAGGAAAGGATGAAATAATATAATATTAATACAGACTATTCATATTCAAGTTGCTTTACTAATTTTAAAGTAAGCCTCCTGTTGGCAGCACTGTTGTGTGAAGAAAATACATTAAAATATGATAAAACAAAGTACAATGTTAGATAATCAATAGACTCACACTGGAATTGGGCACTATTTGCTTGAGGCCTTGAAACACTGTACATGATACTGAACTATACCTAACACAACATTCTTGCTGTATAGTATGACACTGGCCAGTATTAGTGTGTGTGTCCGTGCGTGTGTGTGTGTGTGTGTGTGTGTGTGTGTATGTTTGTGTGTTGTGAGTGTGTGTTTATGCTAATGCTTCACCTAGAAGCCAAGAGGAGATCAAGGGAGATAACAGTTCCAGTAACAGCTATCTGCTGCATCCGTCTGTCATGCAGACGAATGTGTGTATATTAGAAAAGGAAATGCATTTAATTCTCAGTGTCTTTAGGTGTGTGTGGGTGTGTGGACACGTGTGGGAAAATGTACATCTTTTCATTCAAGGAATGAGCTGTGGTGTGGTGTGGCTCGCAGAGTGAGGTGGGGAGGAGGCAGAATGAAGATATCAGCTTTATCTCACACTAGAGCGGTCAGGCTTTGTGTTGAGAGGGGGCTGATATACTCCAGTGAACAACTACTGTGGCGAAGAAGAAACAGGAGGAGAGAGGAAGAACAATACAAGATAAAACCTTGTCTGGCCTTTTGAATAGTAAAATTTTCCATTTCACACCATTCAGCCTTGGAATGAAAACAGAAGAAGAGGAGATACCCTAATGTTTACAGGCTCACAGAAAGCACTGTATCCTGTCAATGTTTTCACTATTAAAACACCAAGTTTGAATGATTTGACATAAACGTGTTCTTTTTTAAAACACAGCACTATTCTAACAGAATACAGAACACAGAGTTCATGATATCCGTCTCATCATTTGTATGTTTGAGCCAGAAGGTCACAGTTTTACTGGCTGAGCAAACTGCTGAAAACATTAAAACCAGGAAATTCACTGCTACAGAATTTTAAAACAGCAAGATCATTTAGGAAAAAAATGAGTGAAAAGGATATTTGCAGTGTCTGAATTTAAGATGCCCATATAATTTCTTGTACTTGATGTGCTGTACATACTGTATTTATCTACAGTATGAGCCCTAATAAACCACTGATAAGGGTTTTTTCTGTCAATGCCACCTGCAGTAATGTGGAAAAAAGATACAATCAGAATAGATCTGTGAGGTTCAAAAGTCTATTCACTTATTCATTTAGCCAAAACATTAATCAGAGGTGACGAGGCATTCTTAGCTACCTGCACTGCCAACATATAGAGGAGGTACTGCCAACTCTTCCAGGCATTGAGTAAGTGTTTACACTGTCTTTTCTTTAAATGGGATTCAACTCAATCAATACAGAACAGTAGAGTCTTCATATTCTACTATGACAACTCTTTTACTTTGTAATTCAAATTATCTACCTAGTAGATTCTACCAGGATGTCAAATGCATGCCAATATTTTTAAGGCATTGGCAAAATGAT
Source organism: Holacanthus passer (assembly GCA_025331565.1). Classification (NCBI taxonomy): domain Eukaryota; kingdom Metazoa; phylum Chordata; class Actinopteri; family Pomacanthidae; genus Holacanthus; species Holacanthus passer. The sequence goes on along the minus strand of JAFREQ010000011.1, from coordinate 16,882,510 downwards.
GTTCTTGGTTGACCAATCAAAAGGTTCAGGGAAATGTATTTTTGTGTCCAGGCTATCTGGTAATCATCTGGGCTACAATTTCCCAAATATGTTTTAGAGGAAGCCAGTTCATTTATACATTCACTGAGCTGCACACATTGTTACCCTGGCATCCTACATGGGTTTCTAATCACTTTTTATGTCATGTCCTTTCTTTTGCAGCTCATTCTTTCGATCTCTCTCCACTGTAAACACGTAATTAAACTGTCAAGAACACATTAAGTTTAAAAAAAAAAAAAACATCCATATCTGTGAAAAATGTTTTACCTCAGATGCAATGAGCTCAAGGCCGCGGCACTGTCTGTCCTTTTCCTTTAGCAGCAGATCCCACATCTCGGGGTCATCCTGGGCCAGACTTTCCTGGCCTGTCCATGGACGATCTTCATCAGCTGTGCGGGTGGCGGCGTGGGACTGCTGGCCACGTACACTGAGACGGATTGGGGCTCGCTGGCACAGTGGCTGTGGAGAGAAGAGAAGTTGCAGGGTTGGGGGGGTATGATGAGAGAGAGGGGATACAGAGAAAGTAAAAGGATCAATTGAGGGTATGTTAGTTTTATAGAGATATAACAGTTATAATGAAGCCATTTTCTAACACTGGGTCATTGCACTAAAATGGGTCTCATGAGGTCTGACATAAGCTGCCAAAGTTGTTACACGGAACATTATTTTTCTGCAGAATATATTTGATCATTTTGCATATCTGAAGTAACACCATGATTTGTCTTGTATAAATAAGGAGACATTTCGAGCCCCCTCCTCTGTTTCTCATGCTCTCAAATATGTAGCCGGGCATAATTAAAAACTGGCGTGTTTGCATGATATCAATAATCAGCACGGTTGTTCAATTATGCCTCTATCAGCACTTCTACAAACTGAGGGACTGACTTTTACAGCCCCAATGTACCGAAGGAGGCATATAGAGAACAGATTCAGCACTTCCTGCTTATCTAATCTGGACTGGGGCTGGCGAGTTCTCCCGCTGCTACTGCCGCTGCAATGCCTGATCATATGAGTGTGCAGAGTCCATACAATTTTCACTGTCTCTTCACTGTTAAACATTGTTCTTCCATGCACTATGCCCGTGATAGATTATTTCAACACTTAATTTCTTGCTTGGTATTGCGTAAAGTAGATTTTATATACAGATAACACAAAACCTTTGTACGCACCAAATAATCGTTATGAATTAAAGCTGTAGGTGTGCCCTTCAATGTTGAAGTTATGAATTAAAGCTGTAGGTGTGTGTGAAGTTCTCCTAAAAAAAAACCCAACCAACAGGAAGAGCACTGTACAGGAGAACAACAACAACAAAAAATCCTTGACAGGTTGATTGCACTCAGAACAAATTTGGCTCTATCCCATCATTTAATCAACACTATGATGATGACTCTGTGTTGAGATCAATCCCACCACTGCCAACCTATAGTTATCATCTGTACAGGTGTGCTGGGGTGTGAGGGACAACCTCCCTTTAATAGCACCATTAAAAAGCAATTAACACAATGCTCAGGACTGGTTGAGGACACCCATATGAAAAAAAGAAACAAAAAAACAATGCAATTTATGCCTATTCCATGTGGTGTAAAAAATGTATGGGCACTTAATCTTTTGTTGTAGCTTTATTACACTGTAAATCTAGCAAAAACAAAAAAACAACACCTTAGATTTTAACATTTTAACTAGAAAAATTAAGAATGTTAATGTTGGAGAGAAATGATAAAATCTCTGTAATGCAAAAATGACGGACCATAGTCTCATAAAGCGACATCCTGTAAAAAATAAACAGTTAATAAGAGGACTTTATCCTGAGGAACAGCTTGCAGATAGTTTATCTACTCCGTCGCTGTTCGGCCCACCCTCTCCACTCCGCCTCTTCATCTGCTCCCCGGGGTGGCCGAGGGGACAGCGGTGACACACCAGGGGAGGCTTCTGGCACATTAATGGCCGATTTCTAACAGTCTCTACTCTGGCCTTCTGTCACCAGTGGCAGTGGTGATGTTGGGAAAGGGGAGAGGGCCCCCCCCCTCTGGGCTCTGGAAGAGATGAGGGCCTGGGGAGACAGGTCGACCTGCCTCCGAGGAGACGTTTCTCGCGTAGAAATCACACGGGTCATTAAATCTTGACGGGAACTGTCCTTCGCTGTCTGCATTTCTGCTGGGATGCACCAAGGCCGGGGAAAAGCAGTGGCAGCAAAACCCAACAGAAGCCAACGCTGCCACGGTTATAGCGCTACTGACGACTGCAAAACAGACAAGGGTGCCTCTCCCTCCCCCTCGCCTCACTTTCACCTCCATCCCGTTTCCCACCCTACACTGCTAAGCACGTTCACAGTAGTCATGTGGCGTTCTTTATTAGTTTGTCTTGTCATCAGTGTCACTAGCATGGCGTGCAGTGGGCTTAAACAAACAGTACACAGGTCAGTCCCTGTGGTCTGCCTCTCCGCCTTCCTGCCTCATTTGCCAACCCTGATCATTACGGGAGATTAATTAATAAACACAAGATAAGCCGATCCAAGAAAAGTGAGAGCCAAGATACAAGCACCAAATATGTCACAGCGGGACTATTTTTAGGCGACAGATGACGCTGTCGTTTGAAGGTGAACTTCATGAAAACTCTGCTGTGAGAAAAGAGGCGGGATAGGCCACAACAACCTGGGCGCCGAGCACAAAATAATGGCATAGTTACAGATGTGCCACATCTGCATGACAATGATAAGGTAATTGTTGGCAGTTTACCTCTCCTGTCAAACATCTGTGCCCAAAGAGCAATGGCTGAGAAGAAGAAAAGGGAAGAAAGAAACTCATTTCATTAATCCTAGTTCTGTATTATTTTTGCCCATTTCCTGAAGCAGCTCCTGAGGCGAGTCAATTTTACAGATGACTGCTGTCCATCAGTGGCTATACCAAACAACAATCAGCCTGGTAACAGAAGAAAAACAGAAGGGTCCAGAGAGGAAAACAGTGAAGAAAAAAAAAGATACTGGTATGTTAGGGTAGAGAGAAAAGTGTCAACAGAGCAGCTGCATCCGTCAGTCTGACACGCAGTTGCCTCTTTCTCTGTCAGTGACTAATAACAGGGCTGTCCGTTACAAATTGCCCTGTGATTCAGTCTGGATAACACTAGACTCAGAAATCTGGATGGGGTGAAGAGGCGTGAAGGGACGGAGGATGACTCCACTCTGTTCAGGTCAAAGGGCTGTCAGGGTGACAATCTGAGACTTAAGCGATGCCGGCAACAAAACCAATCTTCAGGAGGTGTAGGCGGTGAACGATACATTTATACTGTAATCTTTCCACACTTCTTATGGTGAAGATGCTCTGCACAGTATCCTGGTATCACAGGAAGTCTAGATGCATGCTGAGGACTGCTCCGTTGACATAGTCAGAGTCAAGCCTGGATCATGGCCTTTGTTGTGCCTGAGTCCACAACCCTCTCACTGTCAAGTGTACAGTCTGTTAAACCAAAAATAGAAACGCTTAACTGTAAAATCTTGTTCAGGTGACCTAAAGGCAATTTTGAGTCACTTAAATGCAGCTAAAACAGTCCTACAAACTTATTTTAGCATTTTAGCATTTAAGCATAGATTTGTTAGAATAAAAAGTGATGCTTTTAAGTCATGGTGAATATTATTCTATCAGCAGTAAATGGAGAGAAAATCAGTTTATGTTGGTTTTTAATTCACTATAAATATACAGAAAATGGAAAGGGCTGTCTGACAGGTGTAGGGAACTTGGCTAAACTAGGGCTAAAATATTGCTTTCATTATCAATCAATCTGGTGATTATTTTCTCAATCAATCAGTGAAATCAATTCGTCTATAAAATGTCAAAAACTAGTGAGAAATGGCTGGTATCATTTCCCACAGCTCAATGTGGCATTTTCAAATAGCAAAATATTCAATTTACAATGATATAAGACAAACAAACGTAACATATCCTCACATTTGAGAAGCCTAAACAGGCGTGTTTTGGATTTATAATGTGTCATGAAGACGTACGCAAACTAAAGAAAGGCTTAAAACATGCATGATGTACACGCAGTAGCAGTGTGAGATATATCTAGACACTGGCAGATGTTTGTTTGTCTGCTTGATGTGTGTTTAGGCTGGTCTTGTCATGAGGAACACTTGAAATTTTGAAGGTAGTGGCAGCCATCTTTCATTGAATCAGAGTTGCTCCAAGCAACTTATAAACATCAGTGTTAAAGAACGAAAAAATGTATGAAGTCATGAAACAGGGCTGGGAAAAAAAAAAAAAAAGATGGTTTTCTATTCTGCTCCCGTTAAATGAATAAAACTGAAAACACTGCTGGAACAGTGTTATGTTTCCTCTATGTCAAAACTGATGTGTATAAAAGCATTACATTTGTATTTAAGTGGTTTTGGTGTGGGAGGTGATGAAGCCAGACAGGCTGTATTCACGGTGACGCCAAAAACTATTTCTGAGCCAACTTAAACACAAGGTTAAAAAACAATTGTGAAAGCTTATTGTTGGTTTATACTGAATACACCGAGACCACCACTCTGTTTGTTGGTGTTTGCAACATTACAGATAGAAAACGTTGTTGTCCCTTTTCCAGAGTCCGAAATGAACACCGGCACAGGGACAGGCCCTTCATGGTGCATTTATGTGCATCTCTGAAATTTATACTTGGTCTATACTAAGTTGTTTGAAATGGGAAAGTTTCTATTTTTTTCTTAATTTCCTTTGTTGAAATACATAGGCCTACATCTCTCATTACTTTTTTGTTTTTTCACTAGTGTTTTAATGATTACCACTGTGACAACTTCCAAGTTGTTTTACTGCAGCATTTTTAGATTAAATACTAAAGTCATAGTCAATATGTACATTTTGGCCTGTAAAACACATGCCTGGCCAGTGGATTTTTTATCTACCAGTAAACTTGGACGGCGAGTCAAAAAGTTAATTTCGGACATTGTTCTTTTCCAGCCGTGTCAATCTCTCTCGACTGTAACTTTTGAGAAAAGGATTGCTGCAAATATTTTCCTCAGAGCCTCAAACAAAAGCATGTTGAGTAGGAGTTATGCACCAAACTCCAAAGGGCAGCAGGTCTTCTCACTAACAAAAAACAAAGCCCTGTAAAACAGATCTCTCATCTTTCAGCACACAGCACAGAAGAATACTTTTAGTTTTGATTTAAGTTTTCATTTATGCATTTTATATGTTGTAACTTACTCTGAACTGTGACATAAGAATATAACAAAACCAAAGATGAATCATAGTTAAACTGTCTATGAGAATCTAATCACACTAACTTTCTAAATACCCATTTAATACCAAACATTTTATCGAGCATTGATATTTCATTAGGTAAGGAAGGATAAATAAGTCTTAAGAGTTTCTTTCTCTTGGTGTAAATTGATGCCAGTTTCCTGGTTACATCATTGGCATGCCTACTTGTCTAGTCATGAAACGCCAGGACAGGAGTGTTTCCACTTTCCAGTCCAACTCGGCTCGCCTTTGGTCAAAGGTGGTTTTCTGTACTTCGTTTTCCACTGCAGGTAGTACCCATTGAAAAGGAAAGGATGCATTTGTTAAATAGGACAAGCCCATATACCCTCTGGCTGGCAGCTCTTACAAACACCAGTGACTTAAAAAAGTTTCTGATCAATGTACAGAGATGCAGTCCGTGCTCTCCAGTGCTCTGAATCTTATCTCATTTGATTGTCTGGGTGCTTTTCCCATCATTATACATTGAATCTAAACTTGAACCTCCAAAGGTCTTTATTTGGTCAGATGTGATCTTTCTATATTGAATTCAAAAATTCTAATTGAACAGGGCCACAATAAATCAATGCAATTCAAACAATACAAAGATCAGATGCACTAGAACCGAGCTCTTTCATTAAAACACAGCCTAAAAATGCTAAAAATGAAAATGCCTTATACAAAAGTAGATTAAACATTAAGGAATGCTCTCATTAATAAAAGGAAAAATAATGTAATTAGAAGTAACAGCTGAGAACTTGCTGGTCTCTTGGTTTTATAATAAGCTTAGAGCGTGTTCTTAATTCTCAAATTGAGTAATTGAAATCTTTGGAATCCATTACGTGCAGCAACTTGCCTATTTATGCGCAAACATTTCCTTAATGGCCAAAGCAATCTGTTTTCCACAGATATTAATATCCACAGCAACATAGTGTTTCAAGACCCAAGTCACAAAAGTTGAGTTTCCCTCATAGTTAACCATCTTTAGGCCAATCCTAAAATTTAAGTCAACAGCAACCAGAAGTTAACTCGACAAAGACAGGAATCTTTCTCTCATTCACATACTCTGTGAGGACACTGTACGCCTTAACTAAAAGGTCTTGTGAGTGCCTTAGAAATTCAATGAAGATGCACACTTAGCCAATTAGAGCCAACAAGAAAAGCATGCAAGCATGTGAATCAGTCAGTTTAATAAGGAACTTCAAACATACTGGCAGTGACTTATAAAACTAGGTCTGACTACATGCCACAAGACTCTGGCACAAACTTGCCATAGCCTAGTTGTTTCTGAGAAACTACATGAAATTCACGCCACCTCCAAAATGGGTCACTTCATAAAGTTCAAAATTAGGCTATTAATAGCCCTCAATCAACTTTTTTCCTCCAACAACCTCTTTCACCCTGACGTCTTCTCTAATCAAACAACTTGTTTAATAAAAACTTTCAGTGTCTTTTGACTATGTAACTTTGAAATGAGATTACTGGGAGAATGTGTCATTCAAAATGTATGTACAGAGGATTCTACTACATTTACTCAAACAGGGAAGAAAACTTTAAAAACATAACAATGCCAGGACAATAGCATCCACTGTACAGTGTAATGCAATCCTGTACTTCCTGCACACCTTTGCCAAGCATATAATGTTAAGTTACATTTTAACACTGTGTCAAAGGTGTTCATTGAGGCATAAGGTTATTTATAGTGTTGTTGTGTTGGTCATATATATTGTGTTTGTGATATTTTTTTTCTCCTGCATGTATGCAAATGAAAATGCAAAATATTATGGCATTACAATTATGTCTAACACAACAATCCTGCAACAAATGCTTGAAGGTTACAATGTTCGGTTTTTGTCGGAACTGGTTTCAAGAGGTGTTGATTCAACTCGTCTCTGCAGTTTGTGGTGCTGTTGGATTGTATTGGGTTATACTGAAAGAATATTTCCCCAACCCATTTCTTTTAATGAGACTAGACTAAATAGTAGAGTTTTACCTAATAAACTGACAACTGGGCGTACAAGGCAAGTGGACCTTTGAGCTTAGGTTGACCATATATATTAGGATAATATTCATATCAGGAAAGCTTGCATTATCCTTACAGCCACCCTAAAGCAATAAATACAGTTAATAATCTGCTGACACTTCTGAAACAGTGACATCCCAAGTTTGACAATCTATTACATAATATTCTCAAAATAGAAGGTTACTATTTGCTTGGTGCTCCTTGGGCCTCATTTTGCACTTTGGCCGTTGTTGGGGGTCAGGACCCCTCATTTCTAGTTAATATATCATTGTCTTTAAGCTCTTCTTGCATTATCATGACTCATGCTTTTAACTGGACTCCATCAAGTTCAAGATCAGCATGTGTGGTGCTGATTGACTCCAGGATGGCTTCACCAAGTTACTATTACCAAACAATATGAAAGAGGCAGACAGGCTAGTTTTTTCTGATACACTTGATCATTCGTGTTGTTTCTTGCAGTTTCCCACATGATGAAACTGAGCAGCCGCTGTTGCATCATTACGTGGACACAGCTGCACTGGCAACTAGCCTGCTAGCTTAACGGCTAACTGGCAAGATTTCAAAAATGCAATGCTAACAGGGCAGAGAGGATAGCTAGCTGGTAACTTAGTAACTGCTAATATTAATCCATTTGGTGACATTTGTACTCGTGGTTAAAGCGGAGGAGTGAATCTACGACGTGCTACTGACCCACACTGACGTTAAGCTAGCTAACAGCATAACCAGCCACCTGCTAAGTTAGCCAAGTCAAACTCAACGTCTAAAACAGTGACACAAAAACATTACGATCCTCTTACCCGTGTGAGTTGTCTCAGAGCGAAAGACAGCATGTTTCCAGGTCTCAGGCCAGAGGAAGAAGCAGCTCAGTCAGGAGAAACACGGCTGTCAGCTTCAGACAAGGCTGTTTGAAGTTGTTTCGTTGGTCCTGCCGCGAGGGTCGATGGGAATTGTAGGCAGGTGCGAGGAAATTGCGCAAGGCAGCAGCACGCATGTAATTACTGGGCTGCTGTGTCTGTCATTCCTTTAGCCTCCTCACTCGTCTTCTGCATCCAGTTTCACGCTCCCAGGATGACTGAGCTGATTACAGACTACAGTGATTTAATAAATATAATGTTATATAAAATCACCTCTCTCATTTTAAAATCATGTGCAGGTCTTCTCTAGATGTTCATATGTGACAGTGCAGACCACACCTCTGAATTTTGATTAGCAAAAGCATTTCAAGCACCAACCCTTTATCTTGCTTGCTGTACTTTAATTGTTTGTAATGGATGATATACAGTGTGTTTACATAAACAAGTTTTGTATGTAGAAGTGTAGTTCATGAACATAACTCCACTGTAATAGCCTTGTGGGTGAATCTTGAGGAGGGACATTATTGAATTCTGTTTAAGACTTAAGGCTTTGTGTCAGGTGAGTTTACCTTTTACTTATCTGACTCTGTTTGTCAGTCTCTGTTCAAACTGGTTACTAGTGCATGATGATGAGAAAGGCAACACGTCCTCTTGGCCCACAATATGAATAAGCGGAGTACCTGGGTGAGCTAGGGTTTCAGGTACTGACCAGGAAGTGTCATAGGTTTGAGTCCAGCTGGGGACCTTTGTTGCATGTTGTTCCCCATCTCTAGCTTCCATGCATTTCCTGTCCATCTTTAGTCAACTTACTAATAAGGACATCAAATGCCCAAATCATACAAAAAAAAAACCCCAGAAGAAATAATCTAGCACAGAAAATGAATAAAAAAGTTGAGAATATTTTGGGCAAAAATGAAAACTATTGGTAACGTAATAATTTATTTCTGATTTGTGTTGCCCAGTGATTATACATTTTCCCACAGTGGATGTTAAAAGAGGTTACATGTATGTAAATAATATGTATTAATGAATATGTCAACTATTGTGTGCTGTCAGTGTCCTGCAGAATTATGCCAAATACTGTAGATAATGATTCCCTCAGTGTAAATTTGTAATCTTAGTGAATTTACATGTCAGGGTTTGGAGAAGCCTATAGAACATTTTTAGCATTTTAACATAAATTTACTACTTTTACAGCCAAAGTTTGTCTCCCAAGGTGTCTGAAATCCAGTGTTTGTCTGAAATAATCTTTGCTTCTTTACATTGTCACTTAATAGGCCTCATCTCCAAAGTGCTGCTCTCATTACACTCCACTGTCGAGGTTAGTGAGTCCACAAACTGATGCATATGTGTCAAATGATCAATGTGTCAATCAATCTTTAATACAAACATTCTCTCACTATAGTACTTTCTTTCACAGTTTATTAGATTTTTATGTTGGAATTCTGGGAAACACACCTGGACAAACACACCCGTGCATAAATAAAGATAATCAGAATCACACATACCCACTTACACACACACACAACTGTGCAATCACATGTACAGTCATACAGAAAGGAGCACTTAGAGATCCGTCCACAACGACTAGTCTGGTGATTCTTCACCAAACCACTGTAGAGAATCTGTGTGACAAAGAGGGGAACTCGAGAGAGTCGGGGTCGCTGCGACTCCATCAATCTCTGTGTCTCGACTGTCCACAGCAACTTGTGTAAGATACATGGACCTCCCCGGACTTCCATCTCAATGTAATTGATCAAGAGCATAATAGGGTATCGAGCCGGAGCGAGATGAAGATTCAATTAGCATCGACTGTGTGTTTTGTAATGAAATTCTGAGCACCATTATCATCAGATCAAAAGCGTTGAGAGCAAAGAGCCAACAACTGTGCTGAGAGAGAAAAAAATGGAGTTTGTGAACGTGGATGAAGAGACAGTCTGAGATTGTCAGAAGTTTGAGGCGTGTTTGTTTCATGTAATCAAGGAAGAGGTGGGTGAGTTGATCTCTGATCTAGATGCTTATTCTTTTAGAAATAGTGATGCTATGTTGCTTAATTTGTCCATAAGCTCACATTTTTAGCATGAAGAAAGCAAGAAAAAACAAAAGTTGAAAAAGTAAATATTATTAGGTAGATGAGATTATAATATCGGTGCCAGTAATGCAGCAGTCAATAAATGTGAGGCAGCCACCTGGAGGTTTAGGTGCAACTGAAAAATGTTTGCTCAGATGTGCAATACTTACTTTGCTTGCATGATCAAACAAACAGAAATCTGTCAGTCCTATTAACTGCAATATAATAATTATTCTTCTTTTCAGTTTCAGGGTAAATGTGATCAAAAATGATATCGGATACAGCGTTTGGATTATATTACTGTACATACAAACTCCCTTAAAAGGAGTCTAACATTATCGCCATCTTAAGAATGTTTCACGGATGGTTTTCATGTTTTAATTGAATCCATAACCAACTTTCCTTCAATATATTTTAGAAAATTAAAAGTACATATCTTCACAGAAAGCCTGGGCATGAATTCTCAACCAGACTAAAATGTAACTTAGTTCATTATAGTGTCTTTGCTGAGTTAGATACCATGAATATGCTGCACAGCTTGTGCCCAGCAACTGTGCTTCAAGCTCTGAAAAAAAAAAAAACATTCACGCAGTAAAAGACAGACAGTTTAAGAGATTTTAATGTGCTTTTTCATACAGTATATTGTATGCATATCCAGCATAGCATTTCTCATACATATAACTCTCTTATATCCAGGGTTTGAAATGTAGAGCTGAGAGGATGATTAACAGTCAGTCTACCATAACATTACGTTTGCCATACAGCGATGGCACGGCACAGCCGCCTCACAGGCTCCCATTGCACTCGGAGGGTATAATACTGATTCCAGCTGTTTTCAACCGAATTCTCCAGATGCAAAAAGTAATAACACTGAGAAACAAATATCTAAAAACAGTAAGTGTGCTGAGGTTGGGTACATTATTTACAGAAAAAAAAAAATCAAATAAAAACAGAAGTTAGCAAATACAAAGTTGGAAAATAAGTCAGAGAAATCAGCCGTATCCTAACCATCCATAACTTTGATTATACTTGATTTAAATCCACAGCAGTTTAGAGGCAAAAAAAACTGTCCCCTGTTTCTTCATAGTAATCAATATGACTATCATTTCCATCATCAGCATTATAATCATCAGCGTCGTCATTAACATTGTCTCTTTTTTTTTCTTATCAGTTCAGTCTCACTTACTTATCCAAAGTAAGGGTGCTCACTTTGGAAGTTGTAGTCCGGACACACTTTTTGAACCAGCTTGTAATCGATGCTAAAGAAAGAGATGAAGATGCAGATGACCTTGAAGGGTTTGGCACAGAGCCAGGCAGCGTGGGACTGGGTGTGCTCTGTGAAGCAGGTCTGAGATGGATCGTACTGGCAGGGTTTGGGCTTCTTGGATCTGTTGGTTTTCTCATACTCCACCCGACAGTTAAAGGTCTTTGCCTCTTTGGGGTCGATGGTGGACTGGTGGGTCTCCTGGATCTGGACATCCTGCTGGGTGTGGGGTTGCAGTGGCTGCTGCTGGAGAACCTCAAACTCCACCACTTTGGTAGGCGGCACGATACTGACTGACACGTTCCCCAGGCTGGACGAGTTGTGGCGGAAGTAAACAGTGAACGTCCCATTGATGTGGTCCACAATCTTCCCTGTCACCAACAAGCTGAACTTCATGGTCCTGACGTTGAAGTAGAAGTCTCCCCAGCCGAAGATCTTCTTGGTCTTCATGGCTGTCTTTAGTGAGGGCTTGCGCTTAGAGCGGTAGCCTGTCTGATCCAGGAGCAGGGACTGGTTCCGGGCTGAGTCATATGGGTTAAAGAAACTGTAGGTGGGTGGCTTGGATTTCATGGGCGTCTGGTCGATGGAAGTGGAGAAGATACGGGTTTGGTATGGAGGCTTAACCACTCCCCCCGTCGTTCCTCCAACTGTGCCTCCACCCATGCCATATGGAAGAGTTTTCATCACCGACCCCACTGGGCCCAGGTCTGAGAACTCCACCTGCTTCTCCAACCCTTGGACCTGGAGAAAAAAGTAACAGACAAGAAAGAAGAAGAAAACTTTATTGACAACATGTTGAAGGCTGTTAAATTTCTATTTTCACATATTCTCCATGAGACTGCCTTCCCAAGCAAAATGACAGCATTACTCATTTCAGGAAATTCCCCAAAAATGTCGTATTTTAAAATGGATATTTTGACAGCAGCCACGTGGAAAATTGAATAGCAGAACAGCTCAAACTGTTGCTCAAACTGTCAGCTGATCAAAATTTTGACATGCCATGAATCCATCTGAGCATCCAAAGGTCGGATCGTTGATTGTTTGGGAAATTGATCAGGTGTCCTGGTACAAAATGAGTGTCAAATGACCAATCTGCTGGGAATTCGGCCCAGTCCCGGGCGACCAATTAATAAAAAAAAATAAAATTTGGATTGAAAATCTTGTTTATTACAGAAAACAAAACCTAATATACAGAGAAAAAAATCCTTTATGTCCCATTTCATTTTACACACATTATCATAATCTTGAATGTTGTATGGGTCACTCTTCTGCAGAGCTCCTTTTTGCCTTAAATGATTTTTATTTCCACGAGCATGCACATTGTTAGATGTTGCTTGTTTCATCTCCTGAATTCAAGAAAACAAAACCATCTATTTTTGTTAACACACTTTAATTTTGTTGTCAGTGTTGCTCCAGAGACAAAAAAACAACTCTGCATGTAAGGTAATGGATGTGAGCCTTTGTCAGTTCAGACAGCTTTCTGCCTTTAATCCACAGCCTAGGTGGTTGTTCACAGGGCTGATTGACTGGAAATCTTCCCCTGCTCTCTTTCATGTCTCATCAATCACATCACTGCCATGCTCCCATCCAAATGCATATATGTACATGCACATTTTACAAACACACATGCAAACTTCAAGCTTGCAGCTGTCATGAAGTGACAGCGAGAAGTATTACAACTATTCGGAGAGGTTACATGTGCTTCCCCCGAGGATGTATTCGGATGGAGTTTAAAACTGTTCTCCTAGTGGATAAACAAACCAAAACAAAACAAAAAAAAAAAAAAAAAAAATGAACATACCATTTCAAAACAAGCACAGGATCAGATCTTTGTGTCTACTCATGCAAGGACAGTTTCTGTCTTCCTTCATTCGTATCCAGGGCAGTGGAACCGACAGGTTTGTGCTAAAGCTCTCCTCATCTTTCATCAATCACTGAACCTAATAATAACTCCATATTGCTATTCGCAGAGGCAACAGTGCAGCGCTCAATACAGCTCCTAATGTAGTCAGTCATTTAATTAATGTATGTATGTCTGTTGGCCATTCATTAACATGGCCGCCGAGTTGATTTCTAAGTAGATTGATTGAGGGAAAAATAACTGAAAGTTTATTGACCAATGGAGGAATGAATTACCAAAAAAAGAGAGGAGCGATAAATGACCAGTGACTGGGATAATGAACCACTGAAGATCTTTAACAGACCCTGACCGCCTTTGGTGCCAAGCCTGGAGGCCTGTGGAGTGTTCCCGTGATTTTAAGCCGGTGAATTGGTGATGTGAGCTGACTTTGGCATTGACGGGTAGGAATACACTACAGCTAATGGAAGAAAAACATCAGAATACGGACAGCAACAAACAGTGTGTACAGTGCATGCAAGATGGGGCCTTCCTGTGAATGCACTGTCAGCAGTGCTGTCAGCTAGCTCCATGTGTTGCCATCTGTCAGGCTAACACTCTGCTGGTGCAGTCCTAATCATTTCTCTTGCTGATGGCACAGAGCTCGAACTAGCACCATCATCATAATCCTTAACCATCTTCAGCGGCAACATCACGCTATGAACCTCAACCTAACCTTCAGGGTCAACTGTATGACGCCCAGAAATGGTTTTATGATGGGGTCTGAGGTCGGCGTGACTCTTTCTGAGTGGGGGAAAAACAACTGTACACAGTCAGCAACTTTAACAAACATCGATTGAGTGGAAAAAGATGAGTATGAAGAGAGGCCTTCTTCTTCTGTGGCATGAAAGTAATAAAATGCCAACAAAAACCAATAAATAGATGGACTTTCTAATAGCATAAATATGAATTTTTTGTGCTGGACAGTAAATCCATTTAAAGGGTGAGGATTTGTTAGAAGAAATATGAGATATTTTCTGTTGACATGAAATCCATAAGCTATAGACTTTTGGCAAAACAGCGGATGTTTGCTATAAGGTCATATCAGGCTGCAGCAACCAGTGAAACACAGATGGCTTGAAAAATGCAGTTTCATGCTTTTCTTCCTCCTCAGCCTCCATTCAGCCAGGTTACAATGAGTAAGAAATAACTTTTAGAGCAATAGCCAGAGGGATGTTGCTGGGCTGATGAAGCTACTGTAAGTACACATAGTAGTACACACATAAAGACACAGCAGAAACATTATATTTATACACTCAACTACAGAGGCTCGTAGGTTATAGCTGAAACGAACTTGAGCAGTAACATGCACAAATTGTAATTCATCTGTCACACCTCAAGTAAATCCAATTTTATCATTAACACCATCATAAGATAAGGAATAATAGTAATACACATTATGATATATGCCTTTTGGTGAATGGTGTCACTCAAGGCACACTTTAGTCCCATACATACATTTACTTTAGTTTATGTCAACCTAATTGACTGTAATTCTGTAAAAGTCTGGATTAGCAGGTAAATCAATCATCATCAGATGTGACTTGCTCTGCCATATTTTGTACAGATTTAGTGTTATTTATGCATATGTTTAATAGTCTTAAAGTAATCTAGAGGTTCATAATCAGGCATCTCTATATGTTTGACACTAATGTTACATCTGATTTTAGCGTGATCTTTATGTTAATTTTAAGATGATAAGGTAGGTAAGGTAGTAATTACAAAGCACTGTATCAATCACATAAAACAGAAACTGCAGACAGGCTACATGTGATTTCAGTATTAGTACGGGTAGATATTGAGATTTTCATAAGAATCAGAGGGTCTGTAACCTTTGATTTGATCACTGCGTGGAAGATGTGTATCACATTTTGTTTGGATGAGCAAGCACGAAGAATAAAATACAAAAAAACATTTTAAAAAAGTACTTGCTTAAATTTAAATACTATTTAAACTGTCCATGTGTGGTTAACTTCCCACTCTATACTATCACATTCAATATGAGCCAAAAGGAAAACAGCTCCTTTACAAAAAGACAAACCATCTTAAGAATGTGTAACTTTCAACCCATTCAGCCAACTAGAAATGACTTATCATTCTTATGAAATGTAGACCTGGGGGGCTATGGTTTCCCTCTTGTGGCTATTTGGGGCTCACAACCTGCAAAGTTACACGCATGTGTCCTATCAACATGGCATTAGTGCTTCCTCCATTTAAGAATGAGATACCTGTTTGGTAGGATGCTGGGGGAAATTGTTGCAGAAGCTGGAATAAGTATTGTGGTGGACTTATACATATGTATGATACAGGCAACTCAATAACAGCACAATCATAGAAAGAACAATTGGATTACAGAGCTTGGGAGAGAGAGGGAGATAGTGAAGAAAATGTTATTAGTGGAGAAGTGAGATGAGGAGAGGAGAGCGTAAGGAGATCTTGTACATTTTCTAGGAATGGGGAACATTAATCATCTTTAACTTCATTTGGAGGTTCATATGAGCAAAAAGCATCTTTAAGTTGCTGCTTAGATGAGAGGCCTATAATCTACCTGGAAGTACATGCAGGAATGAAATGTGGAGATTGTTCAATGAGGAGATTATGAGACAGCGAGAGTGACAGAAAAACAAGGCGAGACGCACATATCGGCAGGCAGAGAAGGGTTTAGAGACTGCGCGGTGAAAGCCTTCACATGAACTTATTAAATCAGAGAAGGTCAGACGAGCTCTGGAGTTGACTGCTGAAACCTGATATATCACATGCCACCACAATTAAGATCTCTTTTCATCATTACGGAAGCCTTGGATCGATGGTAGCACCTCTGTCTCTGCTCTCCCTTTCTTTCACACTCTCTCTCTGTCTATCGGGTATCTGATCCTCCGTCGGCAGTTCGCTCAGTCTCACATTCATCCATAACTTCCTCACCTCCTTGATATCGTGAGCATTCAGAGGAAATGGACCTCGCTCACCGGCACACATCCGACTCTCTCTCCTCCTGCCTCCCGCCCTCTCATCCTCCCCTCCCCCCCGAGGACTGATGAGAAGATGAGAGCTGCTTGTCTCTGAGCTCTCTCCCAGGCTTGTTCTTTTGTTTAATTGGAGTTTTATTGGTGACAATCAATTCATTTCTATCTCAGCTCCAGGCTGCATTGATCTGCTGTCACAGAGAAAAGTCAAATGTACAGTTCCACTCCCACCGCACGATAAACCACAGGCTCTGATGCCAGCTACTGATATTTTGTGTGTGAGTGTGTGTTTCTTCCACTTTCCTGCTTGTTGTGATTTCAAGCAAAAAGGGCTTTTGAGGCCTTTTTTAAGGTTTACCTCACATTTCCTCAGGAAGGGTAAAAGAAGCAGCAACATATTTGCGATCAGTCAGACGACACTAATTCAGCTGGATGCACATCAGTCTTTACTCTGAAATCACTGTTTACCTTAAACACTCTGAACATCTTAAAAGTAGATCTTAATGTAGTTTTGAACTTCAAAGTTGAAATCTGTACAAGTTTTTAACAACCATTGATACTAAGGTATGAGATGACAATGACTTTTGAATGACTATTATACTGAGATCCAGAATGTCCTACATTATTTAAAGAAATCTCCACATGACTTCATCTCTGTTTTTCTCCATGATGCACATCTGTTGGCTTCACTGGGTTATTTAGTGCATGCTGGAGCAGTTTTTTGCACCCAAATATGAAGCGCATGCGATGATGGTTGGCACCTCCAAGTCAATGTACAGTGTTGGAAAACAGTAAATCATCCATTTCAGATTGAGAGAAAGTCCCCAAGTGAAAGAAGTCAAGTGTCTTGGAGTCTTGGTGACAACTGAAGGTAAGACAGACTGTGGATCAACAGGTGGATCTGTGCACCATCCACAGAGATGTGGTAGTGACGATGGAGCAGGAGGTTGAAGGTGAAGCTCTCGCTCGACTGCCAGTCGATTTATGCTCCGACTCCAACCTGGTCATGAGCTCTAAGACCTCATTTACATTTCATCACCTCAGTAGTGTAAATGCATGCAAAAAGTATTTGAGACAGACTGAAATCTAATTGCTCAAACAAGCTTGTGAGGTGATTGATGATCTGTGAGGCTGAGGAAGAGGTGTGAATGAAAGTCTGTGAAGATGATAAAACTTTTGTCTCGCTTGTAGTCCATTCATGTGATCCATCTGCGTGTGTTTGAGTTAGTTGATGGATAGTTGGTGCAGTGACTCATTTGCTAAAAATTTACAAGCTGTTCTTCTTCTGGACTTTTTTGGCAGTTACCAAACAGTTTATCTCTGGCCTGGAATAGGGCCAACCAAGATTTGCATGTCGCCCGGGAATACCAGGAAGGACTGCAATCAGATTTGTGATGTTGCCAAAGGAGATGGATGAAGGAGACGATTAGTGTGAACAAAAGTTAGTAGCAGGTGCAGAGTTGGGAGACAAAGTGAGGACCCAAATGTTGGCTTGGGGATCTGAAATTGGCAACAGGCCGGAAGCATGAAACAGAGAGAATCAAACAGCAAGGCAGTTTAGTCAAATCAAGAAAACATGTTTCAGATAGGTAGAAATTACTTTTGGGACACAAATGCAATTCAGAAAATATGGCCTAAGAGAAAAAATGAAGAGCAAGCTGCACTCTTGATAAACTGACTGATTACTGATAAGATGCCGCTGGGCAGGTGAACTAAAGAGGGGGGACATTTACTAAGGGTGCAGGTGAGGAAAACACACTAGAAAGAGGGAGACTGAGACTGTATTTGAGTGTCTAAGGTTGGACATGAAACGATGTTCGAGTCATCACAACACCAAAGGGCTCATCCGTGTGTTGAAGGGAAAGGGTCTAAGACATTCAGTAGGAGCTTGGAGTTCAGCACTGACTTGCATTGAAAGGGGCCAGTTGAGATGCTGTGGGCATTTACAGTTGTTGAAACATCACAGTTGCCTCCCTGTAGCACCTCAGGGCAGACCCATGGGTCTCCTCCCAGGGATTACAAATCCCATCTTTATGAACACGGCAGGAAATGTTATAGGACGTGGCAGAAAAGAGGAATGTCTGGGCCAGTTTGCCATGAGCTGAATAAGTGATGACAATGGGCAGAGCCGTCCGCAGACAGACATCATAGATATGATAGAAGTTGAACCTATATCCATTTGGTTAAAGGATGTCTCATAATTTTTCAAAGTGCTCATTGCTGCTGTGTTAATGGAATTTGTGAGGCATATAAAAAAGCTATAGTGAACATATTTAGGTGCTGGTACTATGGCTCAGACAAGCTCAATTTTACCAGCAGTGACTCCACTCTGTTTTGACAATGATCATATATTTAAAAAAAAAAAAAAAACTTTTCTTCCTTCTTCAAAAAAAAAGAAGAAAAAAAAGGGAGAACTGAAAATGACATTTAATTACAAAAAGCAAAATAAAGCCAGGAGGAAAAAAGATAAACTAGTAGGGGGGAAATGGAGGGAGAGAGAGAGAGAGAGAGAGAAAGAGAGAGAGAGAGAGAGAGAAAAGGAGAAAAAGAAAAGGCAGTAAAAGCGATTTCGCAGTCCAGTGGTGTCGCTGGATTATCATGAAAATGAAAGCTACTGAGTCAGGGAGTATCAGGGAGCAAGGAAATGGAGCCGAGACAGATAACACAGTAAGGGAGAAGAAGAAAACGAATAAGAGAACTAGTGTAGAGAAAGCAGAGAGGTCTGTAAGACAATATGAAAAGAAAGTGCAAAGAAAGAGAGAAAAGGTAAAAAGACAATATATATACGACAAGCAGTGAGATTATGAGTGCAATAAGCCAAAAATGAGAATCACTTCACCCCATAGAGAATAATCAGAGGTTTCTTGAGAAGTAATATCTGTAATATTGTTTCAAGAAGACCAGCTCAGCTCTGAAATAATTTTAGTTAAAGAAGGGATGAAGTCTTTTTCCCCCCAAGTATCAGGCAAAATATAAAAAGTGTTTTGGCTGATCATGAACAAAAGTTTCAGTTTCAGAATCCAGCATATATCATAAAGTCAAAGTGTTGTTTGGATCAAGCATCAGCTGAAGAAAAACGAAAGGGAGGAAGACAGAATGACGTGAGACAGTACTCTCTGCCATTTGATGTCTACATAAGAGGATTTATGAAGGTATTGGTGCTAGATTAAGTGTTACATGCTGACAATATTGCAAAATATTGCAGATGCTGCTAAGATTGGAGTGAGGGGGGAAAGTAGAAATCCCAGATTGAAGAAATTCTAAATGTGTAGCAATACAAACCTTAATGGTACTCTTCTATTTCTATTGCATTGCTTTGGCACTTGGAAACTTTTTGAAGGTACTTTAGGGTTTTTTTGTTTTAAGTTTTAAGTTTCATCATTGAGCATCTTAAATGAACCTTGAGCATTAAGGAGATTTTTATGTGCAAGCCAGACAAACTGTTTTAACCATCACCAGTTAAGCCAGAGACTGGTGACTACATCTATAGACACTGCTATACAGGGTTTATCTACATTTCTTTATCTTGACGAAGCACCTCAGCATAATATTCTATTTGGCTCCATCAAGCTCATGACAAGTCATGCAGTCATATATTTAAAGTCAAATTGAGAAACCCAAACTACCAACACCTCTAAAGTTTATAAAAACAACAAGTTGTAGTTTTATAAGAGAGGTTACCTGTGAGACTATTTCTTGGCTGGGAGCAGTTACTTCCTGAAGTCTCTGCAGGTTGACTTGTGGTAACAACAAAGCTACGGCTCCCCAGTGTTTGTACTTTTTATGCTTAACTAAGAAAACTGACCGCTGACTGTAGCCGTATATTTAATGAAGAGATATGAGAGCGGTATTGATCTTCTCATCTAACTCTGGGCACAAAAGCAAAGAAGTGTATTTATTTAAAATGCTCCCCTCTGTTCTTGAGATCTAGCCAGGTCATCTGATGTTGCCCAGGATCTTACAGCAAAAGGTACAGCTATAGTATAGTCATTCAGAAACTAATTGGCATAATCTAATACCGTTACTCATTAAGATCAACACAGTTCAATTTTACACATGAAGCAGATTCTCTCTTTGCATCATCCGTCCATAAACTACTCTGGTGAACATTAGGATCACAGTGCAGTGAATCACATTTAAAAGGAGCAATACAACCAAAAACTGCAGGTGTGATGAAATCAATTGTTTCCCTAATTTTTAGAAAAAAAAGTACTGGCATGCTGCCTCTATAGTGCAAGATAATAAGGTTGTATCGTCAAATAGATTAACTGTCCTAAATAGACCATACTGCTCTTGCTGACACCATCTTTCGTACAACAAGTGGGATTATGCAACCATGTAAGATATGAACCCAGGGGACCGCACAATCACCCAGTGAGTATGAACCACCGCCAAATAATCATACAATGCTTACACACACACTGGGCATCAGTGCCAGCATTGTGTGTGGGAGGTGTCATTCATGTACGTTTAAACAATGCTGCCACAGCCTAATCAGCGAAAACACTTGAATCCCAAAGCCTAAACAAAACCATTGGGCCGATACAGTCCCCCCAAAAATCCAAGAATTTAATTGTAGCGACAAATCAGTTAGGCTAGGCTGTATTTATATATATATATATAATGAATATTAGCCAAGCACACAGTGATGCCTGTGTCAGGGAAAGCGGTGCTCATCTCACAAAATCAAGGCTACAGCCATGATACAATCAAAGCATACATGTAGCACAAACCGCTGCATAAATCAATCAAGACAGCTGAGCAACAAACCGAGAGATTAATGAAAACCTGTTGCTGATGCCATTCAGCGATCATTCTGAGATCCCCTTAAAATCCTACTCATGGGACCTTTAACGTGTGTATTTTGTGTAAAAGCGTTGAGAGAGCAAGTATGGGCAGGTATGCTGAATGTAATTAAGAGTTTTTCGGCATTGACACCTGAAAATGTTAACTGTATATCTTGAAAGTAAGACATCCCATGAAACTGGAAATGAGGAAACATGACCTTATAGGAAAGTCAATAATAGTTAACTCCTATGCTACAAAAAATATGTTGGATGAAGATGAAGTTTAACACTGAGGTTACTCATTTTGTGAGAAGTAACTGCAGATATCAACACAGTATTAGTATTAATGGCAAAGACAATAATATTAATCTATTAAAACAAATGGAAATGTATTGATAGAAAATTAAAAAATTACAAATTCTGGCTTAGTGAACTACTTCTCTCATCAACTGCTTCTCACAATTTCAATGAAAAGTATTTTACCCTGCCCTGATCCCATAATGTATTTTTTCAAACCAGATATAAAACAGGACTTTAGAAAAACAGCTAATGTCTCATATCCTACATTCAACTTCCCTAACATCTCTCCGTGCCATCCGGAGTGAATACAAACTGTGCTATGCTTTATCTAAAAAGTCATTAGAAGCATTTGCTCTCAGGAGCTTGACTTCAGTGGCCATAGATCAACTGTGTGCAGTTCCTCCTATCTTACTGATCACATCAGATCAGCATGCCGGGGTGTTTTTTTCCTGGCTGGCTGGGTGGGCAGACTTCCCACATGTCTCCAGTGATGCCATGGCACCTGATCAATCACCCAAGGCAACTCTTTGGGGACCCATCGGAGAGGAAGGGAGGGACGACATCGCTGGAGTGAGGGTGTCTCGTTTGCATGCGGGATGGCAGGCAATGCATCAAAAGATGACAGCTATCCCATTCTTCCTTAAATAAGAGTGGTGGCTGGCTGTGCCTTAACTTTAATCATTCATCTAAATAACTGTTTCAGAAGTCTGCTACCGGAGGGGGCCGCAGCTCCGGGCAGGCAGCCACGGGCGTGGGGGAATATGAAAACTGACATCGCGCTCCTGGATTTCTCATTTGTAAACGTGTAAACATATATTTGACTCAGATTGCAAAAGCACAAAAGTCCTCATCACCCACCCCCCTCTCTTCTCTCACTCTTTCTCTCTCTCATAGATGTATGTATTGGAAGAGTTTGAAATTTCATTGAGGTTAGACTAAGCAAGAAAAGGTTCGGAGGAGGTGCAGGGTACTCGGGCTCCGGCAGCATGAGCGACGTGTCGAGCAGCTAAGTGACAGTGATTGATGCCCTCTGTGTTTCGCAAACTTATCAAGTGCATATACACACTGACTCGTCAAACAGATAAACAGCAGAAACATTTGAGATAAATAAAGAATCAAATAAACACGAGGGACTGGCAAAGAGCAGGAAGAAAAAACAGACTATCTGCATAATGAATAGACGAGATGGAAGGGAGGAGGGAGAAGAGAGGCAGAGATTCCCAGCGGGTGAAACTGAGCCTTGGAGACATCAGTTGGGGAGGGATACAGGGACACATGGGCCTGTGACGACTCCGACAAGTCACCCAGGCGGCAAAAAATAAAGCCCGGCTTCCTCAGATTTGTTTCCAGTGCTCATCAGTAGGAGAGCTGGATGACGGATGGACTGGCGCTGGGCGCAACGCGAGCGTGTCAAATTTACTCACCATAATAAAGACCTGCTCTTTTTGCTTCCATTTGCTTCCCCCTTTTTTTCCCAACCACCTGCAGTCCCACTGCCTACAACCCATTTCATTTCATTTCAATCTGCCTTTGTTTGTGTCTTCCTTCACCCCTCCCTGTCTCCATCCTTTCTTAATTCCATATCTGATCTGTCTTCCATTTCTTGCATCCTTCCACATCTTCATCCTTCCAAATGTAACATGACCAGAGTTGTGACTGGCTCCAGATTTTTCCTTTCTTAATTCTCCCCTCTTCTTCATCCATCTCTCCCTCCTTCCTTTACTTCCTGCATCCTTTCTTTTCTCCATCCTCCCATCCAACCATGATAACATTAAGACTAGTTCATTTATTCCTTCCATAATTTGTCATCCTTAACCCAATCCCCCATTCCTCTTTCATTAACTCTTCTTTTCTTTCCTTCTTCCTTCCATCTCCCTTCTCACTTTCTCCCCTGTGTCCATCCTTCCATCCTTCTATCCATCTACCCATCCATGACTGCATGCAACTAGCTCCTGATGCTTCCTTTTCTTATTCATCCCTCATTCTTTCTCAATCGTCTCTTTCCCCCTTTTCCACGATTTCATTCATCCATGACAAAAAAACTTGTTTCTGATATTTTCTTTATTAATACTTTGATCCCTCCATCATTTCTCCATCCTTACTTGCTTTATTTCCTCCTTCCTTCTGTCCTCATCTCCATCCTTCCATTCATTTATGAGAATTGTGACTAACTTCTAATACTTACTCCTTAGTTCATCCACCAAACTTCCTCAATCTCTCCACTCTTCCCTCCCTTATTTCCTTCATCCAATCATTCATTCGCCCACTCATCCATGACAACAAGACCAATGTTATACCCAGCTCCTCATTTTTCTTTCCTTCTTTCCTTTATTCATCTCTCAATTCTTTCTCTCTTCATTCATTTCCTCATCACCTCATCCTCTGCCGTTCCAATGTTTCCATCCTTTCATTCATCCATGACTAAGAATAACAATATCCTTCTTTTTTTCTTTTTCTTTCTTCCATCCTTCTACCTTCCTTCTATCCTTCCATGCTTCATTTCCTCTTTCCCAGTGACTTTTTACTTCTTCACAGTTCCATGAATATGACATGACTGGAGTTACAACTAACTCCTGATTTCATCCCTCATCCCTCTCCCATCCCTTTTTTTCCATTCTTCCTTTCCCTTATTTCCTCCTTCCTTATTTTCCTGCATGCGTCCATCCATTTCTTCCTCCACTCATCCATGTTTACATGACCAGAACTGTGACAAGCTCCCGTCACTTCTCTTCCTTCCTTTCTTCAACCCCTCATTATTAATTCCATCCATCCATTCATCCTTCCTTCCCACTTTCCTTTCATCCTGCTGCCAGAGCCCAATCCTCCCAGTGTCTCCCCCTGGTTTGGGAGCCAGTCGACTTCTGGGACGTAATGGCATGATTAGACAAGATGAAAAGACTAAGCGTTTCCATGTCTGCTCCTTCCCTGCTGCGAAGGATGCTCTCCACACGTTTGGGGCCTAAGCCGAGGGGGGCCGAGGGGGGCTGGGCGGGGGCAAAGCTCAAACCTGCGAGGGGATATGTGGCTCTCTGGCTTGGGGCAACTGTCTTTGCCAGGGCGGATGGCAGAGTTAATTGGAGAGAAAACAGTGGGAGGTGCCGATGAATAAAACCCCTCAGAGATGCTGGCAGCAGGGCACGGCGACATTCCCCTGTTCACTTCAAGGTTATGCACACACACAAAAACACACACACACCTGCTACTGAGGCTGAAGCGACAAGGCTCCTGTAGTATTATTTGCATAGAGAGCACAAGCATAGCTCCTTTATTTTGGAAGAGCAATTTGATTAAAAGGAATTGGAAAATAGATAAGCGAGATGAAGACATGTACACATCCGAGCACACAATGTAGAGTAAGTTTTTTAGCCTCCTGCCTTTTGGATGCCTTTGCCAGTGTATAAATCACTCGGCTTCAAGGACGCAGCATTGGGACCCCTAACTGGGATCTTTCACATCCACCATCTGGACGCAGAAAACCAGAGTGCTGACCAGCGGCCCTGCTCTCATTCTGTTCCTCAGGACGAGCTGCACGATAGGGCGGGTGTATACAGTAGATGGAAACCTAATCAATCCAACGACTGCTTAGTGTGTACTGGACTTCATAAAAAAATCCTCTCTGGAGGCGAAGAGGAGTCGAATAGAGCAGTAATGATATTTTGAGAGGCGAAAAGAGCGAGAGACAGAGGCCGCGACACGCAAAAAGAAAGAGAGAAGCTGTCAGCGCCTCTGCTCATCCAGAACTGTCCGAAGTATTCATTCACTCCCTCCCTCCCGCTCTCTTTCCTCTTCGCCTGCCCTACTCCAGAGATGGTGTCCTTCCATCATTCGACTTGGTTTCACACTCCGAGACCCAATATCAAAGTAGATATGAACAGAAATGAGAAACACAGGATTGTCTTTCCACAGACAATTGTGTCCACTGCGGTTATTTGTGTCATGCCACTGGTGTAAGTAGGACTACAGTATATCTCTCTGGGCCGCCCATCTGCCTGCCTGCTGTCTTTCCATCAGGCCGAACACATTACTGAGGACAGCGGCATTTCTCTCTCTCTCTCTCTCTGTCTCTCCCTCTCTCCACCTGATAGGACAGTCGCTTTGTTTCGGCTCAGGTCATCTCACCTGCAGGGTGCTGCCCGGCAGTGGATCACTTGGTCACTGTCAACACCCAGATGTGGACACACATTCTCGCAGAGACACACACACGGACATCATCCTTGACTGCAGATGTATACATGCAAAGAAACACATCTGTGCACCCTATGGCTTATAAGATTCATTAAATTATTAAGTTAAGGTATTTTATTATAGTAACACAAATAGAGCTAATCTTTTGGTTTAAAAAATGTAATGTAAAATGTATAAATAATAAAAAAAATGCCCTTTACAATTTCCTGAATTTCCTTGTTTTGTCTGACCAACAGTCCAGATATTCATTTTATTTTCACATAAGACAAATCAAAGCTGCAAATCTTCACAGGTGAGAAGCTGGAACAAGCTATTATTAAAATTATTAACTGATTATTAATTGATTTTCAGTTATTTATCTGTCAATCAACTAATTGTTTCAGCTTGAGATACAAATATCCTGAAAACCCAATAAGGCAACACTGTCCAGAGTTATATAAGATCGTTTGTATTTGTATTCTGTCTGTATTTTAAGAAACGTTACGATAAGGATGCCTCAAATTTGGTTATTACAGAATTGTGGTAATGTACTGAGCGCGACAAAAATGAACATGTCATTGATTTCTGTTGGACAAACTGTGAAACACACACACTTTTACCTCAAACACATTTTGGCATTTTCAAAACTGCAATTTTTTTCTCACTTATCAGATGACGAATATAACACCAATATATCTCTAATTAACTTGGTAAGTACAATGTTCTCCAAAGCATTAGCAACGGATGGCCAAACTTACACAGATATCGTTCATGTTGTAATAAACTGGAATTATCCTTTAAACAGATTGCTTGGTTTAAAGGATTAGATCAAATCTGTTGATAAATGGTGATCGTCTCATTCCCACATTTTGCCGACCCTTGTTTTGTGTTTTGTGTGACTTCTGCAAAAAAGAAAACCTCTAAGAGTTTTTTTCTCAGGTACAGAGAAGCTGTAGCAGAAGATTTGTATAAAAGAAAATTGCAGCGCTGCTATGATAGCTACATTTGTATTACTGACCTGCTCTCATTCATACGGCTTGTGTTGATTCAACAGCGATAAAAGACTCTGGACAGGCCAAGACTTGTGACTAATAGTCCAGCAGGATCTGTGGTTCAATTACCGTGTGGGGCAGCTCTCCTCTGTCCCTGGGCTAGATGCTTTACTGGAATAGCTTCAGTAAACACACACACACACACACACACACACACACACACACACACACACAGCCTTTATAAATGTGATGTCACTGACCAAAGGATATCAACACTGATACATTTCTCTCCCTCGTTTTTTCCTTAAAGATATGTCCAGAAGAAACGTATTGGAAGATTGGATATTGGCACTATCTAAATGAATGTTTTCAGGCCCTGGGGAGCCAAGGCTCACTGCACCGTCTGGGTCTTTAAAAAAACCAGAGGACAGCTGATGAAAAGCTTGGCTGAAGCAGTTTATCCACAATGAGAGAGAAAACACAGGAAATGAATAGTGACCTATGAAGTCAATTCCAGCACTTTCACAGAACTCTTTTGACAGTTAGTGGGTGGGAATCTTAACCAGTTTCAGCTGAATACACACTCGGCTGGCAACTGGTCTTTTGTAAGTTTGAATCCAAGGACTCATAATGTGCATCTTCTGCAAACAAACTCGATTTACTGAAAGATGTCAAAGACATTTTGTTCTGTGTAGCACAGCCTCCGTTTGGACAATATGCACTTAAAAGGCAAACCAGCTTAGATCAACAGAACCAGCCTCGGCCTTGGCATTCGCCGCAGCAAAAAAGATGGATGCGACAAAAGCGTGATGAGAAATCTCTTGAGCTCCCCCACTGGTCCGACCAGACCTACAGTGACAAAACTGAACCGACTGACGCGCGCACACACACAAATACCCACATGGCGTAAACAGAAGATGGGTCTAAGGATCTGGCACGTTTCCAGAGCAGATGGGTGGGTTGGGTAGAGGAATGGGGTGGGCCTGGTGGGTGGGGGGGTGCAGAAGAGCATCAATCTGTCATTTCTAACAAGCCAGGAGACTCGGAGCCAGGGCAGGTCACAGACACAGGACACACACTCGCGCACACACCCTCACGCGCCCGCTCCTCGTCCTCACGCAGGCGTCACATTCCAACTGTGGCATTCCTGCTAATTAGAACACAAATTAATGATCCAAGCAAGTGAGACAGGCTGACTCTCCCTCCCTCCAGTCAACATTTTGCCTTCCTCCCGGTTGCAGCTGCCTCTGAGTTGGCTTCTCATTCTTATTCCTCTTCTCCTTTGTTTTGCCTTTTTTAACATCCTTTTTTCCTTTGTCTCTTCATGCACTTTCTTCTCCTCCAAGACAGGTCAGACAAACACTACGGGAATGGTGTGCAAACATAACTTGTTTCTAAATTATAAATGAAGAAAAAAAAGGCATCATTTGCATACTCAGGTTTTGTTGCAATCGGACTAAAGATGAACTGAGGTTGTCGAATGTAAATGAGCCACCGTTACTGCAGTCGCACCTCACTTGTATAAAACCGTAATGAACGTGATTTCACTTTTTAAGCACTTTTGTCAAGAAATCTGATTCTATAGAACCATGATGAAAATATGGTCATCAGATTCAAATAGGATCATCAAAGAAATGTAAACTTTTCAACAAAATCTTGTCCAGTTTCAACAGACGTCATCTCTGTTCTCAGCTGCTCCAACTAAAAGTCAAAAGTCTCTGTTTCATTATATCAATTCCACTTTTATATAACTTCACGAAATCATTGCCATGTTGATAAAGGACCAACCAGCGACACCTAATGGCTGAACTGTCTGATCACATGAGGTTGGTGGCAAGCTGCTACTCTGCATATCTCTCATCTTGTTTAACTAGATACTCCACACAGGACTTGACCGGGAAGGTTAGACAGAAGCTATAAAGTTATGAAAATGTTTTGGGTTTTTTTTAAAGCTGCAACATAATTTCAGACTAGTACTTTGAGACTGAATAATGTCCACATTCACATAGACCACCTTAAACTGTTGGATGGGTGTGACTGTGATCAACCCAAACATATCAGCTTTCACTATTAGTGTAAATGTGTTTAATTGAACAGCAGTGATGCTTGAGAGCTCAAAACAGAAATTGACTGCCTTTAAGTAATGCTAACCACGTAGTTAAATCACACCTGGCTCTCTCTCTCTTTGTCTTGCATCCATTCTCTCTCTTACATTATTTTTTCATCAACGTGAAAGTGTGAAATTACCAGTGCATAGCTTGAAGAAATGGTGAAAAATCGGGCGTGTAACTCGCAGAACAAGAGCTGGTAGTTCCCCTCAGAGCCGCGCTGCTGAATAAATTGCTTGTTCTGTGATTGTATCTGTTATTCTTTGAGGAAGAACAGTGATAAATTCTGGGGCAAAGTCACCAGAAAACCACAATAACAACAAACTCAATCTGGCAGTGCTCCTCAGCGGTCCAGGACACCTTGCCCACGATGCATCAGTGGAGGGCTGACCTTGAGCGCCAGGCATTAAGGTCAGGAAGCATCATTAGTCCTGCTTCCCCACTGCAAGGCTAAGAATAGGAACACCAACACAATCGCTCACTCATCATCTCCATGCACTTTTCCCTTCTTGCTTTTTTTTTTTTTTACCCCCAATTCAGACTAAAACAATATCCTACAGTTGCACATGTGGGTCTAAATCTCTGCATAAGCATCATTAAACTATGAATATCATCTACACTCCCAAATCAATGTGGAGCATGTATCTAACATAAAATACTAAAATATATTTCCCTTTTTTGTCTTCCTCTCTCAGGCTGCCTCTTCTACACAAATATTAAGCATACAGGTGTATTTTTCTAGCATTCACTGGTCACGTTGCTGCCTGCTCCATACACCAATTGTTACTGTTAAATTGTCTCTGCACGCCAGGTCTCGTTACAAAAACAAATGTGCCTGAGACGGTTTGTCAGAGACTGAAGTACGACTACTGTGATTTATTCAAATAAATAAACGCACCCCGCTCGTTTGAGTAAAAAGCACGCTGGAAAATAACACCTTACATGATGGTGGGAAGAACATGTTTTTTTAAACAAATCACCTACTGGTAACAGCACACACCCTCCATCTCGGGCTTCCTTCTCTTCACTCCCAGTTGGCGCTCTGGCTCACAATCAATACCTTTCACTGCTAAGCCAATCTGCAATAATAAAGGCATTACAGACAGGGAAAAATAACACCAAATCTTATTAAATATGGGAGATGGTTTCTTCCCTTCTTTGTCTTCCTGTCTCTTGTTGCCTAGGTGAGCAGGAAACCGCTCCGCCGGACGGATCGCAGCGGTTGGCTTGATCCCTAAATGTTCTGGGATGATCAGCGGGCTCAGGATCAGGGCCGGTATTGTGGGCTACAGGTGGAGTTTGGAGCTTTAGCATTCTGCTCAACTCTCCTACCAGCCATGTATATTTCACAGGATTGTCTTTTATATTCAGTCTGTGGCTCAGTGGAGCACTCATCTTTATTTCATTTTGTGGCATTTTTTAATTTTAGCTGAGATTTTTTTTTTTTTTTTTTGCGCCCTCCTCCTCCTCGTCCACCCCCTCCATCCTTCCTGACAACCCCCTCTGCTGACTGAATCAGTAATGACATTATGCATCGTGCACTCTGAAGCTCTCAGCAAAGCAAACACTAACTTCTAGCAATCTGATTTCTGCCCTTACTGCACTGAGTCTGGGAAGCAAGATATTCGCAGTGTGGAAACACTTATGTCCTTTTCTCACAATGATCAAAAATCTAAAAAAGCCATTCAGGAACTTACCCATTTGATTTATAGTCACAAATGTAATTTAGTAATTCCACATAATATCAGAAAAATGTGATTTCATATAGGGTCTGTTCACCCAAATTCACCACACACTACAAAAAAACATCTTCCAACTTGCTCCTAATGTGATTAAACCACGCAAATAGTTTTATTCATTTATTTCATTTGTTGAAGTTTAGAGAGTTCTGCAGCTAGGCATGTCTCACCTAACCAATGTAATGGAGCTAAATGGAGTTTTGTTTGATATGTTCAAAGCATCAATCATCGCCTGAGAGTGTATTTCCTGAAAAGTGTCCTAGTTACTGTTTCTTTGGTAGACAAAAACAATGCTGATAAATAAATCTGCATTGCTTAATACCACAACTGGGAAAAGATTTTCTGTGGAAAAAACATTTTGTAATAAAGGTGAACTGACACTTTAAAGGTGAAAATCTGGGTTGTTAAGATTCCTTTAGCAAAGCAATAGCAAAACTAGTAGCATAAAAATAGCAAATGGCCTTTTTATATATATAATACTATATATTATAATTTTGGGTGTTTATGTTGAAAGCATTAACATGTAAGCAGCATTTTAATGCTAGAGACCATATTTTTCTCTCTCCCCCCTTCAACCCCAAACATATGAATCTAAAACCTTCTGTTGCCTTTCCAGCTGCCTCTGAATGACTATGAAGGACGACGGAGCTCTGCAGATCGTCTCATTGCAGTTGGCTTTGGCATTACAGTTTGTTTGTGGTCTTGCTAAAGCTGTTCACAGGCCCCCCTGGAGTATCCCAATTAGCTGCTAATTGAAAACTAAACTCAAATGGAGCCTCCTTTATAGTGCCAGAATGATTACAAAGTCAAGAAGTGACACAAAGTCAATTTACTATAAAAGAGAAGCCAAAACTAAATTCACACTCCTGTGTGTACAAGCTGCTACATTGATCCTCCCAAAATAAAATTTGGGGAATTTTTCAAAATAAAATGCACCGTGACCTTCCACTACACCACTTGGACCTCTTCCTTTGACGTTGAGAAGAGACTGATAAATGAAGCAGTCAATGTCCAAATGTTTTAACATCCAGCTGGCTGACTTTCTTTTTCTCGATTGGGCAAACATCCTTTAAAGTATTTTATTGATATAGCCCAGTATCACAAATCATAACTTACATCAAGAGGCTTTACAATCTGTACAGTATTTAAGAGTTCAAAAATAAGATACAGTAAATTCACCGTGAGCACATGACAAATAACTCTCAGTAAGTACAAGTACTAAAGATTTATTGCTGGGCAGAGAAAAACTGTTATTATTGGTTTTGTGTTCCTCCACTTTTGTAGAACAACAATCAAAGCCTCTTGTGGCAAATTCAGTTATTTTGCATTTTAGATCGTAACAACACGAAAGAAAGCAAGTCGTGCTCATCTACCAACCCTAATATAACTGGTTTCCTTTA
This sequence comes from Holacanthus passer, assembly GCA_025331565.1. NCBI lineage: Eukaryota > Metazoa > Chordata > Actinopteri > Pomacanthidae > Holacanthus > Holacanthus passer. The sequence goes on along the minus strand of JAFREQ010000011.1, from coordinate 16,850,681 downwards.
ATATAGTGTTTTCTAGTCGCTGTTTCACATATAGTGTAAACATACAATGAATGAAAAAAACAACTTATTCCATAAAGACTCCTTCAGAAGCCACACAACATCCACAAATCCGAGAAAATAAAGCAGATGACTGAATTTAAATTAATGACAAACATCACTGATGAAACTGTCAGCTGAGGCAGTCGCTGCATAACATTAGTGGAAGCACTTGTGATGACAAGCTAATTTTACACCAGCTCTCGTGTCTCCCTTGACTGCGATGAATGCTGAGCTTGTTATGAGATACAAATTTATTGAAAAATTGATTAGTCAAGTACAAAAGTAGCGCAGGTAGTTCAGAGAAAACAATAATGGATTTAACAGTACTGTGTATTTGCAAAGCCTAAATATAAAGGGTGATTGCCAAAAATTATTAACTGCAATATTCAATAAATTGATTAGCAGCAGTGTTGATTAAACACTAAAGAATAGATTGCGTACTTTTTGTGTGTCCACATACTGATATCAAACATCACATCCACTTCACTAACTGAAGAGCTTGTATTGCATATTTTACACACTGCATTGCAAAGTTGCTGATGCCTAAAAAAATATCAATATCACGCAATAGTGTGGCACAAATCCACTACTGCACGTACATGTAGAAAACATCTGAGACTTAAAGGACTGACATCTCTTTATCTAACGTGACATTCAGGCTGATCTATAAAACAAGTGTGAAATTATTTGACAACAGATTGTAATCTTCTTTCCTACAATGAAAAGCAGACACGGGGGTTTGATATCTCAATGAAGAACGAGAATGAAATCATCAACTAAACCGTTTGGCAACAGAATCCAATCTTTGCTGCATCAGATGTGGTAAATGAAAATGTGAGGGTGTGTTGATATCTCAACAAAGAACATTTGTTATCACAGATGAAAATCAATTCTTACCAAAATAGAAATCATTGCAGGAGCAATGTGCGTAAAGACACCAGAGGTATTTGGTGCAGCACTTTGGTTGGTGGGAGGGGTACAAAAAGCACAATTTAAGATCTTAGAAATGTTCAGAAACATGCACATTAAATCTCAAAGCCCTTTGTGATGTATGTCCTCCAAAAGATAATAACTGGAGCAGGTAGTGTATCTGATATAAAAATGCAAAAAAATGGTGGGGGAGGAATGTGAATTACAGAATTGATATGGGTAACACGGGGAGGCTTGTGGGAAGCACTGACCTCGTGGATTAAACATCGGAGAAAATTACGAAAAACATTTATCAGCAGCGTTCATTTGTAAATCTCATTTTAATCTCTATGTGGCAATCTCCAAATAATGCACATCCTGTTAAATACAAATTGCTTTGCCTGATGAGATTTTGTAAGATGTGATAAACCTTGAGGCACACACAATAATGTAGGAGCAAAATTTGTGGACACATCATTTTTGATATTACTCTAAGGTTAAGTCCTCAAGTCGATCTCAAGAATGATGTTCAGCTAGTAAACTAGGCCATAAATTCTGGGTGTGTGTTGCTCTTGAGGCGAGGGTTTACTCATTCAAGGTCCACACAGGGATTTTTGATATCAGACTACTGCACAGATACGTATATGTAGTAGTATGGTATTTTTTTTTTTTAACCTTTTGGCAGTTCTATTTTACAAGGCAGCAGGGTAGTCAATCTCTCACAGATATCTTTTTAATCTCTTTCTTTCTGTCCTTGTGCGTGCATGTGTTTGATTTATGTGGCTCAGCAGGCCATCAGGACGCGACGCTGGCCACTCAATACTCTGCCGTCTGATGCTGCAAGACATGAGGTCACGCTGGCCTCCTTATCTCAATGCACGAAAACATCCAACCGCACAGAGCGATAGAGGAAAAAAATATATAAAGGAAATGAATATCTAGAAAACAAGAGTTGGGATAACACTGAAGGGTGGAGTTGGTAGTAGGTTGTACGGGTGGTGAGGAACAGAAGAGAGAACTAAGGAGTGGTGAGACTGCTGCTTTGAGCTGACAATGACAAAACTAATTTGTTGATATTTAGCAAAAAAAGGCCATATTATTCTTTTGGGGTTTTTCTCTTTTCTTTAGTGTGTCATATCCATTTTGGTGCATGTAAAAAGTCTGCAAAGCAAAATGCTCTTGAACTGTGTGATACACCTTGTCAGCAGTATGTTTCCTTCCTGTACTTGTCACTATGTAATACAGCACCACCTCTAGCCAGGTGACTGTCCCACCCACTGACGCCAAGTTTATCTCGTCAGATCTCGCAGGCAACAAAAGAGAAATTGTTGGCTGCAAGATCTGACGAGATAAACCAGCACAAAAGTCTTCATCTCTTCCCATCATCTGAGGATGTCAAGGTCCAGTGGATTTGCTTTATTTTCGATGGAAATGTGACAGAAATGTCCTCACTAGGGCTGTAAAACTGTTGAATTGTATTTATACTTTCTCCGCCGAACTGCTTTGTCAACAAGGGCCGGTGACGGTTCAAGCTCAAGGATGGATCGATAACAGACGGCTGCAACATAATCCTTGTGGGCAAGTACGCCTGTCAAAGTATGTCCACTAAAAGTGCGTGTTTTTGTCATTGACAGGCTCAGGTTGTTATACTGAGTGTCTGACAACATTATGGAAAGGATCCTTACAGAGATAGACCTTTTTGTTAAGGAGTAAGATTTGTTCAACCAGCTGTTACATTGCTCTTCACAAAGGCACCAGACTCCATTGACAAAACCAGTAATTTTACCTTGCATATCATTGTAAAGGATGCTTCATTTAAATTGACAGAAACAAGCAAACAAACAAACAAGCAAACAAACAAAACCATTTGGGTTAGTCTGTCCACTGAATCCAACAATCACCAAGTCAGTTTTGGTTGAAATACAATCTTAATTTGCCAAATTTGATATATAAATACTGTTGTTCTCCATACTGTTTTCCTTCTGCTCCCTCCTTTTTGCTCCTCTCTCAATATTTTAGTGTTTATTTTGGCCCAATCTCAACCAAAATGATGGAAATTGAAATCACCAGTGTCATCCCTTTGTACTTAATGTCAACATGATTTTCAAAATGATTGCTTTAGCAAAAGAAAGATATGGACCCCAGGAAGATTAGCAATCATGTTGTGGAAGCCCAACAAAGAGTAAAGAATTTTAAAAGGAAGAAAAAGGGGAGAAATAAGCTCTTTGGACACCATCAACAGAGGAGAACATCAGAAATGCTCCTGTAGCCATCAGACCTCTGAGTGAATATCACTTTTCCTGTTTATCAGTGTCACAGTCAGCAGATGATGGAACAGTGTCGATCACTTCTTTCATGCAAACATGTTTCAAATGAAATGATTTGTTTGGTTATATGCAAATAACAGTTTTCTCTGAGCAGAACATCATTATGAAACCACAAATATAAAAACCTAAATTGTTCCCTTTGGGGTAGAGATTCTTTTCTGGGAAAAGAAAACAGGACATGTAATTTACAGAGCAGATCTGTAGCCTGTAGCAGAAAAAAAGAAAAACGCACAATTTAATTTCAGTTGGACTTTAAATTCAGCAGACATAAAAAATAAGACTTTAAAGTTTGTTACAAAAAGAGAATGAAAGAAATGAAGACTTCTAAAGTCCTGTGGTGTGTACAGGATGAGTCAAATGGATCATAGAGTTCGCAAATTAACTTGATTCATTCAAGCGATTACTGCCTTTTCATCCCTAAACTGTAGTTAGTTGAACTTCATGCAGCTACTCATGCAACATATTTCACTACGGCAGACGTGCACCGAGAGTTTAAGGTTATGCTGTTGCCAACTTCTCCGGCCAAAGTCATGAGGAGAAGAAGAGTCTGATCAGCAGAAGGTTGGTCCTTCAGGGGTTACATCGTTCTGCCGGTGCCCTCCTTGTTTATGCTGCATTACATTGTTCACACTCTCCTCTCGGCGGCGAGGTGTCCGGCCTCTCGCTGGTGGAGCATATGTGTCCGTTTCTCCGTCTGTCCCTCTGTCTGTCACTGTCTGTTTCTCTGGGTGCCACATTATGTCACTGTCATCGACTGGTCATGTCGCTACATGCAGGTTGGGGTCTGGTCCAAGCGTCTGCCGAGGGGAGGGTGACATCTGGTGAACCGAGGGCTGAAGGAAACTGGGTCCATCTGCGGTTTTCTGACCAGTACACACAGAGATAAAGCTATTTTTTGGGGGGATATGAGCATGTGTGATCCAGCTGTGACTCAGAATGAGTGAAGAGGACTGCAGCTCCAGCCGTCTTTATTCAGGTCAGAGTCTGAATTTGCGTCATGAAGTGAAGTTTTATCCGCTGGATTTGATTCAAAAGTGTTGTTGTTAGCTGGCTAGGAAAGGAAATTATTTTAAGCTGCACTAAAATGGTGGTGCTGTGATTTTGGCTATCAAAGTTACAAAAATTACTCACAATCTAGGTGATATTTCTGCCTAGATCTCACAAGCTCCATTTCAAGTCTGGACCCTGGACTAATTAGCCTCCTCAGAGAAGTGGTTTATATTATGATGACGAGTAGATCTGTACTGTGATTTTGAGCTGAGCACCACTTTGCCACTCCCAGCTTCTGAATTTAAACAAGGGGCTTTGATCTAAAATCAAATGTGATTCAGTGACTGCATGGCCTTTTATCAGTACAGATTTATCCAGAAGACAGTTTTGGCAAAATGTGGCAAAATTTGACAAATGACAAAACATATACTCATATGAACGATTTTTGATCTGGCCCCTCTATAGGCTTTATGATGTTGTCAGTGCTTTACAAAATCACCCAAATGACTAAACACTGAATTCAACTTTACTCAAAGTGAGGAAACGACTGTGAAGTCATGTCATGAAGTAAAATAGTCTCGCCACAAGTTACATTTAGCAGCTATTCTGGAGCTTTCAGTCGTATCACACAGGCTTCAGCAGATGGAGTTGGCCCAGTTGTGATGGACATGCAGATTCAAATTTCCATTTTTCAGGGCACTTTAAGAACTTACAGTCAATGTCGGCTTAAATGTTGAGTGGGAAATGTTATTCTACTTCTTGGAAACATTGGTTAAGGCAGGATACAAACTGCAGTTGCTATGCCTAAACATCCCCCCGACCCTCTTCCTGCAAAAGCAACACTGCTTTACATCTGTCACTGATTCCCAGAAAGAATAGTAGTTGCATGACCACAAAAAGTCACTTGTCGGGAAAACAGATTTTTTTGTCAGTACAAAGAACCAATATTATCATTTATCTGATGAGAAAAGTCTCATATTCGTGCCCCAGTCAAAACTTGATCTCTCAGCACATTCTGAGCGAGCTCGTCGGAAAGTAAGTGAGCAAAACCTGTTTCTACAAGGCTGCTCAGATATTATTCACCTCCTCACTGACAGCTACAGACCTTCAATATACGTATATAATTCCCTTGTTCACAATCTGTAATACCATTAAAGGCATAAAGCGGTAACACGCATGTCAAGGTCCTCTAACATACACTGACAGCTGAGCTCTGTATTTGCAAATGTGAGGGCAGTTAAGATGTGAGATGATTTCCTGATGTTCCTATTTGCCCACACAGCTTTAAGTTCAGTTTGCTCTGCACTCCTCTCCTTCCTTAGCCCTGACCTAGACTCCCTCCTCAGCAACCTCCTCTGGGCCAATTTGGACCAAGTTAAAGGAGGGAAAGTCTACCCTCGCCGCCTCCACGCGCACCAGTCCTTCCCTCTTGCCATCAATCTCCCCATCCCCCCTGCTTCTTCGCTGCTTGGGCTAATTAACTAAAAACCAAGCAGAGATTTTATATAATTCAGCAGCGAGAACTGCCATGTCTTGATCCAGAAACACCCAGAGAGAAACATGGTGACTGGAGCCAGAAACCACCAGGAGAGGAAGGAGGAAAAATAAAACGCAAATCTTGTCTCCACTAGCACAAGCTATCAGAGCCGGAAGCTGAAACTATGAAATTCTCCTCACATATTTTATTTCTTCCTGAGCTACATTTTAATCAGACACACTGGCAAAGTGGTTGCGGGCCGGGCACGACCAGTATCAAGGTAGGGGAGCAGAAGGAAGTGGCAAGAGCACGCAAGAGGAGAAATGGGGCGTTGGAGTGAAAGATAGAGGCTCGATTGTGAAGGTTTTGACAGGCAGGTGGCAGGTGAGCGGGGTGTGAGATGAAAGACAGCGAGAGAGAAAGCCAGAGAAATAGGCCGAGAGGAGTGCGAGGGATCTGTGACCAAATGGTTCTGCCGAGTGCTCGCTTCTCCACTGAAATCTCCAGACCGCTCTCCATTAAGCTCTTTCCAGGGAAACAATAAATAAAGAAAGTTTTGACAGTCTACGAGGAATGAATCTGAAAAATAAATAAATAAAAATAACAGCTTGTGCAAGAATATTGTCCTGCTTTCATCTCAATAATGCATCATACAGCTCTTGAAATCCTGACAGGACAAAACAAGAATGCAAACAAGACTCTTTTATTACATGTCTTCTTAAAAAACAACATCAAATCCCTGAGATTCTTGTAGGTCCAACGGATTTTCTCAGGATCTTATATTTATTAAGACAGTATGACTGCCAAGGGTTCAGTGCACACTGAGGCTTACCAAAGGGGTCATGGTTCTAGCTGGGTTGCCTATGTCTTTTTTTTTTTTCCTCTCACCCTGCCTCGGTTCTCCAATAAATTCAATGCATGTCTGAATTAATGCATTACAAGCCATGGTGGAGATATTAAAAAATGATAAAAACTAATCCCTCCTCCACAGTCCCATCTGTGGCAGGGTCTTCACACTGAGCTGACCCTGAGCGTTCGCTGCTGTCTGCACCATGAGTTATGATATTTTGTGTCGCTCGGATTACACTTTAATATTTCATTACATGCACAAAATCCTATTCTATATATTTCCCCCAGGTATGTCACTATTAATCATAAGACATTGTGAAAACCCAAGGCTGTCTAATACCTTCTTAACTATGTGCCTACACTCATGTGCAATGTTCATACATATTGTTTGTATGTGTTGAGAAAAAAAAAGTAATACAAGTGCATCTACAGCATATATAGACGCACACACACACACCAACACACCCGTACAAAACCTGTCCTTTTTGATTCTGCAACAATTCAGCGCTCTGTGTGAGCCCGTGCTCAGTTCTCATACTTGTCTCTCGCATCAGTAAACACACGTGAACACATCAGAATACACACTGCTATATCAAATAGCAAGTATGAATCACAGCGTGCATTTTCTCCCAGGGGGAGCTGAGACTAGGCAACACATTGACCATGGGCAGCGGCATTATGCCATAACTGGTGGCCCCCGCCGAGAGCCGAGCTACTCATCATGCATGTATGAAACAAACACAGTGCCCATCATCAGGAGCCAAGCGTCCATTCTGATGTGATTTATTTCCAAAGCTCGACTCTGCTCCTCGCAGCCAGGAAAAAGAGAGAAAGAGAGAGACGGAGAGAGAGATTAACACACTGCTCACATCGCGAAGATGACTGGGGACCTCTCAAAGTGGAGCAACACCAGTGGAGCAATCCAAAGTAGGGCTGACCACTTCACAACCAGAGCCTCCCTCTGCTGCTTTATTTATTAAGTCATGCAAAAGAGGACAGCAACAACAACAAAACCCCAGCGGAGGTTCAGGCAAACCAATAATTGAATACATTACTAAAGAAAACAAACAAACAAAAAAAAGCTGCACTGTTTTGATTGACAATAACTTGCAACTTTGAAGTTTTTCAATATTACTGCCAATGTGATACCCGAGTTTCTCTGCAGTACTAAAACAATACTTATTTTAGATACCAAACCTTGAGATATACAAACAAGTTTTTCTGCAAAATGTGTTTTGATTTAACAAAATACTCCTTGTGCTTTGAGCTAAATGCTTAGCAGGTATAATGTTCACCACCGTCTTAGTTTAGCATGTGTATGAAATTTCAGGTCAAATCCTTGCGATAGTTGCTGAGATATTTTGATCTGGCCCAACTGACCGATATCATCATTCACAGTGCCATGTGGCTGCCGTGGCTGAATACAAATAGTCATACATGAACTTTGCCTGAATAAAATACTGATCAAACAAGTATCTGATCAAACATTTAGTAAACAAGATTTGGATCTAAATAGACATGCAATGATTTACAGTACTTTTGAGTCAGTACCGAAAGAGGACTGAGGTTTGAAACTCACCCCCACACAAAACATCAAGAAGCTCAAATATTTAAAACAATGAACTCAAACATTTGGGTCTCACTCTGAGTCAAAGTCAATATTTAAAAAGCGAGCTGATGGATGAAGTTGTTGAGCTCGGCCCTGCCCTTCCCCTCTGCTCGGGACACGGTGCGGTGATGGATGTGTGCCCTCTTAGCAGACAGCGTTACAGGGCCGCGACACACCCAGCTCTAATGTCCCTTTATCGGCTTCAGCTAAGTGTTCATTTTCTCCCCTCTGCCATCACGGCCCTAATACCTCATAGGTAATTGCTGCGTAATAGAAAGCTCTTTGTCTATCACACCTTGTTCATGACGACGTGAACACTTGTGTATTCTGCATTCCTTAAGCTTGCCTCTTGGTTGTGTACATGTGTTTACGCCCGTGTGCTTGGGATTAATTCATTTTATCACAGCTCCATTCTCTGTGTCACATATCTTTGCAGCAAACAGATTACGAGTAATATTTTCAAATTGATTCCTTTTCAGGCATTATCATCTCCTCAGACGTTCCCTTTTTTTTTTCTGGCCCCCACAACTCCTCTCAGGGAGCAATTTCCCATAGTCGCTCCATGAGGCTTGGTGAGTCATACGCAGGACTATTGTAATAATGGTAGTGCATCTATTGAGGTAGGCAGGCGTGCATTAAAATGCTGCGCGAGTGTGTGTTCTGCAGTGTGGGTAGAGCTCAGTTCGAGACAGATCAGGTGTTGATATCTTGACCTGGACCTCCATATGTGCTTTGCCCTCATCCTCCTTCCCTTCACTCGGGCAGAGAGGAGACACACGCAGTCAGCATGAAGGCATAAGAGGAAACGTTATAGAAAAGCACGATACAAAAAACTAGAACAATGACAAGCACAGAGTTTGATAGACTTAGACTCGCTGTTTGCTTTCTATCATCGCAGCCCACAAAAAAAAAATTTTTTACAGCAATCTCCATCATCACCGCTTCCTCCGCCACCGCGCAGGCTGGCAGTTACATTGAGAGCTGCGTCGGAGGCTGGACGGTGAATCAGGCCGTGAGATGTAAGACCCTCTTGGGGTTGAGGCAACAGCTGTGCATAGGCCTTCCTCTCCAGATTATCCTGGCAGTGAAACCCAGGTCGCATGGTCTGATGTGGAGCCCAGTGTTCTGCTTCTTTCTCTGTCTGGTTGTGTTTTCACTGTAGCTCAAGAGCTAATTTTTCCAACAACAGGTCAGGGATGTTTTGTGCCTATGTTAAAGCTCGCTGCATTCGTTGCTTCTCGGCTCGGAGGAATTATTTCTTCTCAGCTTAAATTTAGATTTCATGTCAGCCTCCTCCAGCAATAGTTAGATTGAAGAGGCTTTCTTGTGCAACATTAGTTCATAATGAAGCACGCTGCCATAATACAGATAACAGAACAGTCATGTGAATCAGGCTTCATGTTGGTTTAATTCTGACTGACCTCATACTGTACTGAACATGAATTTTGGGACATCGTCATCTCAGCTGTGCATCATTCTTCATTATTCAGATACCTGCTTTATATTTGTAAGTCTTTTTTCAAAAAGAGTTTAGTGGCAATATTCACTGTTTTGTTATGTTTGCCATAAATTTGGCACTTTGGGTCTTGATCTTTTATTATCTATGTTATTTTGATTATCTCTCTTTGCAGCAGTGGTAAGTAACAATGTCCATTTAATCAAGTGCTGTACTGAAATGCTAATTTGATGTACTTGCATCTCACATTACTGTATAATTGTATATGTACATTTTTCTGATAATACTTTTTAGGTAAGATTCTGAATCCAGGACTTTCACTTGAAACAAGTATTTTACCAAACTTGCAATGAATATTTTACAATATTGTACCAAACACTGTTATATAACTTTGTTGGGGAGGGTGCTTTGCCAATTTAGGGGGCCAGTATATGATTGAGGGCTGCACAGGAAAACCCATGCACTTATAGTAGAACTTGTGATTGGTCTCATAATGGTGTTTAACATTAAATGCCTTTAGCAGCTCAGTACTAAATGTAGCCCATTAAAAGTGAAAGTATTGAAATGGACTGCGGATGATTAAAATACAATGCCTGTATTTCATGTCACGTTCGGGGGCTGCACAAAATGTTTCTGAGGGCAGCTATTGGCCTGCGGGCCGCACTTTGAGAAACTGTGGTTTAAAGAAAACATTAATAACCGCCTGGAGGGCCCTGATTTTTGGAACATAAGGTTCATCCTCCCTCTCCAATCGAATACATTTGACATAGTCCCCAAAGTGCTGCACATTGGTTTTATATTCATCAGCTAAAGCGTGGCTTCTATGCCCCCTCTCAAAGATACAAACTTTATCCACATGATGATATGAAAGCCTTGACATTGCGCAGCACAGTTTGTGGCATTAAAGTAAGTTTATTTGAAAACTTATTTGGCTGGGCAGCCACGTTCTGAACAAATGTGAGGAAAGTTAATTTGACATTACGATATCCTGATCAGGCTTTGGATACCTGGAATGGTTTTTAAAGTAACTACCACAACTTTATGTGCAAACACAATCTGTGCAGCCACTTCAATGCTCCAGTTTTCAGCAGGAGTTTGAGGTTTTTACTCATTTTTGACATTTTCTTCCCGTCACAGTTAAATGTGATATGTTTTATACACAGGCACCATGATTAAAGCTTTCTCTCATTTGGTTCCACTGATTTCAAAATGACACAGAAAACAAGTTAATAGACTTTTAAATCGGCCAGTAAAGGTAACAAATCACTGAGCATGGAAACACGTTCTGTTGTATCTGAAAGCTGCCATCATGCTATAAACTGTTACTATATGAAAGACATCCTGTTTACCATTTTATATTAACTTGAGCTTTCTGGAACATCACAAGAACCCAGACGAGACAGGAGGGGACGTTTTTATTCAAGTTGTTTGCTTCTGCTTCTCTGATTTCCATATTTTCCTCTCCAACATAAAAGCTTCTACCAATCGCCAACGTTATTTGCAGTTATGTGAAAGCCCACCATCTGGCATTCACAACCTAGTCAGCCCAAACCAAAGCAAGACTCTTCTGACAGCTGGAGGCTAGTTTGTAAAATTAAACAGAAAAATTTACTTTATTTTCCACAAAATCCTGTCTTTTCTGTACCTTGTCCTATTTAAAAAGGCATTCATTTCCAAACAACTATGAAAAACAGCTAAAACCTGGGATAAACGGAGATCAAACACCTGAAAAGACTGACTGACAGACTGCAGGGAATTAGCGATAACATCAATCATCCCACTGTAGAACAGGAGATGGTACGAACAGGGTGGACGGACGGTGCCAAAAGACCATTTCACTATCACCAGAACATCCATGATTGCACACAGGGCCTCAATTATAGACCTGCGCCACCTTCTGCTCAATGATTTGCAGCCGCACTCCATCCACATTTATTGGTCTTACGGTGCAGATATTAATCATGTGACAGACATGGTCAGCAGGTGGCGTTATTAGCCATGATGGTTGTGTGGCACTAAGGATGGCAATCGGTTGGTTGGTCTATAGGATGAATTGCAGTGAAATTTTGTACAGACATTCACGTTGTCCAGTGGTTGAATCAAGACTTTGGTGACTTTTCCTGTAGCGCCACCAGCTGGTTGACATAATCATAATCTTATCAGAAGCTGTAAAACTAATTAACTTCTTAGTAGAGTTTGTCCACCAAAACTACTCTACCAGGTATGAACCTTTACATATACTGTAGGTTTTGTCAACAGATCAAACACACAAAACACACACAAAAGTACTTGACTGAAAATTTGTGACACAGGACATGTGGTAGATGACTTTTCACCAAAATCTTTATCTATACCCTATATTCAAAATGAATGAAGAGCTGAAGTGTGCTCTTTATAGATTTGTCTAATTATATAGTTGCCATCTTTTTTATTTATTATTTTTGTCTTTTGACACGAAAAACCCATCTTATCATAGATGTAAATCCACCTAGTTTTGCAGATTGGTCCAAAATGATGCATATTTTTCAGGTTGGTGCTACAAAAATGCACAAAATTTTACACTAAAACTAAAAAAAACCTCAGTGGAGGAATGAATTGTGAACTTAACTCAACAAATACTAAAAATTATTAATCATATTTTTTCACTTCAGGAATAAATTGCAACACAGGAACCTTGTCATCCATTATTGTTTCTGTTGTTTTTACGGACAAAAGATACCAAATGATGTCAGATGAACAGGAAAAGCTCCCATGCGCATATCACCACCAGTGTAATTTCATAATCTGAGCTGATCTAAATGGCACTGATTTAATATGTGAAGGACCACTTTTCATGATCAAAAAACAAGGCAAAGGGTGATTAGTTGCATCCGTAATGTTTGTGAAAATCATGATTGAAATCTCTCACAATTAAATGAATAACATCCCAAATGATGTATTTTTGATGTGCTAGTAGACCCAGACTGGCACAAAGTTCTAATTTGGGTCTTGATTTTAAGAAGTTTAAGGACACTTCAACACACACACACACACACACACACACAGTTGCACAGCCCCTCTTTCCAGCTGTTTCCTGTCTGCCTGAAAATGTGTGATGTGCCTCAGCATTTAAACCTGAGACACATCTGCTCTGCTCCAGACTGGTTAGAAAGGAGCTGACAGTAAGCACTCTGGACTTCAGTAAATGAGGCAATGTGTCGAACACTTTCTTTCAAGAGGCTGGATATGAAAAGTCCACTTATTATGCTCACATATTAGTTTTGCTCTTTTTGAACATTTCTGATACTTTGAGATATTCGGATGAAACATACTTTAGACATAAACACGAGTTTGACCCTAAACTCCTGATTCACTCTCCTCTTGTCTTTCTCCTGCCATCAGCCCATTAGCATGTTAGCAGTGAGGCTCCATATAGGGCCAGAATGAGAAGAGGAGTTGGCTCCAGATGACATGAGGCCAGAATACACTTTATTTAGCTTACACGCTGTTTCCTCTGCACTGAAATTGAGAGAAAATACAAAACCCTTGAAATTAATTAGGCCTAAGGACTGTTGTGTTACACTGTTTGAATGCAAATTCCCATGCAGTGAGGACAGTGCAAGGCCGTCACATGAAGAACAAACAACACAAAGAGTGGGACTTAAAGAGTGCCTATGAAAACCTGACTGCAGCTCATTTTCCGTGGCAATCAGTGGTGGAGTGTAATGAAGTACATTTACTTTATCACTGTGCTTATTTGAGGTACTTTCCATTTCATGCTGCTTTCCACTTCACTACGTTTCTGAGGGACACTTTGAAAACACAACATTACAGTTTCAGATTTTACATGCAAAGTATGATCATCTTATAAAACTGTATATAAAATGGTTAAAATTCGCTTTTCCTTGATCAGCTACAACAGTAAAATGGTGCCACACATGAATGCATCACTAATAATAGAATATAATAGAATAGCAAGGGTGCATAATGAATTTCTTTGATACTTCATTTTGCTAATAATACTTAAGTAATAGTTCTAATGCAGGAGTTAAACTTGTATTGGAGTATTTTCACTGTGTGGTTACTTTTACTTAAGGATCTAAATTCTTCCACCACTGGAGAGGATTCATTCAGAAATCAGGATTGAGATTAATAATTTAATAAGAAACTGTGATGAAAGTCTTTTACTATGCATGAATAGCAGCTGAATCTCTGACCCAGACCACCTTTAACATCCACATATCAAACGCGAACAGGTGGCTCGAACATGAAGAGAACTAAACACTCGCAACAGGCCTGTTCAGCAGCAGCAGCTCTGCTCATGCTCCTGGATATGTTCTGGGTTTTCTCTTCTTCTGTGCTTTAAAAATAATACCATTGCCTTATCAATAATTTCAGACATAATGCTCCCTTTCTTGGAATTTCAGGTGTAGTTGAGCTGTCAGTCAAACAGAGGGCGAACATGTTGTTTGTAATTGAGTTTTGGCAGCACAGCATTCATATTTGTGCTTTTTGCCTCCATTATTATAACTGGATGGAGCTGGATCTAGAAATTGCAGAATAGCAGTGGGATTGTGAGGCGGCTATTATTACCACAACTTTGCTTTATTTTTAAAAAAGAACATTTTAATTAAATCACCAAAAAAAAAAAAAAAAATGCTGTTATCTTTAAGTTTACAGTCCTACATGAGCTCCACAACCTGAACAGTGATGACAGATGCTTGTGCATAGCAGAACCTAAACGTCTGTAATGATGTTTTATTTCACATTAGTCTAAAATATATGACATCTTCGCACGGCTAAATTAAATTTCCCTCTCCTTAAGGCTAATACAAAGCCTGAGGTGGAACTATTCACTGCACCAAGCAAGTGATAACTCATTTTAAAAGTAATGGCTTGTCAAAAATGGGGCACAGGGCTGTTGAAGGGAGAGAAAACAAATTAAATAAAAATGGATCGTTGCTTAACCTTGAGCAAACCATGTTAGAATCCATTAAAATACTGCATGAATCCGAGCCTTTTTTTAGGTTAAAGAATGCTGTGATCTCTGGGAACAATTTCAGAGGCAATAGATATAGCAGTAATGTGATTGCTTCTGTCATCATGATTCAACAGATTACACATCTAATCGGTTTGTGAACAGAGAATATCATTCGCAGAGATTACAGACCCGTGGTGTCTCCTGCTTGTTGAAACTGGGCCGTTTGACAGTTTAGATGATCCACAGACGGACAGATGGATGGACGAAAAGACAGCGAGTGGGAGGGAAACCACTAACCACCTGGTTTAATCCGTGGTGGAGAAAACATCCGATCCTGCTGTTCTGATGGCTCGGATTTTTTTTTTTTCCCCCCACAATGGCGCGAATAAGTGCATAACATGTGGGCACGAACAAGAGGCATGGAGACACACTCAGTTGTATTTCTCATACACATTTCACCGAGAGAGAGGATGCAGTGAAATGCAAAGCAATGCAGAATATATGAGACATGATTGCAAAGGAAGTAGGACTATATATAATGAAATTAAAGTGACTCAGTTGCTGTAATATCCCTGGGGTATATAGCTAGTTGTTTTATGGGGGGAGATAAGAGGATTTTGTCAGGTTGAGATGCCGGCTAATGCTATTGTTTCTACTGGGAGCATAAAACAGCAAAGAAGCTTTTCACACATCTTTTCTCCTTTTGTAGTGCTGTTACTGTAGATATCCTTTCAAAGCATAAGGTGGAAAAAATTTGAATATTGCAGCGTTTGGACATCATATGCAATTTATTTATTTCTTTTTTTCTCTCTCTCTTTTAACACAAATGTGAGAACCCACCCACAAAATGTTCTTATCCGAGTATGTAAAAGCAAATTCATTTTTTCAAAAACACATCGGAAATAATGTGCAAAATGAGTTTGACATTTTTCAATGCAGTCAGAGATGATAAATGAGTTTGGAGATATCATACACTCGCTTTGTCTCACATCACCTCCTCGTCTCTCACTTACACATGTACTTTAACAGGCCCCTAAGTCGCTATAAATGGCCACATGGGTTTTTGTTGAAAGAGACCATGAAATTAAGTTAGAAAGATGGTAAATATTTTCTTCCTTCCCCTCTTCTGACATCCTCTCCTCTCTTTCCTCCTCTCAGTTTACCGAACATTTCACCTGCCTCCACTTCTTCACTGCCACTTTTACCTCCTCACTTATTAATCCCTCAAGCTAATAGTGCTCCCAAGGATGTAACCTGTCATATTATGTCAGGCAAATCACTGTGTCATCACCGTGTGTAACCGCATCTCTGCTGAAAACAAACAAGAGCTCTTATCCCCCCTTCCCCATTACTCCTCAGAAAAAAACAGAAGAAAAACAATCCAATACAATTTCATGTGGCACATTACTGAAAAGCGTGGCTGATATAATCTAATACCGAGCTGATCCTAATACTTGAACCCGAGTTGCACTCTCATGCGGAAGAGGCAGAGCAGTTTGGTGGAGGAGGAATGATTTGCATTCAATCTTCAAAAGAAGCGTAGGTGTTATTACCTGTCACAATACAACCTAACCCCAATCTGCCAACAGCCAACAGGGTGTTTTTTAAAAAAAACCTCACACACTAAACTATCCCCAAGTCTCCTTTTTGTGTGTTTGGAGAAAATGCCGGGCCACCAAGCAAGTCTGCTCCCAACCCGTCAGCTCTTCACAGTTTGAATCAAGTGATGCTCCTCTGCTGACTTGTTTTAGACTTTCACTGCTCCTTTTTAAACCTTGTAAAAAAAAATAGCAGACTCAAGATTTAACAATGTCAGGATTTTTTTTTCTACAACTGCATTTGAAAATCCAGTTAGTGTTTTTTTTTTTTTAATGAAAACCAGCAGGGGTGAAATGATCCATAATGCAAGAGCAGGAGAAAAGAGAGGAGAGGAACAGGAAGGAGGAGGAATGAGAAGGAGTCAGAGGTGAGGAAGATGGAGGAAGAGGAGGCTCAGGGTGAAAGGTCATGTTTTTATTCTCTTTCATTTCTGACAGAGGCCAAAGACAGACTGACTACAGATGCTGAATATCTGCTGGGACAGACAGCCTCCCATTGTGTTCTGCTCTATGGCGCTGCATTGTGTTCTGTTATGTGTGGATGTCTGTATATAATAACTACAATATTGCTGTCAGTGTAAAGCAATCAGGGAAAAAACACTCATATAATGCGCAAACAGCCCGAAAGATGAGCGCGCGCGCACGTGCACACGCGCGCATTTGAGCGCACATATAATCAGCGGCTGCAGCAGCATCAGAGCCAAAGAACTGAGGCGCACAAACTCTTTGCCACAGCGATGCAGAGATAATAACACAAGCCACGGGCGTGTTTGACTTCTGAAGGAAAATTAGAGGAAGTTGCTGGAAGCGCAAATAGATAAATAGATAAAGGGGGCTGCTTCACTGGGAGTCAAGGGAGAAACGCGCAGACAGCAGAAATCTGCGCGTTTGGAGATGTGGGAAAAGTCCTCGTTTATCCAAACTAATAAAACAAGACTGAGCCGAAAATGTGCATGTACATATATATAATATGCATGCATGTGTATAATACGCAGACAAATATAGAATATAATATGGCTTAAACAACTTTAAATCAAGTTCTGGGGTGCAGATATTTTATGGAGACAACGCAGGGAAATATGGCACAAGGAAAAGAAACGTGCAGGTGTGCTTCTGATATAAATCTTTATGTGACCTGATAAAAAAAATGTTATTTCATGTGTGATGTTCTTCAGATGAGTGATTTCTAGGAAACTGAAACACAGATGTTTCTCTCCAAACGCAGCAGACACATCATCTCTGAGGTTGGATGTATATAAATAAAAAATGTGTTTTTTTCTATCTTAGGATGATAATAAACTCACCTTCTGTAGGATCCACTGGCAGAGGAGAACTATGGTCCAGCCGAGAACCTGCATGTCACCTTCCTTATAGCCGAAAAACTACGCGTCTCCCCGGCTGAACATACAAAGACGCACCGCCGAATCCAAGCAATCCCAACAGGCAGGCGACCGGGGGGGAAAAAAAGTACTAGGAGATGAGAAAAACACGCCTAAAGTTGTGCTTGTGTTCAGTCAGTGTCACGGTGGGTTGAGGAGGGAAACTTTGAGCGGTGGCTTCAGTTTGCGTGCTCCCCCTCATGTGGCACATCCATGCTGTCCGCAGCCGCTCATGCCGGAGGTTCGCTGGAAGTTTGCGCACAGTCAGTTTGGAGGCTGGAAGCAAAGAGAGGGTTGCAGTGAAGATCATCAGCGCTTCTTGTGTTTTTGGATACTGACTGGTTGATTTAGAGAGATGGGATCTTTCTCTCTCTCTCTCTCTCTCTCTCTCTCCCTCTCTCTCTCTCGTTCGCTCGCTCTCTCCTCTCCACGCGCGCGTCATGGCGCACAGCAGCTCTCCTTCACCGGCGCACTGACCACAGCTGCATGTGTCAGACTGTGTCCGGTCAATGTTTGGATAATGAGGAGACTTTACTATAACAAGCACTTTTAATCAAGGGAATTGTGTTCTTTAAAGTTTGTGTTTTAACCTCAGAAAGCAAGTGTTTGCCAGATGCTGAACTTTCATCCATTCATTGTTTTATACTTAGAATAGAATTAACTATTAGTGGGTTGAAAGAAAAATCATCAGCAATTATTTTCAGAACTGATCATTTTAAAGTCAGGTTTCAAGCAACACAGCAACTACATGATTTACAGCTTTTCTTTGTCATATATGATAGTAAATTGAATATATTTTTCCAATGATGGTTGGACAAAACAAGAATTTTGAATGAGCAGAATTATCAATAATGAAATAATATCATTGATATTTCATTATGACTTCTGCTTCCTTCTCTATAATTTACATGATGTTTTCCTTATTATTCCAATTATTAATAGAAAATAAATCAAGTTGAGTATTTATATCTTACACACACTGTAATTTTGACTCTATGTGCATTCATAGATAGATAGATAGATAGATAGATGCACACAAGCAGCTGGACCAGCTTTGAGATTCATTGCCATGTTTAGTCTTTACACCGACTACAGTAATACTAGACCTCACTGTCTTTGTGCCATCTTAAGCTCTTACACACACCAGCAAATGGAAAACAATCATTATCTTACACAAACACATGAACCTTGACTGCTTCGTTTAAGTGACTGTGTGTGATGGAGGCCAACAGCACAAGCTGGCCAGACTATAAATTCCCAGAAAAACAATTTTGAAATATTAATGTTGCATGGATATATTGGGGCAGCGTGGCCCCACATCTCTCCCTGATGGCCGGCCCCAGCTGCTGCCTGCCTGAGTGTGGACTTTTAAAATGAACTGATCTGGGCTGCACAGTGTTTGCTCGCCTATCTCGTTGAGTTCGTCTGCGTGGAGATCAGCGTGTGTGTCTGTCTGTGTTGCATTACATAATGCTGTCAATCAGTCATACCTACATATCTGACTGAGTGACTGGTGGATGTCTCCTCTGTATAAGCATAATGTCTGTCTCGACTTTCTGTCTGCTTATGATGAAGCGTGTCCCGTCTGGATAACTGTCTGTCTGAATGACGGACTGACCAGCTATTAGTTTTTGCCAGTGCCTCTTCGTCTACCTGCCTGTCTTGTTGTTTAGTCGTTTGTTTCTATGTCTGTGGCTTTTCTAAGCATACAGTATTCAGTACGACAAATACAACACTCTCTCTCTTTCTCTCTCTGAAGAGAACCACTTGGCCCTGAACCCACGGATATAAGTCAAACACAGACATTGCAGCACTTTCTTCTTCAGATATCAGACATTGTAGTTCACTTGCGGCATGTCCTCACACTTCTCCTCTCCCTGTGACAAAGCCAGTTTTTGGGGACTGCTGGCCAAAGTGCACATCATGTTGATGGGCTCAGGGGTGGTGAAGTTGTGCCGGCCTGCTCCATGGGGACCCTGTCACAGATGGAGAGGAGTGTCTGTGCAGAATGGGCTGCTTTGTGGTTATGTGTGTCTCTATATATTGTATATTACCAATCTGTTATGAGTGTTTGAAATGCAGGCTTTTTGCAGTCTGCAGCTCTCATCAGTGTGTGGATGACACAGCACTGCCTCCCTGCGAGCCAGCAAGTCATTGCATGCAGGAGCAAACATTAGTGCTGAGAAGATTGAACACCGGGAGCTTTCACAAGGGAGGGAATGGAGAGGCCTCCTGATGATTACAGTCTGATTTACAGTAAGTCTGCATTTGACTGGATGATCAAAGTGCTGAAGCAAAAAGAAGTGGTCAGACGGTTATTTCTACCTGTCAAAGCTAAATTTGCAAACCATCTTGCTGAAAGTCTCGTTTGGTAATCGTTTACATATTCTGGTAAGATTAGAGAAACTAAAATCCATCCACCTTTCCATTTTTAAGATGCAAAGTATTCAGAGTAGTGCACAACAGAATAAACCAATCATGTAGGCTACCTCCTTGAAACTACATTTATACTCTATATACTACTAACAACTACAACATGTTTTGAGAGAAGCATGACGTCACTTGAATCATCCACATAATAGGGAAAATATTTAATGAACGTATCTGCCAAGTTGCCACATGTTCACAGTGAATGCGTCTTCAAGCATTCACTAACAACATATTTCATTTGTTTCCTGAAAGTATCTGCTCCTATTGTCGCAACTAAAGCACGATTACATGTTGTTATGACTGTGAGTTTAGAAGTCACTGCGCTTCCTTGAGGTTAGGGGAAGATCATGCTCTTGGTTAAACATTGAAAAAGTCATCCGTGAGTTGAGACACAATATGTTTATTGTATTAGTATCTAATAAAAACACAATCCGTTTTAAATCCAATCACACTTGAAACTAAGGCTGCAAACCCCACATCCACTTTCAGAGTCCTTCAATTTTATGGCAATCATCCACTCCGGCCACTTACAAACAACTTGGGTACAAAACGACAGCAATCTTCCTCAAAGACTTGCCTCAGGTAGAAATTATATTTCCCTCAAAACATTTTTTGGCTAAATAAATGAGTAGTATATAAACATAACTTCAACGGAGACCAGGTTGGAATAAATCTTATACAATAAGATTTATTGACATGCAAAATCTTCAGTTTCCTTAATTATAAGGCATAAAATATGCCATCGTGGCCAACAAACACCATCAGAGTAAGTTACTGTATTGGTTTCTGTCTGTGAGCTGCTGTAAATCAGTGTGTTACACCCATTGCTTCATCTTCAGCAGACCATGAAACCTTGTCTATCAAACACAGCAGGTCTCAAAGAATGTGACCATTTCCCATTTCCATCACTGCCCTCCATTCAATCTACTGTCTGTGATTTGTATGGCCACAGCACACTGTGTCCTCCTGTTTCCCCTAATTTTTTCACCCCCCCCACTGTCGGAGAGAGGTTGCTGGTGTGAGTGCAATTTCTGATCCACAGTAGAAGTGGCAGGTGAATTTCGCCCAGCTGCTCCCCTTCTCTGTTCCACTTAGCAGCAACGCTCCTGTTCCGAGTCACTCGGTCGCCGCGTGGTTATAGTAAATGAATGAACATGCTCAGAGCAAGAGCGCGGTGCATCTACTTTCACAAATATCATCCTCACATCAGTATTCCTCTTTTTCCTCCCCAAATGTCGGGAGAAAGTTTTATCGTCTCCAAAACTGCACACTTGAAGGAATGCTTGTGTTTATCGTCGCTGTGATTGCAAACAAATTAGTACGAATCATTAAAGACAATAAATTACAGTCAAGGCTAAGTGCATCTACAAGCCTACACATATTTAACAATTAACCTGCCTTAAAGCAATTTACCATTAATGCCCTTTGATGGATTCAGAGAAAAGCGAGTGGAAATGAGGGAGAAGGTGGGAAAGAGGGAGGAAGACAACAACGGGAGTGTGATGGAGGAGGATGAAGAAGCTAGTGGAAATGGGAGAATCAGCAAAATAGAAAAGGGAGGGGCAGGACAAATGGGAGGTGCTAGTACAGGAAGAGAAGGTGGCAAAGTCGGAAAAACAAGGGGTGGAAGCAGATGGAGGGACAGAAAGGGGAGGAAGGGGAGTTAAGTAAAAAAAAAAAGAAGAAGAAGTGGTTCTGGGGATTTAAAGTAAAGCTGGGTTTATATTTGATGGCAATCCCATTGTAAATACTGTATCTATGGCCTGGGTTTTGATTTATAACTCAGTACATGATCAGGCCGTATTGTGCTTTAATTAAATACTTTGGTTCTATTTACACTTGTCATATGAAATGTCTCATATCTGGTTAAAATCCAGATGCTTTTTGAACGCTTTCTTTGATAAATCAGCTATAAACTAGCCAGCTAATAACAATCCAGAGAAACTCGTGGATGAGTCACATTTATGGACAATGAGCGAGACAAAAGTTTCATCTTCTTCACAGACTCTCACCCATACAAATCAATGAAACATTATTACAGGGGACAGACCGTCAAGGTTATTTCCTCAGACAGCTTACTAACGTGGTGAGACTCGGGAGGGGAAGATTACGCATGTTTCTTGGAGGGACAGATGCATTTACACCTTTTTAACATCTGGCCAGGTTGTATCTCAAAACCACCTCCTGACAGGGTTTGAGCAATTTCAGTCTGTCTCGAGTACTTCTCGATTGCATTTAAGCTTTTTTGATATCTGATTCACCCAAGATGCACGAAATGGCTGCATGTATGGGTTTTTGTGTTATACAGTGAGGGTGGTCTATGTTTATACAGTACTTTGAGAAGTACAAGTGGACGATGGAAGCACAGCAGGGGATGTGGAGGAGTATAAGAGGACGGGACGGAAGATGAAGTTAGCAGGTGAATGTGAGGAGAGGTGGAGCTGCAGGAGGCAGAGGAAGAAGAATATGATGAAAAAATCAGCCTGACAAGGTCGACCTGAAAGACTACTTTTTATTGTACATCAACCCAATCTCAGCACTCAGCACATGCTTACACATCCCAAAAAACACTGTGGAAATATACACACACACACAACTCAGACAATTGCAAAGCTGGAAAACACTTAAAGTCTACAGATTAAAGTCCCTTATCTTCTCAGTAAGGTAAAGCATTTATTGAGGATAATTATAAGTAATTGCAAGCATGCCTAAATGCACAAAGAAAAATATAATTAGCCGTGCTTTTGACATTTTTTGAAAGCTGCTTGAATTTTTTTTAATGCTAAAAACAGACGGCTGTGCAGTCATTGCAGAGAGTGTGAGAAAAAAAAAAGTCAGCATGAATGACAGATTCCTTTGCCATCGCACGAGGAGCTCTGGTACATACACAATTACACCACTCAGTCGCACACACACACACACACACACCTGCTAACACATACATTGAAGCGCTGATCCTGGGGTGTCTAACTCGGAGGTTAAGGAACACAATGACGAGAGGTCACCTGGCGGTAATGGAGCCTTTTGTGTGTGGAAATAGTCATTTCCCTGTGTAGTCTCGGGGTATCACAGCAGTGATATGAAACCCTGTCATTTTGTTTTCCTTTCTATCGATTTTTAGAAAGGAGAACGTGTGGAAAGGAGAGAGGGTGAGAGAGGCACAGGAGAAGAGCACGAGCGCTGTGCCTGTTGTGGGTGTTAGGACGACGCCATTGTCATTCAAATGTTTTTTGTTGCAGGAAGGGAGTTTGAGAGGAGAATGGGAGATGAGCACTAATGGGGAGCAAAGGGAGAAGTGGCATAATTGGATTTGATTACGTCTGTCTGTCAGAACAGGACAGGATTTAATACGCGGCTGGAATTATTTTGACAGTGTCACAATGTGGATGACTCTTTGTGAAGTTGGTCCGATGTGAAGAATGAGAATTGTCGTTGCCGCTATCAGCGCGGCTCTGTAGATGGTAATGTCTGTCTGTAGGTCAGGTAGTCTACTGGTTTGGTCCAGACAGAAATATCTCAACAACTATTGGTTGGATTGGTCATGAAAATGAAAATTTGTATAGACATTCGTGGTGACACCTAATGACCATGGTGTTCCTCTAGTGCCTCCAGCAGGTTGACTCTTGTGCTTTTCAGTCATCTATGGGAAAGACAGTCATGGATGTTGGTGCAGACATTCTAATAATAACTTTGGTGATCCCCCAACTCTCCCTTTTGCACCATCATCTGGTTATACTTTTAAATAATTTTGTTTAATGAACTAATGGCACTGTGTTAACCCTGAGCCGTACTTTGTGTTTAGTGTGATTTAACAAATGTGAACATGGTAAACATTGTACCTGCTAAGCATCAGCATGTCAGCATCAGATTCTTCAGCCTCACGAGCGAAACTGTAGAATCTTCATGTGCATTTAAACCGAAATTAGCCCGGTGTTAAAACAATGCAAGGGGCTCAGTTGGTGGCTGTTGCTTCAGTTACAGGTGAGACATGAAATATGATCCCAGAAATTGAGTTTGAGGCAGTCTGAAGGCTTATCAAACAGGAAAACACTGCAGTGCAATCTGAAACGTGAACTTGTGCATATTTAATTGACCGCCACAGCTTGTCGGATGACACTGTGAATTTCCCCACCGTGGGACGAATAAAGGAATATCTTATCTTATCATATTGTGGTCACACAATTTAAAACTAGTTCAACATTTTTTGCAGTGGCCCCCTGTGTCGGCACCTGTTCTGCATCAACAGACTGGCCTCATTGAAATGAATGAGAGGACAGGAGAGAGAATTTGGTCTGGTAGTCTTGTTAGATTTTAGTTAATGAGATGAGAGTGATGGCTCTATAGTTCAGTACCTGTGACTACAACTTTTGAAAATCTTATGCACCTTACCTCAGTTTTTTGAACGTGCCTGTGATTTACTAACATTTACTTCTGATGGGTAGCATCATTTGTATTTCAAGTTTACCTTATTTACCTCTGATACCGTCTGAGGTTACATAAAAGGCCTCTGATGCGTGGACTACAGATAAGGCTTGGATACAAGCCGGGAACTGGTCGATTTTAGCCTGGAGGCATGGGCGAGTGTGGCTAATGTTGAAAGACCCTAAACACCCTGTGACCTGAGGTTACAGCGCTGATGTGTACAAATGCATCAGATGACGTACAACATCAAACTCACCTGACAACATGCACGTAGACAAAGCACCTCGAATAAATACATCTAAAAATCATTTTGAACACAATCAGATTCCCCCGTCTGCCCCGGACATACAATCCAGTTTCTACACAGCCTCTATTTGAATTGAAATGTTTTAGTTGGATATTGTACTTTTGCCGAATATAAAACTGTGACTCAGTGACACAGTGACTCTGAATGTCTGGTGCGACAGACTCCTATAATGGAATCTCTGTCTGCTATTTCCAAGCAACAACCATGTGTCAATGTGACGCTGCTATTATTTACATTCTGCTGTCACATATTCACGTCAGTGTTCACTTGACTGTCATGACTCAGAAGTGTTGATAGTGGCTATTTTCTATGTTAACTTTTGACTGCAAATGTATTGTGCACATGTTATAAAGACTCAGCTAATACCGATGTCTGGCAAACAGCTCTTTGATGTGTGACTTTTAAAGGCAATATTCGGCTGAAAGTGGCCCAAAGATACAAAACTATTTGTCAAAGGGAACAGAAAACATGAGCCGTGCCAAACAGACTGACACAATCCAGTCTGAGACACGACAAATAACAAATGGTCAGGGCTCTGTTGTTTGAAGGAAGAATCCCAGAAGGAAGTATAGGATTATGTGGGGAGAATAAATCCACCACTTTAAATTAATAATAGTTAGTACAGCTCAGAGGAGGATCAGCAAAGTAATACTGAGAAGTGTTAATAGCTGCACTGCACATCTGTATCAATATGAGTGGATGTTGCTAATCAGCTGAAGAATGAACCAGTGATACTGAAACATGAGTGAAGCAGCTGATGCCAATCAGGAGCGACATCATTGCTCTGTCTGGATGTGAACACTGTGCTCCATACAATAAAAAACTGTGAACCATTTTTTATAAACTCAACCTGTTATCCTATTTTGCCTCTACACTCTATGTTCATATACTGTATAGTACATTTTCACTTCCTTTGTTTATCTGCGCGCCGTCTCACAAAGGCTCATTTCTAGGAGCGAGAGCAGCCCTGCCCTTGGTGCTCTGCCACATACAAACACAAACACACGACCACACAAGCGCACAGAACACAGAAAGCATAACCACACAAACAAGCGAAGATGCCGTCTACTGGAGCCGGTTGCATTGCTGTTGTTGAGTGTTGTTGTATCAGTAACCGTTGAAGATAAAAGCCCCTTTAAGCAACAATGGTTATAAATTACCAAAAATAATCTGGCAGCCAGGAAGCATACAGGGCCTGTCAGCACTCCACAACTCCCCATCTGTCACACACACACACACACACACACACACACACACACACACACACACACACACACACACACACACAAACACACACTGTAACAGCAGCAGCACGCATCTGCTCCAACCTCCTCCAGCCCCCCCTTCATCCCCACCTTATTAAGATTCATATCCCCGAAAGGTGACTTCTTAGTCGGGCACAGTGACAACCCCCCCACCCCTCGCCACCCTGCCCCACAAGCTGCCTGGAGGTATAGGCACAGTGACAGGTAGCTCTTCACTCCCCTGGGCCCTGGGCAGGGGTGCAAAGGTGGAGGTGCATGCATGTGTGTGTGTGTGTGTGTGTGTGTGTGTGTGTGTGTGTGCGTGTGCCTGAGTGTGTGAGGGGGGAGTTCAGGGTGGTAAAAGCGATGAGGAGCCGGATTATCAAGTCAAAGATGCCCCCTGTAGATAAGAAGTCTCTTGGGAAGAGTGTCTGGGAACTGAAGCCTCTCTCTCTCCCCCTCTCTCCCTCGTCCTCTTACTACTTGTGTTGCTCTCTTTCTGTCTGTCTGTCTGTCCCTCCGTCTGTCTCTTTTCTCTCCAGGCTTATCTACCTCTCACCTCCTCCGGGTTTGCCATTCTCTTTATCCTCAGTGGCCCCTCCTCCGCTCTCTGTGGCACTCCTAACTCTGAGCACTCCCTCTGCTCTCCAACAAATGAAACCAGCCACTTGACTCCTGATCCGCTATGCTGTTAAAGCAAATACTCAGCTCCCCACAGCAGCCATATGGGGGGGAAGCAAAGATTACACTTATTCTTGTTCCCCATAGATTGTACCATTTTGTAAGAGGTTGAAAGTTCCCTCTTTGTTTGTCTTTCACAGGAGCTTGGCTGCAGCTCTTTGCTCTGTTCTGGCCCACTATATTTACTGTGAACCCTTCAATCATACAAAGTTACACACCTTTCGAGATCCAAAAGATTTTGCCTCATATGTAGCTTTCTTTAACTACCACAGAAACGTCTCATCTCTTCATTTTGGCTTTGATATTAATGCATTGGCTGTACATGCAGTGAGGCTTCAGTCTGCATATCTGATAGCAATGATACAGGACAGTGGCCTCTGAGATCCACAACAGTCTTATTTGCATAAGTTTGGCCTTCATTTCTATGGGGTATGACAACATTGTACTTCTGTTAGTTATCAAATCATTGTATTCTGAAAACAGCAACACTGACAGGGCAAGAAATGAGCGGTCAACAATCAGACAGGTTGTAGACGAGCCAACGATTTATCCAGATTATACTATATACATTAACATATATATGTACATTTCTAAGTAAAATTCAAAGTAAATACACCTAAAAATGATGTGTACATGTTACAATTTACAACTTTCTACGGTTCATTTTCAGTTTTTTTTTCCCAAATAAATCTAGATGACTGTCTTTATTAAAGCTATCCAATCATCTGACTACGACATCAACAGATGCTTGGTGTCTTGATATGATGCTCTGACATTTCTGTGTTGCAAAATGTTTTTACTTCTTCCTTGTTTTGTGGGCCTCGATCAGGATGACCAGATTGTCCAGGTGCTGCTGCTGACATCTCGGTCATCACGACTGAGGTGGAAATATTCCCAACACTGATGGCAGCGAATGAAAGGTAGCACCTTGTGTGTCTGAACAGCCAGATATTATTAGTGGTGCTCTGAGGTCACAAGAACAAAATGACAGAAGAAGTGCTTGTCTGGTCAACCACTCAGATTTCACTGAAATGAACTTGTTCAAATACAAATTCTAATTCAAACACAACCATATATAGTAGCACAATGAAATGAATTACAGCTTGAATATTAAATTTTTTCCCACGTTCGACATAAGTGCTCTCAACATGCCATCAAAGAAACATGACTCATTTGCTTCTCTATGTGTGAATATTTAATTTCTCTATATAATAGAAGCCCATTGTAATTTAGTGATGCATGAACTAAACTTTCATTAGGACACTTACATTGAAACTGAGCTGCATTTGAACGTAGGAAGATCTCAATAAACAAAAGACACAATAGTGCAGAAGTGAGCTTTTCAATAGTACTTTGGAGGAATTTATCCATCCATTGTCGGCGTCAGTTCCTTGGAACTTAAGAGATTGTGAATTGTGCCCAGGGAGCTGATGTTTTCGGGGACATTCAGAGGAGGAGAAGGCCAAACTGAGGGACTGAAGATAAGGTTCTGGTTGGTGGCACCCATCAGGTGAGGTGTTTAATGAGGCGGTCCAAGCAGACAGGCAAGGCTAATACCTTCACACCAGGCTGATTAGTGTGAACCTCCCCTAGGCTGCCAGCCAGAAGCAGGTCTAGGTGCCAACCTGGCCCTCATTATTACTCTTCAAGCTGGGAGGGAAGAGATTGTATTTTTTAACCTTTTTTTCCCCCCGCCATCCAAATTTACCACTTATACACTGTAGAGCTAAGGTTACGTTATTTTACTTTGGTGGGACTGAACTGATGCTGCCTTTTTCCTGAGATTTAAAAATGCACACTTTACTTAATTATTTCACAATATAGAGACGTTGTGTTAGAGACGAAAATCAATCTTTAAGTTTTGTTTTACTCTTAGTTAAGACATATTGCACATATACACATGGTAATCACAGCCAACCATGTCATATTCATTGAATATACAAATAAATGCTGTGACTACATTTCATCAATAAGATAACAGGAAAGTGAAGCATGCTAAAGTTAAGTGTTCATGTAACAATAGTTGGTCACACTGTTTTCTGGTAGGTCTAATCAACAGCTTCAGAACAGCAGCTTTGACCTGTGCATGACAGCGTAATGCCTGAAAGGTCCACGTGATAACAGCTTCTATAAAAAGGGCCCTTGCCTGCCTGATGTATTGTGGTTGAAGGAGGAAAAAAAAAAGACACCCAACCCACATTCACGACACAAAATGCAGCTAACGATGGTCCAGCGTTTTCCTCTTCACTATGTACGACAAAGGCTTTGAGCCCTCAACATCGTATTGCATGAGCAATTAAATGTGTTTGCAAGCCATGAGTGGAAAGAAGCCTTTGACTGGAGAAGACATTTTTTACACCGTGAATCGTACAGCATACAGCAAGACCAAGGAAAGGCAAAAATGGAAAGACAAAAGAAAATAAGGAAAGGGAGGAGAAGTCTGCTGTTCTTTGTTTTGGCTGCAGTTATGAATGAAATCCTATTTTGTTTTAAAGCAGACAGCCACAGTCAGCTGACAGCTTCCACCTGGAACAATGTAGTCAATGCACTGTCCACACAGCAACCATGTCACTGACAGAGCTTCACGCCGCAAGGACCATGAATTTATCATGATCGACCTGAGATGGAAGCTCACTCAAAATGTCAAAGCGTTCGATGCTAACAACCAACGTTGCCTTTCTGCAGCATGAGCAATTACACGTGGAGACACCACCAACCTACCAACAACCATCTGCTCAAACACTCCCTCGCAGTGTGCACAAATACTTCATTAGCATGCATTGTCCAAAGTGGGATGCAATGCTCAGGTCCTGTCCTTCATTTTGAGATATGGATGAGTAGGGCAGGAGATGGCAGGTTAGCAGGGATGGGCTGTGGCTCTTAATGAGCTCCTTGGTGCCTTCCCATAAGCGCAGGGCTGCTCCCCCCCCTTACATGGCATCCTGGGAGCTTGTTAAGAGACATTCCCTTTAAAACAATCATCTGCCAGCAATCTCCTCTCCCGGTTTCTGTGTCTATATTTTCAATGTTATTACACGGCATGCTGTTTCTCTCTGTCCCAGCCTCACTTTGGTTCCCCTCATCCCTCTCGCATGAGCCCCTTTCCCCACTCGTCTTACCGTCTCCTCCCTCCATCCACATCACCTGCTCAGTATTCACACTGGTAGCAGTAGATTCCCCAGGGAGCAGATCCAGAGTCTGACATGTTTAAGAAGGATCAGAATGACAGGAAGTGGAAAAGGAAAGCGAGCAAGCTGAAATGCGGCAAGAGGTATTAACAGTATGCATCTCCACTGCTGAGGGGTGCTAAGAGATGGAGGTATGGAGAAGAAATAAAGCAGGTAGCTGTAATGTATTTGCAAATGAGAGCACAGCGGAAAATTGGGAAAGGGAAGGTATTTATCCAGCAGCATTGTCTCCAAGAATGACATTCATATGCCACTACTCTGCATAAAGGATCCATCTTTAAGAGCAAACGTCTGTGCAAATGTAGGAAGTAGGCTGTTATAGTAGAAGATCACAGCAGTAAAGAAGTGTCTGTACCTGTAATATTCTTCTTGGCCGGACTGCAACAGCCAGACCAGCCCTACAACTGTCCATGACTGACTGACCAGATGAACAGCCAATTGATGAATTCAGCTGGTTAACTCTGGTGTTTCTGCATTGGCGCTTACAAAATGAACATGTGCAAACAGTCCCAGGAGGCAGAGGCGCCACAAAAGGTCTGTTCTCGCCGGGCAACAAGCTAGAGCTTATCTTTATAGTAACTTCATGAATTTATAATGTAAAGCTTTTTATGTGTTCGTGGAAAAGCAGGTCACTTATTTTGCAAGAGTGAGGTTTAAAGGAACACACAATCATACACACAGTACAACCTAGTGAAATTTGATCTGTGCATTTAGCCCATCCCCATGAGGATGAGGAGCAGTGGGCGCCACCATGCAGTGCCTGGGAACCAGCTCCAGCTCTAAGCCAGTTCCTTGGTCAAGGGCACCGACAGGAGACTTGACCTGATGTACGTGTTTTTGATGGTGGGGAAACACGGGATCATGCAGGAAACCAATGCAAACATGAGGAGAACATGTAAACTCCACACAGAAAAGCCCTGGTCTGATGATCCCAGGAGTGTGTGCGTGTGTGCTTATCTCTCTCGCTCTCTGTTCAGACACAACCAACAAATATCTGGAATAAGTATGCAATTAATAAAACACAACCACGAACAGCAGTGACACTACTTCTAATAATGGGCAGAATGAAATTGAAACTCCAATGGAACAACAGGGAAAGGAGCAGGAAAATCTAAAGGGCATCATGAGGTGCATATTTCAGAATTTATCAACATCACATAATTTATATTATATACATTATTTATATTATTTCTAATAGACAAGTGTGTTTTCTTGCCAGATTCACTCACAGCATGGAGAAATTACAACAGATGCCAAAACGATCACGAACCAGTTTCCATTACACTTGAGATAAAAGAACAAATCCGCTGTACAAATTTAATCCAGATCTTGTCTTTGTTTACTTAAATTGCTTTACATGTGTCTGGCTGCTGCTTGTTTGCTTTGTCTTCCTCCTTGACAGCTCAGAAGTGGATTATCATACTACAGGAACCTTGGAAACAATCACTTAACATACTGACAGAGACATACTGAAAAGAATTACAACTTCATTTTCTATGCGATCTTCACCTCTTTCATAAAAACTAAACTTTGTTATCTTTAATCTCTGAATCTCTGTCATTAATGTATATTGTTATTAATCATTCTACTATATATTTATATATTATTACACACATATGGGTACAGATATTTACCCGTTTTTTTTAATTCATTAGGTTGTATGTAATCTGTACACTGTATTTGAATCCAGTTGGTGGTTGAGGCTATGGGAAACCAATTATGGTAGTTTAAAAAGTGAGTATTTTGCTTCTGTCTAACTGTCTAATCCTCTTGTATTTCTAGCCTTTTTTTTCTTTTCTTTTCTTTTTTTTTTTTTTTTTTTTTTTTACACAGGAGTAGACTGGTTATTAAAGCTGTGGCTTCATGAGATGTGTGAGGATGTTTCATGGAGAGCAAGGGGGTGACCATTAACAAGTTTTGGGATGAAACGTGTTAATGCAGCCCAGCTTTTCTGTTTGATACTGAAGAGCACATCAACACCATTAACGTGAAACTTTAGGGACTAAACCTGCCTGACAGCAAAAGATAGACAAATAAAACTGCACCTGCAAAAAAGCCAAAATTGTGCTCACTCTAACTTATGAACATGCTTATGAGGAGCGTGTTGAGAGCAACTACATGCACAAGTCTCTTCCACCCAATCCAAAGTGTAAGATGAGTAGCCTTTGTTTTTATTTATGGAAAGATAATTTGCATGTTCAGCAGCATTAACACACACAGATAAAAGTAAACCAACCAGTCTAGTCTATGGTGCAACAGTGTGGCAATGGCAAAACTGGACTCCAACATTGACTTCTTCCAGCCACAGCCTCATTATTTACACTTTTCATGACACATGACACAAGCAAATATGGCTTTTGTATAAGTCAACACCTGTCCTGTCCAAATCAGCTGATGATAGGAACACCCTCTCTGTGCAAATCAAATACTTGCATGTAAGGTGTAAAGTACAAGTGAATACATGAGATCACAGCGCATGCAGTGATTAATTATGTTATATTCACACCTGTGAGGCATGTTTTTTCACAGGCCATGTGGAAACTAAGGAAACATGTTTATCTGTAATATTGTGCTTCAAAACAACAACAACAAAAAAACAGATTTGCTGAAATTTTACATGAAATCTGAATTCAGAAGAGCTTTTCACTTTTATCGGATGTACTTTGTCACATATTAATATTGGATGATAAATTGTGTCATGAATTAAACAAACATACATACATAAATAAACAGTTCTAGTACTACAACCTCGACTGCACACCCAGCTATACGAGGAGGAGGGATTTTTCTTTGCCTCTCCCATGATTTGTTTTTTTTCTATTTTTACCTTGTGCGCTGAGGTATTTTTGGGGACACTACACAAGAGAGCTCGGGCTGGTTTGGAGGCTGTTGATGCTGTTGGCCCGTGAAAACCACTGAGATGTTGTATGAGATGTTGGGCTATAGAGATAAACTTGATCTAACCACAAGGAGTAGCACCACAGGATGACTCCCACACAGCACATTTGATTCTTACTTTTTGCAGACCTTTCTTCTAGCCAGTGTAGAAATGTTTGATGCACTGGTTCAATACAGCACAAATGTCATCAAAACCAAATCGGGGCAAAACAAGGCAGTGAGGTGGCCTGAAAAGGTCTGAATAACTTGTATACTGACTTGTATACTGTAGATCTAAGAGAGAAGTTCTACTTGTCATCACTTATTTGTGAGCATTCAGCCCACAGTATTAAATATGACTATGGCATCCAGTGTGAATATTGCAGGGCATTAGTATGACACGTTGTGGTTAAAGCTCATTAATTTGATTAGCTGAACATAAAATTTTAGCTCTTGATTTGATTCTCATTGTGCTGAGATGTGTGGCCTCGACTTATTTTAATTTTGTGTCTGTGTTAAAAAAGGGGAGAGACAGAAGAAAGAGGGAGAAAGGAGCAGAAGGGGGGCAGCGGGGTCTCCACCATGCACAGAGTTATCTGTGTGTATATATTGTGACATTTCCAAGTGGTCTCTGATGTAGGGATGGCACACCTGTTTAATGAGCCACTAATGGTGGCACTAATTGAGGTGGGCTAATTTCATGTCATCATGAACTCGTCATATGCGGCACCAAAGGAATTCAATCCACGACGCAGGAAGTACTCCGTGATAGCCTGCGGTCTAAAGCGAGGCCAGCCCGATCCCCTATCACCTCCTTGAATCACACGAGCCGCTCTGAGCCGGCAGATTTGCAACACCGAACTCTTTCGATTACCATCAAACAACTCATCATTTTATTGCAATTCACATTCAGCATGAGAGGATATTGCTTAAGATGGTCGCAGCAATACTCAACCGAGCAGCCACTTTAATAATAAATAATAATAAATAAATAAGCTTTTTTTTTAAATGATCTTTCTGTTGTTCGTTTTTTTGTGCAGCAGCTGTAATGAGCAGTGTTTTAAGGTTGAAGGTTTCACCGGAGTGGTCTGAAGGATTGTGAGGTAGCGGACAGTGGAGAGTTGTAGCTAAGGAGAAGACACAATCCTCTCACAGCCCCGGGGCTTTTCCATTATCCAACTCTTTCTGGATCATATAACACAGGGCTGCGAGTGTGTGTGTGTGTCTGTGTGTGTGTGTGTGTGTGAGGCAGCCAACTTATGTTTGGCTTCGCGCATGTGTGTACTGTATATAGATGTGTGCACGTTCACATTATTCTCACCAACTCCCCCTTCATTTTTTGCTCTTCCCTCCTTTCCTCTCCCGTCCTGTTCTTTTAAAGCTTTCTTTTTATTACCGTTAATATCTGGTTTGTTCTACCAACTGGGGCCAATGACAGACTGTTTGATATTAATTTGCTGACTGCCCCAGGTCTTGAGACCTTTGTGGGAGGATAGAAGAGGAGCAGGAAGAGGAGTGAGGTAAAGGAAGCGTGATGAGGAGAATCTTTCTGTTCATTGACGCCACATTGACACACCACAGGTTTTCATAACTGATGTGGAGACTGTCCCCAAAAAGAATAATGACAGCATCAGTAAAGACGACATACAGTATGTTTATGTTCAACTGACAGCCATCATAGAAATGACTCGCCCGCTGGGAACAAAGAAGGAAAGAGGATTATGATATGATTATGTTATAGAGCCAAGAATCATTGACAGATCATTTTTCCCAGCAGTGATTTGTCGTCATGATATTGGCATCGGATCAAGAAATGCATATATTTTTTTCGTTCTAGAGGCCAATTTGGAGACTTAATTTGACTAACTCAAATTAACTGGGCATCCAAACATTTTGCATTATGGTAGACTTGAGAACATCTCTTTCACATTTCCACGTCTTCTCACCAATGCTGCTCCCACACAACATCATCTCCACATGCATGCAGCTTGCGTGGATTCCAGCAGGACCCCCCGAACAGTTGGTGGACTGTCCGTGGCACCGCTCTACCTCTAAACCTCCCTCAGTGCGGTCAAACCCTGTGTACTTTACGTGTGTGTTGATAGACACTCCATGTCAGCGCCTGTGCCCTGGGTCAGCCTGCGCCTTCTCTCTCTTACCCACCGCACAGCCGCGCCACTGTCTGCAGCCTCACAAAGCAATGGAGTAATGAGTCCCATGACAGTCCGGTGGAATAGGCTCTGAATAGGTAATGATGGAGTCTGAAGGTGTTGGAAACACTGGCGATGTCTGATCGGGGGTTATAATGTAGTCTTGGAGCATTCTTCCCTCTGCCTGTCAGTGAAAGTTGTGCTGGCACAATACCTGCTATCTAAAATTTATTGTATAACGCCGCATGCCTGTGTTGGAATCATGTTCCCCCACGCACTTCCCATCGAATCATATTCTGATCTCTGTCCCTGGTTAATGGTCTATACATAAAGTACCCCCCCCGATATGTATGCTATACATGCTGCTGGGCTCATAATAGGGAGGCGGACAGCAAGACAGACAGCCACTATGACGCTTTATATTCAGAGGCGGTGGAGCCCAGACAACGACTAACTGACTGGCTGGACTGAGGAACCTTGGGACCTCGGCTGACAGATCCTGTGTTACATTCAAATGACTTGTGTTAATGTGCTATTCTTTGCAACTCCGGCGATGCCTCTTATTGTGTTTATGTGTGTGGCACATGACTTTGTGCTCCTTTCTGTCCACCTGTCTGTATGCTTTTCTGTCTGTACTCATGTATTTATGTATTTATGTTCGGAGAGAGGCTGCCTAGTAGCGCCTAAGGCATAATTAAAGCCCGAGAGTCGAAGCAGAGAAAAAGTTCTGGGAGGTGAATCAAAAACAGCAGCGCCTGGCAGACACTGATAGACAGGAGTGGACAGTCATCTCTGTACCTTCCAGGTCTGGGGGCGGGGGGGGAGGGAGGGCACTGGACCCATAATGCTCTATTCCTCCATCTCATCTGCGGCACTAGACAGAAAGATAGGCCACATATTCCAATTTATGGCTTATCTCATCATCATCGTTCCCCTGCCTCGTTTTACTGCCCTTGAGATTTCACCCTCGTTGTCCAACTGGTAATCAGAGTTTGGAGAGTTACATTTATTACTGTACAATCACATGTCTGTGATTAGCTGCTCAGTGCGACTGCTGTGAACCCCGGGCTCGCTCTTTCTTGCACTTTAGGTTTGTTACCTTTGGATTACTTTGCCTCCACATCTATAAGCAATTTCTGTACCTATCGATTAAGTGAAAGTAACAACGTACTTCATTATTACATGAAACCCAAGTCAAAATGTCACATTGGTGATGCATTCAGAGGCGCAGTGGAAAGAAAACCCAATTACTGGATACGCAAACTCATAAATTCTCACTCAAGCCATGTGGCTTGTTTCTGAGTGAACCAACTCTGATGATCTGTGCTCTTGAAAATACAGTTTTAAAAGAAACATCTGACGCCCAGCTGAAGTTGCAAATAGGTTTTGAAGCTCACCTGAACCAACCATTGTAAAGTTAGGAATTGTCTTACATTTATGTATCTATGTATTATATATGTAATCATAGCTACGGGCATTTTTATTGAATTCCTCAGACACAGTAACATGCTGCTCTTTAATGCTCATGGAGCAACACCTGCTGTAGCAGAAAACACAGAGGTGCTGAGCTGATGAACAACACGAAGCATCTCCGACCACGTGCCTCCTTCTTAAACCACCATGTCTCATTTTTATTTCCTCGAGTATTAAATACATTATTAAAACATTTCCGAGATGCACCTTGCCTCCTCCTGCATTAGTTCCTGCGGGGGGGTCAGGAGCTTCTCATGAGGCGAGTTTAATCAAGACACCGACACAGACCAACGAGGAACCTGAACACTACAATGAGGTTTTTCGGCTTATGTCAGCATGATCAACAAAAGGTATGGCGAGTGAGGGAAAGGAGAAGGGGAGAAAGGTGGTGAAGGAATGCATAAAAAAATACTAGTAAGAGCCTGTCAGCCATAAATCTTATGACTCCTTCCCCAATTGAGTGGCTGCAGAATGGTTGCAGGGGGCTTTTACCCCCGTCCTCCCCATCTGTTAAAAGCCTGTCTGTATGGTGGGAAAGGTGTGGGTGTGTCAGAGTGTGTGTGTGTCTGTGCATGCAGGTCAATAGACACTTGCATGTGTAGTGCTTCTATCCATCTTAGGTTGGGTTGCGAGGGCCAGCTGGTGAGGGGATGAAGATTGGCCCCCCAACACACTGTGCTGGGAGCCATCCAGTCAACGCGTGCTATTGATCAAGGATAACAGAAGCAGGGAGCTCACTAACTGGACAAATTCACTGTGCGAAGTCTTTATACCACAGTAAGCAGCAGTATACAACTTGCTTATAGGCTCATGCATAAAGTCTGATGCTCTTTATCCACTGCCCCCACTCGCTCTGTAACCATCTCCAGCTCTCTCTCTCTTTCACACACACACACACACACACACACACACACACACACAGCTCTTTCATACTCGGTCCCTCAGTCTGAGCTTGAGAATACGGACATTTTTCACTGTCAGGAACCTGCTTGAGGAAAAACACCAGTGGTAAGGTCTGCTGATTTCAGCAGGATAGGGATTTAAACATCATACCTGCATGGCATTGTTACTGTGGGAGCCTCTTTACTCTGCTCGATAAAGTCATCCATAAAAATGTAATTATTCTTTTTCTGGGTTCTGGCAGCTGATGTTAGGCTGGTGGAGACATCAAAAGGGCAGCGGAGCCCAAATCCCCACAGTGCTTTAACTGACTGGGGATAAACCACATTGACCCTGTTACACTTGTAGATAAGACTTGGGTCAAATACAAGCAGCAACCACCATGGCTGAATGGAGAAGTCAATGTGAACATGCGTTAAAATTCACCTCCTGTGTGGCCACTAAAAAAAAGGGGGGGGGGTGGGGGGCAATATTTGCCATATATTGATAGATGAAACTTTCATATTATGAGAATATGAAAGAGCATGACATGATAATTAATGCATGAGATTAATAGAACTTTATATGAAACATTTATTTCAAACATACTGCTCAGCCCTGCTTAAAGGTGCCCTGTGGAGTTTTCTTGCAAACCTCGTGCATCAAAAACACCTTTGAAAAATCTCTAGACATATAAAAATATCCCGCATTACATCTGCTGCTTTCTTCTCATTAAGAAGTCCAGAATATATAAATATGCAAATATTTTGATTTCAAATCTTTAACTGCACATAAGATGTCTCCTACCTCACTGATAAGTCCATTTTAAAGGCTTCAAGTTTCCACATCTCACTTCAGTAAGACAATTACTGTGTAAGTTGCATATTGGACCATAATTGACTCCAAACTAGTTTAACCTGCTCAACCATATGGTAAACCACATTTGAGTCACTGTATCTTATGAGAGGAGTGCAGGCAGTTAAAGGGTTAAGCTGTCACACACATACACACAAGCTCACACATACATGTTCAATCAAATTTAAGGTGAGAACAGAGAAACTTAGCACATTAATGTGTCAAGCCATGTGTCAAAGTCTGCACAGTGAAGATCAAACGTGCAACTGACGTAACAATACGACATTTTTTGTTTGCCGATGCTTATTTTACAATAACCTACTGATGGATTTTTAAATGCTCTCTGCTTTCTAGTATTGCCATTTTCATATGTGGTCAGCATCATCCATGTAACAGCACTTTGAACAAACTCAATGACTTATTAGTTTGCCGTCTCTACACCTCCTCTCCTCCGCAGCGATCCCTCAGCACAACTCTTGTTAGCTGAACCTTGATGCATGAGTGCTGACCTTCCTATGAGGACAGAAGGGAAGAGCGGCCACAGAAATTACACCAGTGTCTCCTTTGGATTTTCACTCTCACAGTTTGTCTTAATCAACCTGTTTATCTCAAGGTAGAAGTACTCGTACAGTTGTCATTCCTCGGTGAGTTATGCTCCTCTGCAAAGTTTGAATACTTGATTTTAACCTCTTCATTGTGAGAAAAAAAGAAAACCTTGCACAATTACTTACACGTGCCCTTTCCTAGGCCCATTGTCTGAGGAGAGTTCTGTTCCTTAACCTTTATCCAGTGATATATGAGCTTAGAGGAGTTGCTGCAGGCCTGCGCATCCATAATGTCAGAGCGGAGTCGAGTACGGCGCAGGAGGAGTGAGGAAGCCATAAACAGGACTGTTATCTTTGTAATTGGCTTTAAATAATTAAAAACAATTTTTAAATGTGCAGCATCAACCTCTTCTCAGTCTCACTCTTCTATCTTTGGATTTTAGACTGTTAGTAGGATGATCCAGACAGTTTGAAAATGTCACCTTGGGCTTTTGGGAAATCGTGACAGGCCTTTTTCACTTTTTTCTGATGTTTTATAGACTAAGTGACTGGTTGGAAAACATCACCAAAAGTACTTTATAAAGATATCCATCCAGTGCCAAGAGCAATCAACTTATATTCCAGTAACGTTGTCTTATTTTTTTGCCAATCTCTTGCCACTAATGGATTGATCAGAGGACAGCCCTAAAATAAATGAAGATGGTTTGCCATTGTTTTATCACAGTGCCTCCAACATTCATCTGTTCCCAAGAATTTCACTGTATAAATTTTTTTTCCGAGTCCGAGTCTTCCCAAATATCATTCAAATCATCCAGATCTGTCCAGGTCCAAATCCCTCTCTCATTTCCCATTTGACATGGACAGTAGAACCATTTTTTACAAGATACAAGATGCTTGTTCAAGATGTTGTACGTCTTAATGCCTCAGTGAATACACAGATCGAATTAAGTTCACCATCTCTGACAACTGTGCGAGCATTGTAACCCATAAGCAAGAGATAGGACCCAAATGCAGATAAGAGAGGCAAAGCTGCAGTTCAGTGATTTCATTTACAGAGTCAAAAGTTCAAAGGCTTGCAGGCAGGCGAGGGTCAAAACCAGAGATGGCCAATCAATCCAACAGGGGGAATCAAAAGTCCCAGAAACAGGCGAGGTCCAGGAAAACAAACAAATCAAGGACCGAAAAACTAAAGACTCAACACTAGGAAACAGACTTCTCAACAAACGTAACAAAGACGAACTGGACAAGAGGAAAGGAGGGTAACACACAGACTAAATACTTTACTGAAATAGTCTCTTACCTGGCGATATCTGAACAAATCTTTTTTTCAAGGTTGCATTTGAAAGGTGATTAAAAGACTCCAAGCCATTACCAACAGCTATTATGCAGTGATAGGAACCCTTATGACACGAAGCACGATAAGACATCTGAATTGGTATTTTTTATTTCTTACTGAATATACGCTGAATAGTAAGTCACAGAATAATACACCGAATCCAATAAATTCTCCCTTCATGAAGGTTATAATGTTCTGTTTTTGTTGAAGCTGTTTAAGAGAGGTGCTGAATCCATGTAATGGTCATTTTAGAGGCTGCGGTTTGTGTTGAATTGCATTGTGTTTAAGTGACAACCCATTTATATCAGTGAGTGTAGGCTGAATAACAGAAGCACGTCTCTGTATAATGCACAAATTACATCCTTCAAAATGATCATACAGTTGAATCAACATCTCTCTAAAATGTTACAGCCTCTATGAAGGAGGATTTAATGCAGCACTGTTATATTATAGTGCACTAGTTTGAGGTAGGTGTACCTAATAAACTGGCTACAGAGGATGGCACAGTGTTTCACCCTCATACATTACGAGTCCCTGTGCAATAAGATTGAATACTCAGCTCCTCACACTAACTAAATAATGTCTGTATTTACCCCATTTTCCGTCTTGCGCAGCGTTCTATATCTATAACATTTGTTTTGTCATAACCAAAAAGATGCATGCTTGGATACCGTCTGCGAAAATTTGTGTTTTTTTCCCCTCAGATATACAACTACTCACCTACCAGGCAAGTATACAGCCACAGCTATAATAGAGGCTTATCATTTGGAGGCAATTTCACACCATTCCGCCCCTAATTGAACAGTCTGTTTGTTACACTTCCATTTTCCCCTCTCCGCCCTCTCGGCGAGCCTGTGGGACAGGCCTGAGAAATGACACTCTCTGCGTCTCATTGAGCATCCTCAAGCTCAAACAAAGCTCACAGAGCTGCACACAGGAGCCACGCATGGCTGCCTTGACTCATTGCTTCTACTTTGTCTGCTTGTGAAGGAAGGCGGCAGACAAAAGGAGGGACGGGAAGAGGGAGGGTTCGGCCGGGATTGGCTCGGGGGAAAATCTTTTCACGTTGGTTGTCAAGGCCGTTTTGCTACATGTGCTTTTGGTGGAATTTGTGGTGATAAAAGAAACAGACCAAATAGTATAATTGTTGAAATATGTGCTCTCTCTCTCTCTCTCTCTCTCTCTGTGTCTCACTAATGGCCAATATCTCTATTTCATAAGCTCTCAAATGTATCAATGCAAAGACTGAATGAGATGATGAGCATGTGGTTGCTGACCCCTTGTTTATTAATGCTCATTAATATTGCTCTAATTGGGAGATGGTTGAATGTTCATCAGCTTGAGAGGGGAGAGGCAAGAAGTCACAAAAATACTTAATTGGGCTACTGATTGGCCAGTGCTAATTGAAGGCAAAAACAGAGAGAGTGAGGAAGTGGGAAAACGCAGGGCAGAGGGAGACATGAAGGGAAACAGGGCTGTTGCTGATGGGAACGCTACGACACTTCTGTATAGTGTGAGATGTTGTTCCAATTAAAACCACTGAGGATCTGTCTTTCTTTTTGCCTCTCGCTCTCTGAATGTCTCTCTGCTTGTTAATTACTGGTGGGAGTTTTGAACAATCTGCTTCTAAAAACAAAGTGTCTGCCCTTTTCTTTTTTCTTTTTTTTTTTTTAAGAATGCAGCAGATTTACTGGAAATGTGCTTTTGGTGGCTGTGGAAAGAGGAGAGGGAAGATGCATAAATGTTTGTTAAAAACTTTCTCTCAGCTGAAAGGTGGTGATGCTGATTATGATGACGGCGATGAGAGGAAGGAGGTTGCAGGGGTAATATTGTCAGATGGCCCTGCGACTTTGTACCAAAAGTTGCCTCTCCGCTGATGGCTCTGCCTCGCTACAGAAAGTCATGTTGGTTCCTGTCAAAGTCTCTCACTGTGCAGGCATTATTTCTGAAGTTGTGCTGCAAAAGGAGAGTGAAAAAAACAAACACTACAACTGAATTACCGAGATGTATTTCAAATTCACACTATGAATCAGAGTCAAAGTTTTCCATCACAGACAACAACTTGCATCTAGAAAAAGACTAAACGACTGTTCAGATTTGTGGCATTACATGCTCCTTTAAACCTGCATCAAGTGATTTTTTTTGGCCACTTGAGGGCAGCAGAAACAAGCTGTAAACACAACACTGATATAATATCAGTAAAATTGTGGGGCAGAAAACCAAAACAATGAGATGAAAGACACTATAAAGCATTGCAGATCTGAGGGGAACTGCAGAGTTGCATGACTGAGATTTCTCTGTGGCTTCATCATGAAAAGCGACCCTTTCCCCATACAAGTAATCATGTGAGCCATTGTTGATATTAAGATATTGATTATAAGAAAATTCTCCAATTTCTTAGGCTGATAAAAAATACTTTGGAGAAAAATGTTTTTTTCAGCGATACTGAAAATGCAAACATTTAAATTAGATCCTGGTTGACGAGCACTGCCTAGAAAGAAAAAAGTATTTAGCTCCCAGTCTATTTTTATGCCTATTAGCAGTACACCATCATTAATCTTTACCACCCTTGACCTAGTGTGAAGATGGCGCCAATTATACAGAAGCGACTATGTTTAAGGTCACGATAAGCTGATGAAGATAAAAGTTAGATGTTACGATTTGATGATTAAAAAAACAGCTTGGATGGAAACGTACGAGCGGCACAACGTGCGTGCTTCATCCCTCCTGCTTGGTTTTTAATTCGACTACGTCTGTTTCTCCATGTGCGTCTGTGTTCGCTGTTAACCCTAAACAAACGTGCCAACTTAAACTGGCCCTTTTCCAACTGCTCTGGATCTCATAGGGACCGTCTTCAATCCCGTGACACCTAAACAGGACCTTCCCAACAACCTATCATTTCTTATAATAATCCTGTCAACCTCTTTACCCCAACTTGTCCCATTCCTCTCATCCTCCTTCCAGCCAACCCACCCACATTTTGACCTCACCCCTTTCCCTCCATCTCTTAGCCTCTCCATTTCCTTTGCCGCCTCCCTCTTCTTTTCCCTCCCCAACCCGGCGCATCCCCCTCCCCTTGTTTCAGAGGCTGTCTGCTATATGATGAAGTGCACATATTGAGAGACTCTGGTTCCCATCTTCACTTCCCTTTATCTCCCCCGTTTGGAGTGTCAGTGTTATTAATGCAGGCCCAGGGTCCACAAAGGGGAGAGAGACTCCGAGACAGAGGGAGAGAATGAGAGAGAGAGGGAAGAAGAAGGAGTGGAGGGAGACATAGAGGTGGCACATGGACTTCCAGCAGCAGTAAATACACAAGTAGGAGTAGGAGAGAAGGAAGAGGTGTTTCACAGTGTGATTTATTACATGGGTTTCATTAGGCAGCACACAAAAGGTCAGGGAACCTTAAGGTGGGCCTTGGCGAATGATGGAAAATGCAAACAAGCATAAGTATTCTTAGATGCAATTAACTTTTTCCCT
The DNA here is from genome assembly GCA_025331565.1 of Holacanthus passer. NCBI lineage: Eukaryota > Metazoa > Chordata > Actinopteri > Pomacanthidae > Holacanthus > Holacanthus passer. The sequence goes on along the minus strand of JAFREQ010000011.1, from coordinate 16,807,224 downwards.
CCTCTCTCTTTTCCTCTGTCTCACTCCTCAGCCTGGCTGCTGCACGTTTCTCTGACTCGGGCTGTCAGCTCCCCGACACTTATTAGGCTGTAATCTTACAGTTCTTGATTTCTCTTTTTTTCCCCCAATTCCTTCCTTTCTCTATCTCCCTCTCAATGACTCGGCTTGGCAATGTGAACTGACCTGTGCTTTGGTGTGGAATATTTTTCTCATGCTAATTTGCAGGCAAAATCAGAAGCTGTCCGTTCTTTTAACTCAACAAGAGCAATTTCACAATGCCAGTAAAGTCTCTTGTGAAGCGCAACTTGTACATTTGCCACATTCACATGCTATTACGACATTTTCGAGCGCAAGTTTGCATTTCCACTGAAATCTCACAGGCTCTGATTGTTTTCAAAGATATATTCGAGAGTACTCTCTAACAGTGGGTTCATGTTTAAGTAGACTTCAGTTGTTCATATAATTAAACATCAAAAATACTTTCTTTTGCATGAGGAACAGAAACAGAAGTACTTCTACTTATAATATTTCAGTTAATGTCTGATGAAGAGTACATGTACCCGTCTTGAAAACGACTGAAGAACTTACATCGACCTCTTGGATTTTTATTTTAATGAGTCACCTATAATTTAGTGTTGGTGAAGTTTTGGTTCCTTTTAACTAAACTTGCGTGTAGAATAAAAATATACTCACCAGGTGACCATGTGAAATGAATACACACAAAATTTTAAACGGTTTAAAGTAATGCGGATTGTTCTTTACAATTTCATGGCATTTTTTTTCCAACGACCACATTCATGTTGACTCACCCAGAAATAAGGAGAGGCCCATAGTCACTCCAGCAGCACCGAGTTGAATTCCTTTGTAGTGACTTAAGTTTTAAACTAGTATACGGTCAATGTGCTGAGATCTTGAATTTGGGAATGTAAGATGGAGTCACTGTCCCATCCTCCCTGGAGGCTGAGTAACAAGTTAAAGGCCTCATAATGAGTTAACTGGAGAAGTTGCATGTCTGCACAAAGAGGATGAAACAACCACAGGGCAGTAAACATCCTGGAGGACATGCACTGGTGCTATAATAACTCAGACTGGTGTTAAATATTTGGACACTTTATTCAGTAACCAGGTGTTTATGGTGCACATGTAGGGCAAATCAAGATTTCAAGGTCGTCACGTTTCATTTCAGGGCGGTTTATAGTGCGCTTGTCATTTTATGTTGACAATTCAGTCGGTGAGGACAGGATGGTTTACGACCAGTTATGATCGAGAAATGAAATTGAGCGGTTTTGGCAAAGCAGTGGAAGCAGTCGTGATGGCACCAGATAATTTGTCCAAGAGGCAGCGCAGAGAATTTTAAGTCCACCAAATGTTGGACAGTTGAAATCATAAATGACAACTACTGATTGATCCCCTCGATGATAACACAGAGGTTAGACCAAAGACTTTGCTTTATTCAAGTGTCGAAATAAACACTTTGTTTGATGAAAAATAAACTAGGGTTGACATATACAATCATCCATCCATCCCAGCCCTGCTCAGATTTACAATGTCCAATATCCAACGTACAATATACAGTCTGTAGCAAAGATGTGGAGGTTGGGCTGGTGGATTCTGGCATATAGCTCCTCAGAGGTTTTTATTAACAGTAACCATAATCTTTCCATGAAGTGTTTTAGTTGTCTAACCTTAACCATAGCTTTGACATAATCATGATCTTAACCATACCACTGAAGCCATGCACAAATATTGCAAAAGGCCAGAATAAACCTCGGCACTGGATATAAAATAATTGTCAGTGAAAATATCCCTAGGTTTTTACAGAATCCGCCAACATCAACAGAGAGAGGGTTTGCAGTTAGTGTTCTTCATATATGTCCTTGTTTCATCCAGACCATATATTCAAATTTAAGGCCACATTTGAGTACATTTCAAAATCAGACTGGTCCTGCAGAAACACGCACTACATGCATTTATTTAAGTATCGTGGAAGCTGAATGTTTTATATGCCTTCAATGCACATTTTCACCCGAGCCATCACGTTGTCAAAGTCAATTCCAGCTGTGCCATGAATTTCCACGAGGCATGACTTTGGTTGTGATTTATTGGCTGCTATGGCAACTCCTGTGTTAATCAGGGGGCTAATCACTGACGTGTTATCTATGTTCACTCTTTTGTGGAAAAAGTGAAGCTGTAACTGTTGCATAAAAAGCTGTAACACCCTTGGCAGCATTTACTGTTATTGTGGGTAATTAATGATGCTGATGGAAGCTGCACTTCAAACCTATCGATTACTGTCTGGAGAACATTATGATGCAAGTTTCCAGAGAGGTTTGATATGAATCAGGGCGGAAGAAGTCGAGATACCTGTGATGAAAATTTGTCCAGCCAAACAGAAGGCTACAGGGGACATTATGGGGTTTCGGGGGGGATTTTATGAATTTTGTCAGTAAACATCAGTCCCATTTCTGCCACTTGTCTCCTTGCATAGATAGTTTGCTTTGCATTAAAGAAGCAATAGCCACTTAAAACTGTAACACGTTAATGAAAAACATGAATTTGAATAGGTGAAATTATACAAAGGTTACTAAACATCTGAACAACAAAAAATGCAAAATTATAGACATCCAGATTATTGAAATTCCTTCATTCATGACACAAGTACTGGGAGTGCACTGGTTTCCCACCGATCGAGGACCAACTACCCCTAAAATGCACTCTGCTGGACTCCACACTGCGGAAAGCCTGCAGGTTTACCGGGTTATTGATGGTCTTAAATGTCCTGCTGTGAGGCTCCTCTCTGCAAGCAGATGCTGTGGTAACCGCTAACTGGCCGCTTAGATGAACATTTGTGCTAGGCAGCCTCCAAAGCACCGCACTGATATCATAACACCACCTGTTCTCTCCAGATCCTCAAGAAGCAGAGCGGGTCTGTCTGTCGTACCCTCACTCGTCTCTCGCTCCTCCACGCCGACAACTCCAACCCTCCGTTTCCCTCTCTGTGCTTTTGTTTCTAATGTTCTGTCTTAATTTGTTTGACACTCTCTTAGAGCAAAAATACACAAATAAGTGAAAGAGTCGCAGGGGAGGTGATATCCCTACATTTGTTGTATCAAAGTCTGGCTGTGGGGCAAAAGTTCTTTGTCATGATCAGCCTCATCTCTGATGCTCAGAAAATGGATCTGCTCAAGTTATTCTTCTTCTGTTGTTTTTGGCAATTATCAAACAGCTTCAGGAGCCTTATTGCCAAACTCAGATTTGCATGTGGCCCAGAAAAAACAACGACTTGTGATCTGGCCAACAGTGACGCACATACGTGGTAAAAAAATTTAATACAGAGACGCGACACTCGAAGTATTAATGCAGCCATTATTGCTGTGTGGGGGAGCAGTTGCCAGATAAAAACTGCTACAGTGTACGATATGCACACACACTCACGCCTTCATAATACTGCACATATGGTCATAACACATATTACACACACAAGAGGTATCAACTTAAAAGGAACAAACAGCACATATACACACACACTCTTTGTTTTAATTTACGCCTCTTAGTTAAAAACTGCAAAGCAGATGTGTTGTCTTGACAGCATATCATAAGCAAGTGTGTTTACTGTAAACAGCTGCTTTTAACTTGCTGTGATATTTAAGTGTGAATTATCGAGGACAAAAATAAAAGTATGTACAAAAGTTGCAGTTGCACACTCCATAGAGTTTATGTCAAACAACACTGAAGGAACAAAGTGTTGTAGCCACTGTTTTGGAGGTGGCCACGAATCAATAGCTTTCAGTTCTCCCTCATTCAGTTTTGATGCGACATTGGATGTAGTTACAGCATTTTTTTTACTTTCTTGCTGCACAGCTTTGTCACCATGCCGTGCAAAATAAACAGTAAAACACTGACAGGTCTTGAACACAAGTGGTTTGTTTGGATTAACACATTATTATTTTCATTTGGGACTAAGATACAGAAATATTCTTCTGTATTTAGCTGTTAATCACAAATTATGGGTCAGAAGAGACGCTGACGCTGACGGCATGTCATCCTTTGTAATCACTTTAGTTACTAGTCTGTGTGAACAATAGCCTCAGACATTTTGCTGTGTGAAATAACACATTAAACTATAACATTACTGTCCTCCAGCCTCATGTCAAGCCATGTCTTTTTTTTTTTTTTTTGCTAATGTCCCATTTCTCTCTGAAAGCTAGTTATTGTCTTGTGATGGTTGTCAGATTTACACCGCTTGCATCTATCTAGTCATTAGACACAATGGAGAGAGAGAAAAGCATTCGAACACAAAATGTGCATTTTTAGTACCTCAAGTCGAAGGAGAAATTTAAAAACTGAAACACCAAAGTTTTAAAAGTTCTTTGAATAATAGTTATTGTCCCTACTCTTAAATCAAAATGCCAAAGATTGTGGGTTTTTTTCTGTTGTTTACTCCAGTGTAAAAGGGATATTAAAAGGTCGCTGTTTAAAATCTGGTACATGAAAATCGCTGAAAAGAAATTCACAGCATCTTTTATTGGTGCAGTTTTTGTTTAAAAGTGACTGGTTAAACATGATCTTCCTCACTGTACAGTAGGTGTATGAATATCTGTGCTTATCTGTGCCTGTGTGGCGGCGGCAGCGACTTGTCAGCGATAGGGCGACAGATGGGAGTGTGTCCATCTGCGTTCTTGCAAATGCGCAAATGCAGCGTGTGTGTGTTTTGTGTTTGAAGCGGTGCAGTGAAGTGCTAGGTGACCTTTCAGGTGGTGTAGAGGTGGCATCACTGTGACAGTGTGACAGAGCGGGCCTCAGCCTTCCTGTAATGGATGAGCACTCTCAAGGTGAACACCTCTCCTTCCTCTCTTTTCTCTTCCCCCTTCATCCCACGTGTCCTCTTTTCCACTGAGACTTGCAGCGTGTGGCCCATCTCCTTTGGTTGTTTTTGACCCAGTGTGTGTGTGTGTGTGTGTGTGTGTGAGTGATGATTCCTGTTTCTTTCCTGCTTTTGCTATCATGTTTTGTATTTTTACTGCACAGCTGCTGTGTGCACTATAAAGAGACAAGTCTTATCCCCCCCAAAAAAAATCACATTATCAGGTAACTTGAAATTAATTCATTCGAAACTCACACTTCGACCCGTCATGTGATTGCTTCATTTTCAGTTACACTACACTACCATCTATCCTGTTATATCTCATTGAGCTTATTCTGTCAATTGAATTTCTGTAGTGTTCCAACAGTCTAGCTGACACTGCCCTTTCAAAGAGGGGATATATGATAATGATGTTGAAAAGGCACACACTAATCCCTCAGAGAGCGAAGGTGGGGATGGGGGCATGAGGGGGTGTACAATCTGTTCGTGTTATTGATCTAAGCTGAAGGGGACACGCATGACAGGTCACAGCAACATACTTGCATGATATTGATGGGTGGGCAAGCAGCCGGCCACCCACATCTCTGAGAAATGGACCCTGCTGTTCGCCCTTCAGACCGAGCAGACTGTGGGAGACTGTGCTCTTCAGCGGCAGCGGGCAGTTTGGATAAAAGGTACGATGACCGGCAGTATTTCTCGATGTCACCTCACATATGCAAAGAAACTCTGACTGAAACAGTTTGACAGATTTCAACCCAGTTTCTAAGCTTCATTACATCTATCGACGCTCAGCTGAGATCTAGCGTAACTGAAGAGAAAGTGGATTTTTTTTTTGCTGAATATTTTCACTTGTTTACAGGTCAGAACTACCTGTAAACAAGACTCACGTCCAAGTCAGTTGCAAAAATATGTAGTCAAACCAAAGCTGAGAGTATCACAGGTAAGAATGAAGTCAAGAGCAAATCGAGTCCAAAACCAACTAAAGTAATAATTTGCAAACTGTATGTATTTTGATTCATCAATGCATAAAAGATTGCAAGTCATTATAAAAGTCTATATACGTTTAAACTAGGAATGTATCGATCCAGTGTTTTCTTTCCTGATACCTCAATTCAGACTATCTTCCAGTACAGAGTATCCAGCACCAAAGCCCTCTTTGTCCCATATTTAACAGGATTAGGTCAAAATCTAGTATAAGTATAACTGGACTGTGTATGTGCTAAAATTGTGGCCATATTGTTTCATGGATAGTCAGTGGTAGCGTCTATAAAGTTATTATCTGGATATTAAATGTTCATCTGCAATTTTCTGATGTTTCCCTGTAATATTTGTTCTTAAAGTGTTAAGCTCTGTTGGAGTCCAAATTTTTCTAAATGCAGTTGCAAGAACAATGGTTTGCACTCAAATCTTAAGATGTTTGATGTAAAAGAGGATTTCTAATAAAGCAGAAGAGGAAAAATCAGGAAGCCAGATAAATGGGAGGGGGGATGGAAGGGATTTTTGACTGAGCTGACCTGGTGGTTCGCTCAGTCCAGCTGTGTGGTTCGGCACAAAAAGACCATCATAAAGGCTTTATGTCACTTCAGCTCCGCGGCTACAACACATCACTCAAAAGGTAATTGAATATGCCGCAGCCTCGCCTTAATTGCCCAATATGTTACTGTAAACAAGTCTAACGAGATTAACATTTACACACACTGATATGAGAAATGCGTTATACATATGTGCTCTGCAGTCATTGAGCTAATTGTCAGATCATTAAACGTTAATGACATGATTAGGGCAACGCTGTAGCTGGTTCAGCACAGCACACAAGGCCTCGCCCTGAACTGGGAAACAGCAGAGCGATTCAAAGAAGATTGCATTTGTGACAAACACCATTCCCGACTCATCCATCATGCTTGCCAAACTTAGACATTCATTATAAAGTTTGCCGATGGATGCAGCCCGTTCTGCTCGGCCATTCATTTTTTAGACCCTCTCTCTCTCCCTCTCTTTCCATCCCTTCTTTCCATCTCCATCTTTTTACCTCTCACTCTCCCGTTTTGCGTTCTCTCCATGTGTGTGTGTGAATGAGTTTCTCTCGTTCCTTCTCTCCTACTGCGGACTGAAAGATGCTGAGCAGCAGTGTAACAAAGGAGGCATTGCATTAATTAAATGCAGCAATTTGCTTTCCTCTCCTTTTTGTTGTGCGAACAGCGCCGCTAAGATTGATGAGGCACTGTCTGATACACAAGAAGCCCACTACATCTATATCTCAGGCTGATTGTGATGGAACGCCCACTGAATGGCCAGTATGAATTAAGATGTCAACTTTTATATTATAAGCCGTGCTGCGCTGTTTATTCATATTTTATTTCATTTATGAATGTTTTTCCCTCTTTTACATGTAAGCACATTTGTTTTGCCGAGCAGCAGTCACGCTAATAGTGGCTTTGCGAGCGGTGCAATAGTGCAAGTGTTTCCAAGCAGAAATCAGAAGGGAGGAGAACGAAGAGGAGAAGGATTGGAGACAGAACAAATCAGTTAAAAATGTGTCCATCTCCAAAATCTGAGCATTCTGTTCTGTCTGTCTTGTTTATTCTTTAAACCTTATTCGTTAGGAAAATGTGACACAGCTTCTTGCTGCAAACGTTTCTGCACGATGTTCATGCATCTTTGCAGACTCAGATGAAGAACAGCATGTTTGACATTAGAAGGACCGAAGGAGGATAAGGGGAGGAGAAATGGTGTTCAAACGCTAAAAACTTTCATGGAGGAGCAAAAGGAGCCCTTGAGGGTCATCTCATTATCATACAGCCCTGTATGGATTTCACATTGCAGGGCCGTAATGACCATTTAATGAAGGCTTTCATCAGCCATATTCATTACAGAATATTATTAAATGTTTCTGTTTTGGTATATGAATCCTACAGGGATTTATCTACAGGCACAGAGGGAATGTAAAGAGGGTCCACTTTGGTTTACAGAATAACCAAACCAACCCTGCATGTATACATATTAATATCAATATTTGAGAGTCTGAAAAGTTAAGAATAAGTTGAAACAGTGAAAAGTGTGTTTCACTCCCCTCTCCGTTTGATAGTTGCACACCCAACAGTCATCTCACAGTGTATCAAACGCTACCAACCACATCCTGGAGTTGCTTATCAATGCATGTAGGACACACTGAGCTGACCACATGGACAGAAGTTGGAGTACAGCACAGACACCGAGATGTGTTGATGTGGGGTGGGAATATGATAAAACTGAAGCTTTTCTGATGAGATAACATGTGTCATGACACGACTGGTGTGACTTTATGTATAAGCATCAGTATTTGCATCAAAGACTGTCGCCTACAAAGAGAAGTGAATTGTTGCCTCCTACAGAAAATGAATAGGGATGAACATCGCAAGGCACCAACGTGTCAAACATAGCTAAAGTTTGATCAGTTCAGGTAAGCCAGTGTCACGATAGCTAAGTAAAAAGATGACATTTCAGCTAACAGCAACCAAGAGCTTGTGGCTGTTGCTTCAAAACGATGAATGAAAGGAGCAGCCATGAACGCATCAAGGTGAGAAATAAAACTTCAGCAAAAACAAGACTATCAAGCAGAAATACCATTTTAAAATATGTTGACCAATTCCTTTTTTGGCATAAATACATAATATACATATTTCTGACAAGGATCCCTTATATGTACTTTTAAAAGAATTGTGGACAAGGTACTGAATGAGACATATTACACCTAAAAATGAACCTGTCAGTGCTCTCTGGTGGAAAATCTTTGAAAAGGCAACATCACTGTACTTCAAGCATTCATGTTGGTTAAATATAGCAGATGCAACAGCTACAGATGTGATTTTATCCATGTTCAAATAACTTTGCGAAGTGAGGATTAGCCCTCAGTTCCTACTATCCTCCAACTCACTGAAGTAACACTGTAGTCGAATGTAGTTGTCTCAGTTCCACCGAACACCCACCTCTTTCTCAGCAGTGCTGCGTCTCACCCTTTTGTTTCTTCGCTGCGTTCCTCTCCTCTCCCTCTCTCACCTCTGGCCTCCCCTTGGTGCCGCATTCTCTCGCCTCTTCACTCTAATTGATAGGAGCAGACTTAGTTAAGATGTCACCTGAACACATCCACAAGCCTCAGACATGGCGACAGCCCACCATCGACAGCCCGCCCCGTGCCACACACGGACTAACCGATGGTTAAATTGGTGTTGTAGGAGGGTCAGGAGTGCCTGCGGCCCTCAGGGAACATTTGACCCTTCCTGTCACACGCTTGCAAACTCGTACACACTCTCCGCACTTCAGGTGGTAAAGCCAAAGCCCCACGATCCATTTACTTCCACTGCAGCTCAATTAACACATGCAGCGCAGGTAATGCAGCCTTTCAAATATGCACATAATTACACATATGCACACGCGGCTCACTAGCAGCATGTATTGTGATTGGTAATTGCTTCTCTAGTTCTGACCCAGCTGTCATGATCAATGGGTATGACCAGGTGATTAGACCAGACAAGCATGCAAAGCCATTGATTAAAGACATCCATTCCATAGGATATAGATTTATGAGCCCCTCCACTGCACAATGAGTCAACCCAATGGGATTTCTTGTGTAAAGGTTACAAAAGGGTAGAGAATCTTCTCCTAAAGGATTTTCATTTCTAACAGGATAGAAGTGACCTTTTCAAGAAACTTTGTCAGAATAGTGAGAGATGCAGTAATTGCGGATCATGCATCTTTAAAATTCAGAGTATGGACTCCTTTGTTTGGTGGAAGGGTTAGGGTTAGGGGTCAGTCAAGACATACATACTTTGGTCTTCTACTTCTTCTTTCTTCAGATGGCCCGCTCATGTTTATCAGGATTGATTTTAAGAATCATTCTTTGAAAGTCAAAAAAAATAAAATTACTTTATATGTCTCTGTTACAAATAGACATAAAACTCACTTATTTGGAAAAGATGATTTTTAAGCATTTTCAAATAATGTATAGCTGAATTAGGTGGGATCAGTACTCTACAGTTGTTATTGCTGCATTGAGCAAATCAATAGGCAGTAATTGAATTGTTTTTGCTGTGTGTTTAGATGATACTTTAGTTGGAGGTTCATTAAAGTCTGTGTGTGTGTGTGTGTGTGTGTGTACAGTATGTACAGTAGATGGAACAGGCTCAATACGATGGGGATGTGACTTTATTACTTTGTCTTGTAGCCAGAGGACAAATTCATAAAAAAAAAAATGCAAGGTTGTGTTTTTTAAAGTAAGCCTTCCAAGATAGTCTTGCATGATATCCAGAACTTATTTAAAACATAAAACATGCATGCATACTTATAAAACAAAGTACACTTCCAAAGTATTTTTCAGTATATAACTTTTTTCATTATGTAAAATACATGTGTTAAGAAGGAAGTCTAAAAACATGCAACAAGCTGCAGGTTTCTAATTATTTCTTTACAGCTTCAGTTGATATTTCAGATTTATCCTCTGTCAGGATAAATTAGCTTTAAGACTTAAAGACAGTAGAACACCTTCAACTTGCACATTGGAAAAAAAAAAAAAAAAAGCACCACTCCCACTGTGCCACTGTCTCACTCGTACACCCTGGAGGATCTCACCTGTGAAATAACGTAGATGAGACATGAAGCATTAACCTTATTGCCAAGGAGGATAGGGAGAATTAAGAAAATGGAGAACAAAAAAGGTATTATAATCCATTCTATAGTTCTGGAGGAGGAAGGGGTTTCATTTATCTCATCTGCAGATACACATCCCAACAATACTTCTGTAGACAAAAACTGGCCACAAGCCTGGCCTGTTGTGCCAGTGTAAACAAAAAAAAAAAAGCAAGACATAGCACCTTCCCCCCTGCTGTTCACATGGTGATCAGCAAGTATATCTCTAGAAACTCGCTGTCAGGCAGAATGGATTGTACTTAATTTCCAATAAGGTGCTTAAGAGCGATCCCTAATCATGCCTTTAATTAGAATCCCTTGGTCATTAAGGGGAGATAATTCAGTGAAAAATAACTGCTCTCCGTGGGAGCAGCAAAGCGGCAGATGGACGAACGGTCTGCTCTGTACACAGGCCAGTTCCTCTCCTATGTCACAGAAGGCCCAACTACGCAGGTTAAAAAGGCTCCATGAATCTGCCTTTCACAAGACATTCGGCCGAAAATAGAATTATGTTGTGCAGTATCATTGTCGTGCGAGGAGACGTTCACAGATTTTACCTTTGACCTTCCTCCTATTGAAGTAGCCAGCAAAAGTTGTGAACCCCTTTAAACACATCCTGTGAGCTTGTGTGGACTCAAAAACTATAAGCAGACATTTTAAAGGCATGTTAAAGTTCCTTTTTAATATGAGCAATAAAATCTTACATTAGCATGCAATGTTGCCCAGTTTGCAAGAGTTTTGGTTATTGCACATGACAGATTTCTCTATTCTTCTCACTGATGTAAAGCGGCAGGATTGAGCGGAATAAAGGTGATTTGTTTTCTCTAAATTTGGTTGATGCCCTTGAAATCATAAATGTTTCACGTTATAGAGAAATAATTAGGATGTAAAGAGCAACTTCATTAAAAACAGCTGCAAATTCTGTTTTGCTGACCAGTGATTTAACCTCTCGTCCAGCTGCAGTGACGTAGCCGTTTCTGTACCGCAGGGTGTCTCGGGACAACAGGACATCATTGTTGGGTGTGGTTGCAGATGCAATAGTCCACTTTTGACAGCCTGACCACACCCATCAGTGATGCTGGGTGGGTTTGTGTTTGCAAACACACGGCATTCAAAAGTGGCCCCCGCCTCCCCGGCTAGAAGAGAGAGCAGTGGTGGTCGAGTGAGTTAGAGAGTGAGTGAAGAGAGCAAGCGGTGCTGGTGAGGACAAAGCAGCGATTCAGATGCTGTAGGTAAGTTGTTACTTTCTGAATGTTTCATGGCAGTTTTGTTCTGAAGCACAAATAAACACACTCACACTTCTGGTGCTGCATTGTGTGAACTCAGCTTAATCATGTCCACTCGTGTGTGTGTTCAAACAGACACAACAGGAGAGAGACAGAAAAGCAGGGGAAACACTGAAGCACATAAATACACAGCGATGTAACTCGGTCGGTGTGTGCGCTACGAGTCCCGACCTCACACCCTGCGCAGTGTTATTGACTGGAGACTACACACCCAAAGGTTGCAGCCCAGAAACATCCTGAACACAGCAAACCACACTGCCACACAGTTCTCACAATTGTCATAAGTCATAAGTGATGACTGAGAGGAATTACTTCTGTATGAGTCTACGCATTGTTTTTCAGGAAACTCCTGCACAGTATATCTTTACCACTGTCATCACTATGACTGGCAATGGGCTGTTTATTTGTGTCTGCGATCGCTCTGCAGTGTGGGTGTCGTGTGAAAGAAAACAGAAAGAAACTGAACGCTAGCTGGCAGTGGGTTCTTTGGTGCTTACCTCAAGTTAACATCGCCGGCTCGTTCAAGCACAGCGTTACAGCTAATGGACACATTACCAGGAGAGAAGTTTACTGCATCTAGTTTTATTGGAAGAACTGAATGACAAACCAGGTATCAAGCTGCACAAAGGTGGAGCGGGAGAGAGCTGAACAAACGGGCCTGATGTATAGACTCGGCCCGCTGGTCGGCACGGGGGCCCGCAAATCAGATGATGAAACTAGAGGGGTCAAAAGGAAACACCAAAATAAAACAGGATGTAACAACAGGCCAATGAGTGGTCAACGCTGTTTGTCAAAGGTGTTCTTGCTCAAGTGGTTTTACATCTGTAAATATACTGCACTCTTCATATACAACTTCATTTCCATATCCGTCTGTACATATCTATGTACTTGTGTCTATCTGTAATATTCTACTTGCACACCAGCTATGCAGTATTTACCCCACTTGCACTATCCATTCCTTGTTTTCTTAGTGTCTTTGTTTTTCTACTGTGCCTTGCATGTTTGCACCAGGGTCTTAGAGAAACTGCATTTCAGTCACATCTATGTCCTGTACATATGGCGAAATTGACAAAAAGTTGACTTTGACTTTGAAGACAAGTACAAAAACAGATGTATGGTTTTCTCTCTTGGTCCAACAGCAGCTCAAAGACGATGACCCCAGTGCTGCTATGCATGAGAATACACCTGCCCTCCATCATGTGAACCTATGACCTATGAATATGAGCCGACAAACTCAACACCCAGTGACAAGGATGCTGAACATGCCATTTGAGAGATAACAGGGAGCCGTTGCAGTTAGTGCAAGATCGGTAGCAGGAACACAGGGAATAAAATCTAAAATGCAGACACCAAGTATTTATGGACAAAATCAAAAAACTTCCAGGTGGTCAGACAGGCAAGGTTTAAAACCAAGTAAGGCAAACAAATCCAAATGGGAGCTGGCAAGAATCAAAAGTCCACAAGCAGATGAGGTCCAGGAAGCAAAGACTCCTCAACACAAGGAGATTAAATGGAATAAACACTAGAAAGGGCTGGAACGCTTGACTCAAGGTGTAAAGACAAAGTGGCAGAGGAGTGAACACACAGACTAAATACACCAGGAGAGGAGGATAACAGATGAAACTAATCAACAGTCCTAAAGGCAGGAAAACACACAAAGCCTGGATGTAAAGTAACAAAACACAGCTGAGGCAATACTCTTTCAAAATAAAACAAGAAACCATGTCAAGAATAAACTCATAGAGGATAGATGGACCTTTTTTCAATTATTATTTTCCTTTGTTCAAACCACAGCGGAAAAGTTTAGTTTTGCATGTTTTGAGGTCCACACACTATTTCACATGGCTTTTTCAGTCACATGAACCCCACAATACTATTTTTAGTGCATTAAGTCTTAGTAGCAGCTCAGGGACTTTGGCATCATGGGAAACAAATCCAGCAGGAGGTCGTGCAGCTCTCAAACATTTTCCTGCCCGCTATAAAAAATATTTCTTAGCGTGGTGCATTTACAACTTCCAGTCTAGAAGAATGTTTGGAACAAGTCAGTGATGTTCCAGTGTGCGCCCTGTGTTATTTTTGTGTTATGTATTATCTCTATCACTCGGGTGTCACTTGTTTTCTCTGTTGCGTTGTGCGTGTTTGTCTTGTTTGTGTGCGCCTGAGATTCAATCTGTGCACGCGTGTGTGTGTATGTGGATATATAGTGGCGTTTGATTAATAATCTCCTTTCGTTACAGTAATCAGGTCTGGGATCGGCAGCGGTGGCAGGATGACTTAGAACTCGGGGCCTCGCCTCATTAACTCTCTGTGTCCGACGAGCGACACGCTCGCAACAAATTGGAATTGCCTGACTCAGACTCTTCAGGCTCTTCTGCAGTGAGTCCAGTGAAAGAAAAGATTCTATCCCTTCCTCTCTAATCTTCTTTCTCACGATCGCACCTGAGATCGAATAACCTGACTCCTTTTCCTAAGAAAGCTTTTAACATGGTGCATCGTGCGCAGTGATTTGCAGTCCTTCTCCTACTACTTTATCAATATGTATGTGTTTAAAAACTGACCCCTTTTGTTCCACACTGTTAACTCAAAGTTTCTTTTGCTCTGCTCCTGTATTTATTGCTCTCAATTCATCTTCTAATATATCAGCTACTAAATATATTCTCTTCTTTACTGCGAATGGTCTCCTGCCTCCAATAACCCACTGACAGTTACTCACTTTGAACCGAAAGGATGAAAACAAATGTGCCTTGTGAATAAAAAAAAAAAAATAGAAAGCACCTCTGGTAAATAAGCTGCGTAGCTGTAACTGACTGGAAATCTGGCCTCTAGCAGAGTGTTTGTGAACACATTAGGCATCGCTAACTCCCACTTGTACATTTGAAGTGAGATGTTTTCCTGAAGCTTGACCCATGTTTACTGCAAATTCAAAGAGCTGTGGAGAAGAAGGATGTAACGAGAGCGTGTGATCAGTTACTGTATATTTCTGCATATGAAATATTTGTGCACTCCTGTATGTGTTGGCGTGTGCCCATGCGGTTTCAAATTCACACGTTTTAAGATACCTCGAGTGCCTGAGGCTTAAATAATGACCTGCTGTCATCTCCATGCCCTCTCAATCCCCACTCTTAATCAGCCCCCTCCATGTGCAGTCGTACAATTTAATTAGCTGCCCACCAACATTATTATTAAAAGTAATCACAAACGCCCCTGCGCGATTCTGATCACATCCTGCGGTTCATTTTATTTTGCTTTGGTGAAACTGGTAGTTTTAGAGTCAATGAATTTTCATTTAGGGAACAAAACTAAAAAAGCAAACATTTTGCTGCAAACTGTCCGTGTGTCGTAAAGTCATATCACTCATGCTGGTGTGATGAGAACAGATAAAAAAAAAAATAAAGTGGCCCCTTTGGAAACTTACATCCAATAATAATGAGTGAATACAAAAAGATTTTTAGTCATCGTCAACATTCCTGGAAGCATCCAGAGCAGACAGCCGCTTAGACAACTCAATGTTAGGATCCCTGCTCTGCGTCCCTGTGTTGGCGCTAAATAACCCCCATATTTCCCCGTGTGGCTGACACTAATGGGAACCACGCTGCGTCGCACAACTCACCGCCCTGCCTGTGTGCGCTCAATGATGCTCAACCTTCTGATTGGGTTTGGTGACTGAGGTCATCTTTTTTCGCGCTGACCACAAGTTGTGAAGCAAAACTTCAATAACCCGCTGGGCTAATGCAATTAGCAGCCAACAACCATATAACTTACACAAGCAATGAGTCATGCCCGGAGGGAATGAGCGCCGTTTGGGTCTGTGCGTTATAAACAATGAGGTCTTCACAAAAGGGGAATAGGGAAGGAGGGGCGGGAGGGAGAGTAATGTTATAATGCAGCCTCGGTGTTATCAAGTCATCAGAGTGAGGTTGGGGTGAGAGAGAGAGAAAGGTGAACAGTGTGCTATCAGCCTGGCAGAGGATGTTATCTCAGAGGAATTTTGTCAGTTTTGCCCTCACTATCTATATCTGATGAACATAGTTATGAAGTGTTCACGCTGCCAGAGATATGGCACCAGTAAAAGTGTTTTTTCCTGCCACGCAAGCATAACTGGCAGATAAAGAGCTCTGGAATCGTATGGATTTCCTGTTTGAGGAAGAATTATGACCATTTTTTTGTTGCATAGATGATTCACCAATGGCTGGACCACAGATATGTAAAGGGGGGGCAAAGGGAGGCAAGCAAATCAATGCACTGCAATCTACAATGAGATAAGAAATTATCCATTTTAAATAGTAAAAATCAATATTTGGTGGTCGATGATGATACTGTGATGGGCCGTCACAAATAAATCAATGCATGGGAAACACTGTATTATAATAATATCCAGCACAGGTACATATTTATACAATCTTTCATATGAATTTTTCCAACAGTTCAACACATCTTGAAATGTTATGTTGGTGAGGTGTTTGTACCTAAAAGCAGATTTTTGTTTTACATTACATGAGAGTACTGTGTTCTGTTTGATGGCAATACAGGCTGTGAATCCTGAAGCACTTAACATTTGTGTGGTGAGTGTTTTACTCTCTCTTCACCCATTAAACGGCAAAACACAAACATATATTAGAATTTAAGGAAACCGTGACTCAAAGCAGCGGCTTTTTAACACAAAACCTCCAGGACGTACATCGTCTCGTCTCTCGTTGCAGTTTGACCTTCAACCTGATCACAATCAGCACCTGATGTAATTAATGAGGTGATTAATTGCTGCATTGATCCATTGATCAATCAAACGGCTCCCTGGAAGCAATTGAAATCCTACGCCCAGTGTAATTACTGGGAATATTAAGAGTTTAATTGGATCCTGGGTCAATTTTGGTGAAAATTTGTTTCTAATTCTTAGCGTGTTTGTGTGAACTTTTGTCATCATTGTAGTGGTAAAAATAAAACGTGGCTGTGGCTCGGGGAGGTAGAGCAGCCATCCACCACTTGGGAAGGTTGGTGGTTCGATCCCTGCCCCTGCAGTCTACATGTCGAAGTGTACTTGGGCAAGATATTGAAGCCCAAATTGCTCCCGATGGCTGTTCCATTGGTGTATGAATGTGTGTGCATTGTTAATATAAATGCATTTACCTGTCTAAAAGTAATACTACCATAAATTTAAATAACTGCAGAGTATTGGTGAAAATTTGCGGTGTGTTTGTGTGAACTTTTGTCGTCTTTGTAGTTGTGAAAATAAAAGCAACAGTACCACAAATTTAAATAACTGCAAAAGTGTGTGAATAAATTCTTTCAATGCATTTGATTTGAATGAATGAATTTAATTTTAAATATTGTACAAAAAAGTGGGGATACAATCGCAAATCGGATTGTTTAGAAAAGTTGACTTTTTTTTTCTTTTTTCTCAGTCGGCAGAGCATCAGACTTATAATCTGAGGGTCCATGGTTCAAGTCCTTGTTTGGGCATCAACTTTAAAGAACTTCCCAGTTTGCACAAATACAGTACATCTGTCTATCTAACAAGCTATCATCTTTGAAAATGTCCCCATTGTGGGACTAATAAAGGAATATCTTATCTTTTTGTTTAACCTACAAGCACCTCAATCATTGGAATGACCGTTACCATATTAACATAGGGGTCAAAACAAATCCCAACCACAGTCTTTTAGCTGAGCATTATGGAGTCAACATTTATCTAATAATATCTGCTTTTGTTGAGTTCACACCGGCCACAAAGGTTTTGTCAGATTACTCCCCACTTTATATCAAAGGAGTTTCCAAAAGAAGAGGCCAGTGTAGCCTTGGTTCATTTTGCTCTTCTAGTCTTCTAAGGATTGGTAATACTGGTCATGTTTTCTAACAATCAGAACTTGATTGTCTGATAACACAGACAGTGGTTACAAGGACTCCTGTCAGAGAGCAAAGTCACAGTGAGAGGCAGAGTATGAGGGATAAAGTGTGTGACAGTGAAGACATGATGGGAAAACACAGGTAGTGAAAACACAAAGGGAGACAGAGAGGTGAAATGAGGTAGTGGTAGTGGCAGCTTGTAGCTCGGGAAGGTGACCCTGAGATACAAGCAGGGCTGTTCATTTAGGCAGGCAGGGAGCAGAGCGGTGACAGCCAGCACCAGAGTAGTCCTGGACCCCTGGAGAGAAGCACTGTAGCAGATGGAATAAGAGAATTTAGATTAAACAATCCCACACTGCACAATGTCACCACGTTGATCCTGTTCTCTTATTAGAGGTGATGTTAGACTCTAGTACCTGAAGGATTTGGTAGGAAAGAATTGAGTTCCTCTGATATGCAGCCCTTTGTATACAAAACTCAGGTTTATTTTTAGGGTAGCTAAAGACTGAAAACTGTGTTTAAAGATGATGCAATTAAAATATTTGAATTAGCATTTTGCATTTCATTGATTAATCAATTAGTTGTTTAGTCTAAAGAAATTTAGATAATAGCAAAAAGAACCCATTGTAATTCCCCATAGTCCAAGGTGATGTCTTCAATTTGTTGCTCTTTCCAAATCAAAATCCCAAATTCAATTCACAATAATATGTAAAACAGAGGGGAAAAAAGCAAATCTTCACATTTGAGAGTCTGAAATCAAAGAGAGTTTGCTTTTTTTGAGAACTGACAAACGTTTAATCAATTATTAAAACTATTAATATACGTATTTTCTGATGAGTTGAATAGTCCTTTCAGCACAATTTATTCTTGTTGTAAAATATAACCTTTAGCTGTGCATTTGATTTTGTATAACTTCCTTGAATTCCTGTGTTTCGGGATCACAAACATCCACTACTGGCTGCAGTCAATGAACACAACATGATCAGCTTTTCTGTTGGGAATGCAACTGAAGAAGCGCAACCTCTTTCTCGAAAAGTTGCCGTCACAAACTGAAACTGTTTCAAGAAGACAGTCAACAATGTCTTCCCACATGTTACTGAAGCCATGATCCAATGTTGTCTTCCACATTTTGTAAAACGTGTGCATGCAATTTTCTTTCCAGTGTGTGCATACACACAGAACATGCTACAGTGCAGATCACAGATTACACAAGAGTTCGGTTATTTCAGATGTTCGGCCAGGAAGTCATACAAGCATCGCAGTCAACAATGACCCCATGTGAAATCCATGAAAAAGAAGCGGAGTAACAAAGACAGAGTGAGATCAGACTGAGTGTGGACGGAGTCGGCCAAACTCATCATTATTGGGTAACTGGACTTCTAATTTTTCCACCTCAGTTTCATTCTCCATTTCAAGGGCACACTGGCTGCTCAGAGTGTGATTGCAGTGCGGCGGCACCAGTGATGCTCCCTCCATTGTGGTTGGACGGCCAGCTGCCTGATGTATTATATCTTCTGATTACCACCCACCACACACACTGATAAGATACCAGCTGGAACAGGACAGGGGCCAGAGTGCCAACACTCAGCCTGTATGTCGTTTGTAAGTCAGTATCAGCATGCCTGTGCATATGAGCGTGTTTGTCTGGCTACTCAAACATCAGCACGCCTGAATCTATTAGTGAAAACCACCTGACATCTGCACTTCACATCTGGGCGGTGTGAAAAAGAGGAAAATACAAAGACAGTGTTACTCTCACACACACACACAGATGTGCTCATGCAAACAGCCATGAAACACAGATACATTTTAAACTCTTCCTTCTTGTCAAATGCACCAAAATAAATACATTTCTTGTAAATTTTGTCCTCAGTCTTGACAACAACATGAAAGTACATTAGTGAATGTTAATTGAAAAATATTATACAAATAGTTAAAACGCTCTTTGTCATGTATAATATTTAATTTTTTTTTCTTTCCACGTGATTTAAAACTATTATATTAAGAACTTTTTAATTGAGATATTTTTGATATATTTGATGTACTACTGTCCCTGTGCTCCAGCGTTTCACGATTGATGTACTTGGGGGTTCGGATAGTTGGATCAGCCTATTGGTATTAGAGCTAGACCGATAAATTGACGAGGCTGATACGTTGGTCAATATCAGCATAGGTATCATGTATATGTCTACCAATAGATATTAAGAAATTGCATTACAGAAAGGCTAGTTTGAAGGTAATTGAGAAACAATGTGAGATCAATGACAAGTTTTCACCTGTAAAATGTTTAATACAAGCCTTTATCACATCATAAGGGATCTGTATCAAAATTATGTATGTTATGTGTTAATAAAATGACAAATGATCTTCTGATATATCTTCATGTGATTTTCAAATATCAGTACCAGCCTCAAAAATCCAGTATCAGTCAGGCAAAAAAAAAAAAATCGAATGGGATTGAAATATCTGTTCGAATAAATTTGTTTGTAGTCAGTATGCAAGTGTCACTCTTCATCAGTTTCCACTTAAATGTAATGCGCATAAACATAATGATGCTCCTTCCAAATAAAACATATAACTGATGTATAAGTGCATTTAATTATTAGAAATATATTTTTAAAGAGGTCTAACTGTATGACAAACAATCTGAACCCTAAATTTAGCTTTGTTACTTTGGTTGTCTTGTCAACACACAGTGAAATGATAAAACTTGCTAACTTAACAAAAAGCACAAAGGGACGACTGGCTGCTTTACGCGTGAGTTCGCCGCACGCTGGAAGTAACCAGATGGTCTCATCGTGGCCTCGCTGTTTGCTGTTGTTACAACTGCCCCGGCTGCTGAGATCATTTTGCTTTATTATCGCCATGGTCGTGCCTTCTCTTCACGACAGAGCCATTTTTCACCAAGACGCTCTCTTCTAACTAATTCATTTCCCTGAAACAGAATTTATCTCCCATTACTCTGCACATACTGAAACACAATCATATTTTCTCTCAATGAAAAAAGGGGGAAAAAAACAGCTTTTGTTGTCAGTGAATGTCTCATCTTTTTTTTCCCCTGATGATCACCTCTATATGTAAACTGTCTGAATTTATAATGTGGCACTGACGGATGCATTAATTTTCTCGGCCCCTTTGTCTGGTTCAATATTATGCATTTATCTAAGAGTGCTGCCTCTTCTTCTCACTAGTGTTACAAACCTCCTTTGGGAAAAAAAATTACTGTGCACAACTCACCTCTGACAATTTCACATAATGGCAGAAAATAGATGTACAGATGTTTAAACTCTCCCTTCAATCTGATGTTGATGTGACACTTGTCTGAAAGTCGCTCAAAGGTATTCTGCCTTTTTTCCCCACGGGAACATGAGAGCTGCTCTGCCACTGATGATGCACACAAAGCTCCCTGGAAGAGCAGGAACACACACACACTCACATGCATACATATACATCCATGCACATCAATGCAAAAAAACATTCACATGCAACAAGAACGCCACGCAGGTATAGATGGAGTTTTACATCAACAGCCCATAGCCAGTTTCTTTCCCCTCCTCTCGCTCCATCTTTCTTTCTGTCTTTCCCCTCATCTCCTCAACCTCCAGAGGGTTCCTCCTGATTCATTGGGTCTTGTCAACACGTGTCTCCTGAGGCCTCCCATGCACTGGGGCCCCTTCTCCAACTTCACTTGAGCTGGTAAATGGATACACATCCTCTTTTGCTAAACGGCTGAACTCATTGTGTTCTCGCTTTAACTTTCCAAAAGACAATCTATGACTGAAATGTTCACCTTTGTTTCTCTGTAACAATAGGTGAGTTCTGAAAGTATAAATAATTCATTTTGAACACCAGGCCTTTTCCTGTAGCTGTAGCTCATATGTGTCCTTCCTCCTGTCCCACAGTCAAATTTCAACTCCAAATTCAAATCCAAATCCAAATTTATTCTCATACCCAGGTCTGTGGTACGGAAATGACACTTTCTATGACAAGTGTTCACCACAAAAAAACCCTCTCCCGACCCAGTTCAGGTATGGAGTTATAGACCAATCTCCAATCCACCCATTTTTACTCCAAATCATTGAAAGAATTCTTACAGATCAACTCCTGGATTTCTTGGAATCTCTGAATAATCTTCCCCAATCTGGTCCTCACTTGATTAAAGTCGTGTCAGTGTTGGTGAAAGGTGGGATAAATTCTGAAGTTGGCATTAAAATATATATATATATATATATATATATATTTTAAATAATATTCCTGTAATATTCACACAAACAAAAACTGATTCACATTTTGTTGCTGATTTTTTCTAAAGTCGGTAAATAAATATTTGTGCAATATGTGGATGGAAACCTACAGACAGGTCACAAATAAAGGAAACACCTGAATAAATGCTGCGAGAAACATAAAGAGATGCTTCCATACAGGGCATGAGAGGTCACTGAATGGTTTGATGAAATGATGCGAATAATAAGCTACGGCCTTCGCAGTCACAAGGTCACCATCCAATTGAATACCTATGGGAGCATTTTTTATTTTGTCCCTCTTTTGTACTTTTATATACATGTAGTGCACACACAAAAAAGATCAAATATCTTAATTTCTGGCCCCTTCTGGCAGCAGCATCCATTGAACATCCACTGTGTCTCTCTGCCTTTGGTTGGTATTTATGATATTTGGGACACGAAGGAAAGAGAGAGAGAAAAGATCAAGCGTGATTTATCCGGTGTTGGACAGACAGTCAGTAAACTATACATGTTGAAGAGCATCAGGAGGTCACAGAGGGGAAGGTCACGACTGTATAAATACTGACACGGCAGTCCTGGACATGATTGGTGTGTGAAGAGCGGGGGATGTGATTGTTAATATGAGAAATGGTTTTAAAAACTGTGTTTACCTGTTTTTTTGTATACAGCATATTCCCATAGCTCTCAGTTCTTGCAATTTAAGAATACAGTGTTAACTTTTCTGCAAGGGGACCACAGAGGCTTTATATACTGTCACTAAGGCAGAGATTCCCAAACAGTTTCAGATCGAGACCCAAAAGAAAAAAAATGGCATCTCCCCCATAAGCTTCTGATAAAGAACACAACAAACCATGAATTCAAAATCCTTAAAAATGAACTGCACACTCCTATTGCGCTCCCTCCCTCCATCCCTGTATATTTAAAAGATGCAACCGCACAAAACAACCACTGTAGGGCGTGTAACCTTGTTGCATAAGTGAAACCTTAAGTCCGGAAAAGGCTGCACTAAGATATTAATGTTGTTTCTGTGACTTATGGGCAGCTGCAAAGCAATCTGGCATCAGGTTGCTGGTGTCAGACAACCTAATGATCTGACCTCAAACCTTGGACCGTCATGTGCGCAATGGAGAAAGAAACAGTGTTGGTTTCAGTATGAACTAGGTCAGTGTTTGACAGGTCATCATCACAGTATATAGAAGAGAGAAATCTACTGTATTATATGCATTTTATAAGTAATATGGTACTATGCATAAAGAGGATTAATGCAATTACTTTGGATGTGATAGTTCTGTCAATCAATTATATCGTCATATTAAATCTGAGTGTATTCGTTCATTTATTCATTGAATGAGTGTTGCGTGTGTGATCCTTTTCCTCAGGGTTAACTGAAATGGAAAAAGTCTGGAAAGAGGCCATAGCAATAATACACTGGGGCTCTGATTGGGGTTTTGCAATTCAGACACATCCACTGGGAAAAAAAAAAAATCCCAACAACCAAAATTGAAATGAATGCAATGTATAAGCGTCCTGCAAGCGATTTTTCCTCAAAGAGCTGCCAGCATTTCTTTGCCAGCAGCAAACTGGAAACCCCTGCCAATATAGCTTGTCCTGTTTCTGGTTTTATCGAAAATTAACCGTTTTTAATTTGTTTTTGTTGTGGGATCATTGCAAGGCCTTGCATTTTTTAAGTACTGTTCAACATTTAACATCTTTATATCCTTTGGCATCTGGCATCCAAACTGTACCCCCACCTCCCACTGTGTCCTCGCAGTCCTGTGGCTGTGAAGGTCAACCTGTCTCTCCCGACATACGAGGGCAAGAACCCAAAAGAACTGCAGGTGTGTGTGTGTGTGTGTGTGTGTGTGTGTGTGTGTGTGTGTGTGCACATGCCAAAACTTACATGGATGCACTTGTGGGTGCTGATGCATGTAGGTAGTAAATAATGATGCACGTGTCGACCCAGAACGGCAGCTTTACAAATCCTGTTGACCCCTGGGTCTGACAGGTTTGGGTGAACTAAAAAATATGATGGGTTCTGGAAGGTGGATCAAAAAGTGACAAAGCAGCATTCAGAGTAAGTGATTAATAACTTACAGAAACATTGTGAGCAATTTCCACCTTCTCTTCCCCTCTTTCTCTCTTTTCAGACACACAAACATCTTATCTTTTTATCTTTTTTATCATCAATTTGCAATTGTGGTTTTGGTCAATGCATGTGTTTAAGAATGTTGGGGCTTTTCCCTATGTGGTATCTGTAGATTTTGTTTGCTAACCCTTTTGTCAGAAAGAAGAAGCTGAGGCATTGTACAAATACAATGGCCAAAAGATACAGGTACAGATCAAACCTGAATCAGCATGCATGTGGTGGACCTGCTGCCCCACAGCTTAGCAAACCCACACAACATGGTCAGCCTTCAGTGTCAAGATTGATGAAGAACAAGGTGCCACTTGCAGTGAAATATAAACATAGAGAGATATAATAATTATGCACATATGATGCATCCCCGGTGAGGAGGTACTGGAAAGTATACATCCTGAACTTACATATTGTTGATAATGGCACAAAAGGCAATGAGTAAAGTGAACTGTGAGCCAACACGTACATCCAGTGAGTGTGATTTCAGTTCAAAATAAGTTAAATCCTGGAACTGTGGGTCCTTTTCTGCACAGTGCAGCCAAACACTAGGCTCATAACAGGTGAGGTGGGTGCACTGAATGAAGGGGCTGAGCTAATTAACAATAGACACATCCTAAACTTGACAAGGCGCCAGACAGAATGAAAACTAGATCCTGACCAATGCCAGATTTTTGAGGCTGATATCAGTGTACATTTTTAAGAATTCAAGATCCAATCTAAAAACATATCAACTGCTTTTTTTCCCCCCTTAATTTGTTACTAAGATATGATTTAAGTACTTTTTAAAATCATAGTCATTGTACATCCCTGGACTGTGACAATGCATGGACAATTTTTGTCATATTTGACATCATCAATATATCTGTAAAAAGACAATGTAGGCCGATAATATATTGATTTATTGGTCAGGCTCTAATCAATACTATGGATCTAAGCAAATATTGACAGCAGAGAAGGATGATACCAGTTCTTTTTAACCCAATATCACATCATACCAGTAACAAAATGCTGATGTTGATAATGAAATAAAAATGGGAAATTTTCTTGTATACATAAAAATAGTTTTTTTTTTCTCTGCTTACTTACTGGCAGTCAGAACCAGTCATCATTAGATACAGATCATTTTGTTCAACAATGTTCAACAAATATTCCGTACAGACAGGTAGCACATGGCAAAGTACATGACTTGTTATAAAGTAAGCATGTGGGATCCAGAAATGGTGAAAACAGTCCAGTGCACATCAGCCAACACAGTCTCTCTTTAGAGGAAATTGTTGTCCTTGCACAGGAGGTGCAGAATTGCCACAAGCAACTGAATGGTGTCTTAAATTAAATTAGCCTGGGAGAAGATAACACATTTGGTTAGCATGCTGCTCTGGTCCCAGGAGAGCCGATGCCCAATGAAACAAACAGTTCAGTGATACCAAGTGAAGAGACAAACAGCAATCTGCAGGGACAGACTGAATGGAGGAAGGGGACCCACCAACTCCAGCTACATAATACTGTCTGTGTCAGGATACACAAACAGCTTCATGTTGTATGTTAGATGACAATCATTTGATTAACAGCCATGTGTTTGTGTAATTAATAAGAGTGCAAAAACTGTTGGGAAGCATTTGGACTGGTTCTCGCGGTCATTACTTTTTAAAGCCATACACAGATATAATACCTTCAACCTGAGCAGGCCGACTGTGTAAGCACAGATCTGAGTGATCCTAGTCATGAAAATTGAATTGCGCTGCTGGACCATGACCGACACACAACCCTCTGTGCCTTTCCTCACACTTCACCGCAGCTGCATTCATGGAAAGAAACTAAAATGCCACACAGATCCAAGAATGGGGCACAGAGAAGATTGTGAAACATAACACGAGAAAGAACGCTCGGCTCACAGAGCACCTGGTGTTAATAAATTCATACACCTTGTTAGCAGCTTTTAGGGTGATGAATGTATTTCGACTGAAAGATACACTTCATACAGCAAAAGAAACATCCGCTAGATAGAAGTTTGGTTTCGCACTCCTGAAGCAACCACCTACAGTATGCTGGCAAAGAATCATGCACGCATGTATTAATCAGTGTCGAAAAGGTGATCAGTCTGGCAAGTAGGTGCAACGAGAAGACGGGAAAATTGTGCTCTATTCCTCAATTATCAAGTGAAAAATTCAATGGTCTGACATGAAGGATTTGCACAGTATTACACTTCTCCTAAAATGTTGTGACTAATCATGTTTCTATATACAATCTGTACAATGTTATCATCTATTTCTGCACTTGTACAATGTAGGTACTTTATAGAGATCTCACAGTACTATCACTTATTTCCGTTTGCATAAAGCTCTGTTTAAGGGTGAAGCCAAAGGAGGACTATGTTATCACCTGAATGAAAATGGTTTATCTTCTGTATATTTTGTATGTTTATTGTGCTCATCTTGTTGGACTCAGATCTAAATGATCAACCTGTCCCCATGTTAAACTGTAGTGTAGTGTTGTGTCCTACTACTTGTGTGGCTAAAAACTGAGCTACATAAATCTTATTGAATATATATAATAGCCACTAATATTCACCAGAGGGAAACACCCTAACCCTTGTCAATATCTGCTCCCTGAGTCCCAATACTCATTTGTAGAATCTGAACTACAGAGTAACTACAAAACTGCTTCCCTCAGGTTTGATTTGACAGTCCATCTCTCAGACTGTGTCTGTAGAGGCCCGCTGTTATTCTCTAGAGGGTATTTGTTTGATCAGTGGCACCATTCTGTCATTCAACAATACAAGTGATTTACCTGAAGACAAAGACTTGAAACAATACAGTCGGTGCCCATCAATCTTTCCCCCTCTGTCACTCTTCTGCTTCTTCACAGAGCTGTATCTACTGCCACCACTTAAAATATCACTAACAGACATCCAAAGTTTAAAAAAGTTCAATAGATAAGGTTCATGGGTGCAATGATTTAAATAGAATAGGTGCAAAAAAGGTAAGAAAGTAGAAAACATCTGCAGTAAGGGAATAAATAATAACACAAATACAATCTGCTTAAAAACAAAAAACTTGACTAATGGTCAAAAGTGTCTTTAATACGATCGCAAATTGCAAAACATGCACGATGCGTTTTGCAGTTGGACCAGTAATGTTCCCAACTTTTGTGTGTTTTGCAGAAAGGCATCATGGTAGTTTTCCTGAACTTTTCTCAAGAGGGGAAAACTGCTTACCTTCTATTGATTTCACTTTTTTTTTTTTATTCCCCTTTCTCATCCTGCAGACTCGTCACTTTCTCCTGTCCTGCATTTCCCGCCGGTAGATAACACTTATCTGCGCAATTATTTGTAGCGAAATGATGGTCAATAGAGCTAATATAAAATGGTTAAAGAACAAGCAGCCTGATACCCCGAAACACATTAGCATAAGTGGGTTTGAATGCTGAAGCCACCAGGATGACTATTAAATGAGATGGGGTGTGAGAGACATGGAAATGTATTCTGAGTGTGTGGCTGGTGGCATTAGCACCTCCACTGCCACCTGTCAACACACACACACACTGTACACGCACACACTAACATAAACACAAACGCATGACACACACACACAGAGAGAGAGAGAGAGAGCGAGTGAGCACACACATGCACACACCAGTCAAAACACACCGCCTCACTACCAGTTACTTTACACAGCGAGCCACCAGTGTGTGTCTGGTCCATCTGCTGAGAGAGGACAGCAAAATGAAAGCATGCAAAAAAGAGAGAGAGAGAGGAGAGGAGAGGCGAGAGTGACAGTAATGCGTTTCACTGTCACTGTTGAGCGAGCGTAAAGCATTCTAATTGAGTATAACAGAAAACTGATAAACCTGCACAACAACATGAACATAAACAGCTTTTTCTGATTGTGCCTCTCGTGTATACGCTCGCACGACATTATGGCCGTTCAGACCCAAGCGTGTGAAATATATAAGCGCATTCTGCATGTATGCACAATTTGAACGCTTTCAGAGAGGCAGGAGCCGCAAACGCATCCACGCACAAACAGAGAAGCATAACTGATGTGTGCAGGAAAACGAGCAGCCGGCATGACAGAGGCATCAGTTGTCCATGAATTTTATATTCACGACTGAAGAGAGAAAATTTTAAAACATCATACAACGACTGCAAGATGGAGGCGTTGCTCACAAGAAGAAAGCGCTTTAGAGATTAACATATTAGTTGATTGACCAAAAGATAGTTGCAAATATTTTGATAATGGTTCTTCAGTGTTAGGATTTGCTGCTTTTCTGTGTAACTGTAAACCGAGTCTATCTGGGTTTTAGTTGGACGAGGCAAGACATCTGAGGACATAAACTTGGAGTCTTGGACATTTTTTCACTGTTTTTTTTTTTTATATTTAATAGACTAAAATATTAATCGATTAATTGAAACAACAATTGGTTAGGTCAAAGTGTTTCCTTCCAATCAAACAAATGATAAACAGTAAGATATATTAGAGATATTTAAAAAGTCAACGGCAGCAAGGACAAGTGAGTTCTTAAGACTTTTGGTCCTGCCACTCTTTGAACAGGGGGTGGCTACGATCAGGGACCGGGCCCTTTTCAAAGGCTTGTACACATGAGGAAGGTCTTTCAAGGCCGTGCCTGCAATTTTGCTCCACACTTTGATGATACCCTGCAAATTTTATTCCATATAACACAAAGGAAAAATGTTTGCCAGCAATAAATTACTGCTTCCCAGAATACTAAATGGTGAGAGTACAATGACCGTGGAAGGAATAAGCATTTTGCTGTATGGGATTTTTTTTTTTTTCCAGTGCTTGAGCTTGTTTCCTCTTTGGAGCATGTGTAGTCCCTCAAAAAAAAAAAAAAAAAAAAAATGTCAAAATGGAGTGCATGGGAAATGTTCATAGTGAGAGTGCGAGAGGGAGTGAGGGTGTGCTGACAGGGTGAAGGGGAAAAAAAGACAGAAATAGAGTTGTTTGTGAGTTTATTTTGAGCTCCATTACCCCTATTACAGATGAGTATCTGCTCTCCACCCTCTTCTAAATGCTGAGGATGCAGGTGGCCCACTGAGGAAAGCACCTATTAATCTCTCCCTGGCCATCTACCTATCTGTCTGCCCATTTATTCATCAGCTCATCTGATGACAATCCAGCCTGTCCATTCCACTATTCTTCTGCCTCTCCTCCATCTTTCAGATAATCACTCCATCAACACATCCATCTGTGCACCCATCCAGCGATTCATCTGCCCATCCATTTATCTCCCTATCATTCATCCATTTGTCTATCATCTATCCATCCATCCATCCTAACACACATGCTCGCTTCCATCAGTTTCCCGCGGCTCCATCAAGACTGCGCCTCGGTTGTTTAAAGTGCCTCGCGTGAATACGACAGGCCGCACGCTGGACGGACAGACAGACAAACAAACGGAGGAGCTTCTCGATCGATAGACGGGCCGAGCCGTAATCACTCCCGCGACTCGATAGTTCTGGGAAAATGCAAAATAAAGCAAAAGGGGGAAACAATTAAAAGCACTGATAGAAAACAATGTGCCGACAATGTTGGAAGGCGCCGGTGATAGTGTTGATTACCAAGAGAGTCTTTGAATTCAATTACCAGTTCACAGATATCCCGTAATTGAAATGGATTAGCGTTCGAGGCTTATTCTCCTGTTACATGTACAGTAAGGCAGTGATTGTGTAAAACTGTCAGGACGCAGTGAGTTGAGAAGATTGATACCGCTCTCAAGTCTGTACATTACATATGAAACTTAGCTTTGCACAAAGGCCGGAAACAGAGGTGAACAGCGAGCCCAGCTCAGTCCGACAGCAACAAAATCTGACTAACAGCAGCTCTAAGGCTCGATTGTTAACATGTTATGTTTAATCCATACAAAAACCAAAGTGAACAGCAATATTATAGAGTATGCTCTAGACCTGCTCCTTATGCGAAGACGACTGTCTTGTTGTGATTTGGCGCTGTACAAATAAAATTGAATTGAATCAATTTGTCATTTAATGGAGGGTGTAATGGACTATTTCTGGCCTGTATAATAGTCATAAGACATAAGTGGCTAAAAAAAATCTGAATTTCCATTTTTACATACATAACTATATTGTAAACTTGATCCTTATTAGATCCTATTAAAATATAGATGTCAAGCAAACTGAGGTTAAAAACTGAATAAAATTGTATTGTTTTGTTTTATATGTACAAAACCAAACCCTTCAATAACACTGAATACCAATTTACTGTATTTGTGTCATTTACCATATCATGACAAAGATCAATATCAGATTTTTATTTATATCAAGTCATCCAGCCAGAGCAAAATCACATGACTCTTACCTTTGCTAATAGTTCTCGGTTTTCATTCTCAGTTGTAATATTCTCCTGTTTTGCCCCGGGGGGATTTGCTTTGTGCATACAGGCCACCAAGAAAGTGATGGACATGTTTTTTGAACGTTCGCTGCACTGAGCTTAATTTGACGCCATGCGGTTGAACGCCAATCACCGGTAAGAGATTTGACACTCAGCAGTTTGATATGTTTTCAAAGCAAGAGGAGAATGGCATATAATGCAAAGTGCTTCAATAAAAAAAAAAAATTAAATATTATTTTAATATGTCAAGGGGAACAGTCTTGAAAACTGACAAAACATGCCAAACAAAAGAAACTGAAAAAAGAAACAAGTGGGTCACAAACAGAGATTTGATAGACACACACAAAACAGCTAATCAAGGGGTGGCGAACTGCTAATTGACGTACAAGCTAATATAAGACACATTTATACAGTTTTCATTCAAGTTAGCTCTGAGTTGAAATGTGCTGTGGATCGTGTTGAACAAGCCTCGGCGACTTTTCCTCAATAGATTGAAAACAATTAGTATACACACAGTTTATTTAAATCAGAAATTGGCCGATTTTAGGAGCTTTGTTTTAATGAATGAGCCTTAATTGGAGGGGGCTGAGTTTTTTTATATATATACAGATGATGTTCCCCTGAGCTGGTGTGCAGTGTTGGGCTGCGTTGGTCCAACTGCTGTTCAGATCAACTGGATCGTGGTAATGAGTTTGATTCTTCTTTTAATAAGTGCTTCTTGTGATTCCAGTGGTGGATCAAACGGCCCAACACCACAGAGTAGATCTTGAAGCACAGCTCCGGCGTCATCTTGGGAAATTCTCAAGATTCGGGGAATTAAAGTTCAAATAAATACATCATATTCGGATGTGCAAGACTTCGGTTTTCAGACAATGGATTTCCAAGAATGCACAAGAAGAATTCAGACTTGTTGTGCAAACTCCTTTAGTCTTGATCTCGCTATCGGACACAAGATTCTTTCTTTTTTGAATGAAAGTACCATTAATTTGTTGCTGATTCTGTGTGCCTCTTGTAATAATGTCCCACTCATCTCCTGTTAGTTAAGTGAGCCCCTCATTTTGTGTCTCCGCTCTCCTTCCTGGTGGTGTTTATGTATCTTTCATAATGTTGATCGGGGAAAAAAAGCAGCTTTGGTTTTAAAGAACATGGATTAAAATGAGGGTCTCCACAAAAGGAAAAATGACAATTGATTCTGAGAATACCTTCAAAGCACATGTTGTGTAAACCACTGAGGTTAGCTGTATCTCTATATGACTTTACCCTCAGGGGAATAAAAACAGAATATTTCTTATTTGCCACGTTTGCCATTTCAGACAATTAACGCGTTATTGAATTCTTATTGATTTGTCTGTTCTGTCGGTGGGACATCTGCAGTTGTCTGCGAAGGTGAACCTCGCTGGTAATATGAGGACGAGGAGAAACAAATGCAGAGGGATGAGCTTAGCTGCACATGTCATTCTCTGACACCCCTCCAGGCCAACCATTAGCAAGCAAGAGGCAATCACCATTTCATCAACGTTCACCGCACAGCCTCTCCCCCCTCTCTCTTTTATTCATGTCTCCTTTCTTTTTTTGTTTTGTTTTTCCTTCTCCATTTCTCATTTTCATTCTATTTCCATCACTCTCCTCCCTCTCTGAGCTCCTCTCTCCTTCCTTTCGTTGACAGTAGCGGTGGATGCATCAATTCATCCACCTCTGTACACGCTGATGAATGTTGATTTGAGTGAAGAATGCAACCCCCACCGTGGACGATTTCGTACGTACGTGTGATTACCACAGGTGTGTGTGTGTGTGTGTGTGAGTGTGCAAACTTGTGTCGATGT